>OY751321.1:2178139-2776020 GCA_963564615.1 Rhorus exstirpatorius | reverse complement strand
AATACTAGTGATTCGTCGCCCTCTCTTGCGGAGCTTGTATATTATTTTTATAATAACGAAATCGTTCATTTAAAGTTAAAAGATCTGAGCCGCCTCGATCGGACTCTCACGAGTAAACGTATTCCTTTGTTTAAAATTCGAACACGGGTTTGGTTGCGGATAGTTTTTAGGGATTTTGTAGATGAGGAGTGCCTGTGAGTTTTTGTTACACAGGTAAAAATCGTCGAGGGAGGTTTTGCAGGGTAAGCGTGAACTGATAGAGGTTGCGTATAACAGTACCAGTTACAACCTAACACCGGCGGTCCCCCGTCCTGTATAACGTACAGGATGCTACAGTGGACCCTCATACAGCTTACATAATGCGGGGACAATGTAAGCTGTGTGAAGTACCAATCACGGGTCTCCGCTTAGTCGGCGGATCTTTCTCCCTCTCTCTCTCTCGTCCAGCCAGGGCCGTATCGCTACAGAGATGACCCTACTCATCTCTGATCGCTATACATATCAATACATCTGCATGTGCCTAGCGCCAGCCCTGCGCTAGCGCCCCCACCCAACCCATTATCACGCCTATGTAAGCTGTGTGAAGGTAAGCTGTGTGAGATTCCACTGTATCTATCTTCGCACCTTTAAATTCTACCCGAACGCTAAAATTTCCGATTACTTCCAACGCTCGCCCATCATACGCTTTCAGATGTTTGTTTGATTCTACTAACGGGAATTCTGAAAAATCTTTACAATACCTTTCACTCGATATAGCCGAGACCACTGCACCCGTGTCGATCTCCATTCGCGTTGGTATATTGTTGATGATTACTATCTTTATCCACGGTGGAATGGAGTCCTCAGCTGAAGAGTGACTAACACGCATTTCGCACACACACTTGTTGTCCCTGTTGTTCTCGACGCGCAGAGGTCCCGGCTCCGTTGGTGTTGACGATTTAATCATGTTTACTCTGTCTGACTCATACCGTTCGTCTTCTTCCTTACTCTCCACCGGCTCCTCAACTGCGGTTATGCTCGCTTCTGACTCGATTCTGTGTACTGCGCTAGTTCCAGCAGCTCGTAGCTCTCCCGTCTTCCGCGGGCATATCTTATATATGTGTCTTTGTCTCCCGCACTCACTACAGTATTTAAAACGGAGTACAGTATTTAAACTCTCGCTTAAAACGATTTCGGTTTCCACAGCAATAACAGCTTATCTCTCTCGCCTGTTGTCCGCTCACCGTCGATATTGAGATATTTCGGCTCCCTCCGGGTTTCGACGTATTTGTTTTTCTGCCCTACTGATTGTTTGAACGCCAATGTCCTCTACCTTGCAATGACCACTGTTGGATCGCGTTAATACCTGTGGCCCCATTTTTATTTTTCACGTTGGCTTTTTTATCCGCCATTTCCACCGTCTTTGCTGTTTTAAGAGGCTGTCTAAATCCGACTTTGACATTTTTAAGATTTCATTTCTCATCAGTGAGCTGTGCACTCCGGTAATTAACTGGTCTTTTAAATGATTGTTTACTTCCGTGGATGCAAACTTACATTTCCTGGCTAACGTGCGCAGAGTTGTTACAAAATCTTGAATGCTTTTTTTTTCGCGTTGTACTCTTTCCCGAAATTTGTAGTGGTGTATGTATTCTTCTTTTTCAGGCACGTACTGTTTTCGTAGGAGTTCTAACAAGTCTTTGTAATCCTTTTCTCGGGTCTTCGCCGGCACACACAACACTCGCAACTCATCTAAAACTTCTGCCGCAAGTTTGATCAGTAGTAGCAGCATTTTATTTTTCTCGGAAATGTAATTTAGGGATATAAATGCGTCTAACTGTTCTTCAAACCCTTCCCAATTCTGCAGCTTCGAGAATTTTTCGATTTCTCTTGAGTATGTGACCATTTTTTACTTCGGAGTACCCGGTGTCACTTCGGATTCTCGTTCGCTTTTCTTCAGCTCACTGTTATCCAAGTTCACTGTCTTAGCTTCTCCACTAGCGTTATTGTCACTTTCCGAGTCGGTATTTCCTTTGGAGAAATTTGCAAGCCGAGATCTCATATTGTCTATAGTATTTTCTTCTTCAACTTCCACTGATCATTACATACCTCAATTAACTGTTTTTTTTTTTCAAGCCATATATCCACGTGGTCCACCGCGCGGCTACCTCATTTTCTATTTTTGTCCAGTGTTCCAGCGTTAAATATTTCGTCACGCCCTTTTTATTTATTCTTATAGTATCCCGCATCCCATCCTCGTTGCCACTGAGAAATCCGAGGATATTTGAGGACATAAATGAAGTGAGACACAGTATTTGCTATAGCCAATGAGACGATTTATTAATTTTACACTGGCGAGGACTCCAGGAGAGACTGGCAACAGAAACGTGGGATACAGTCGTTAAGGAATACGTTACATGGCGTAATGTGATACACTCGTTCGGAGGGGGCCACTAATCGGTGGATATTACATTATATTAAATAGTATCATATTAAGTAGTCGATTTTTTTTTACTGGTCTAATACATACACTATTCTTTATACTGAAATTAAATTTTTCATATGTTGCTAAAAGGGGCTTGGCAGCAGAAATCCCCTCCAAATGTATTATATTCTCCGTTCTATGGTTCGTCAAAATTGCACCTGTGCTTTATTTCCTTGATAATAAATGAATCGTAACTCACAATGGGCCTATGTAGGAATTAACGGTACGGGGATGATCTCCCCTAGAAACAAGTTCAAAGATAAACTTATTTTAGTGTTTGAAAATAATTCAATAAATTATATACGTGGTTGTGCTGCCGCAGAATAATATAATTAAGAACTTTCTTTTAGAATAATAATTTAAGGTATTACGACGGAAGGGGTGGTTTTCCCTCCTTAAGGCCAGAAATCCCTTTAGAATTTTCAAAAAATCGATTTTTTTTATATTTCGAAAAAATAGTACCTCAAGAATATACTGACCAAAGGAAAACCCGAAATAATGAATATTTGCGGAGTTATCGCATAACGCGCCTGGCATCGCTGATTAATCGGTAAGTCACTACAATTACTAGTTTTCACATGTTGAAACTTTAAACGCGATTATCTCGAAATAACATTTTTTTAAACTGCTCGTGTTGTAGCTCCAAAAGTTATCGACCGATTTCGATGAAATTTTGGGAGATCACACTCAGTAATATTATCGGAAGGATATACCTAAAGTTTGAAAGATAGCGTGTAAATAAATACCTTTTTAGGGGTCAAGTATGTCGAAAAAATGCTCGAAAATTCGAACTGCAGAGTAAAAGCGCTCCCAAATTTTCAATTTTGCACTTTGTCATCATTTTTTAGGTATATCCTTCCCCTTAATATGTCAGTAAACGAATGACACTTGATAAATCTTTTTCAGATTAACAGCAAAAGAGTGACAACTGCAGCACTTTTCGATGTCACGGAAAACAGGCGTCCGTAGACCCTTAATAACGCCGCCATTTTGTGTATCATCGCAAACAAAAAATTCCTTCGAAACTTGAATACTTCAATAAACTTATGTTGAAATTTGAAAATGATTAGATTATTTTATCCCCTTTAAAAAAATTCTCAAAAAATACCTATTTTTCACGCATCTAAAGTGATTTCTGGCCTTAAAGCGATTTTTTTCTGTGACGCATTTCTATGTTTTTTGCGTCACAGGTCGTCCCGACCAGGGTTTTCGAGCATTTTCGAGTAATTTAGAATAATTTTAGCAATTAGCGTGTAAGTTCGTTTTCCCGTTTCGCGTTATCGTAAGTTTATGCCTTGTTTGTTGTTGAGTCATTGCGGTTAAGACACCGAGTTACCGTGGATAAGGGCCGAAACAATGAGCCACCCGGTATATTCGGTCTCGAGGAGAGTAATGCGAGGGAGTCTAGAGGTTCAAGTGCGACTCTTGATGCTTTATGAAAGGGGTATGGGCAGAGAAGGGCGGTTTGAGATTAAATTACGTTTCAGTATGGAAGGCCGCTGGCGTATGGGCCTGTATCCCCCCATCCACCACGGATTGCCCGATCGCACCGTTATCGTAGGTTTCATTACAGGTAGTCCCGGATCTCCCGTACCCGAAGAAGGCCCCTTGAAGGACAATCATCGCGAGCAACTGGATCCACCCGCCGTCACATCTCGGCATGTCTACGTTATGCATTAAGGGAATATTTGTTATTGAGTTCAGCGTTATCGTTTGAATTTTTCGGTCTATTACGTTTCGAGATAAGGCGCTCGAGCTCGTTGTGACGTCAGGAGCTGAGAGGAAGTCGAGTTCTCGTTACGCGTGTGCATACTCGTCCCTCTCCCTTATCGTTATCTTTTCGATCAAGTTACCTTTTCGATTCAATCTCTTTCTGCGGTGCTCTCGACCCGAGCAGTTCGCTGCTCGGGAAGCTCCCAACCTGTTACTGAATTTGCTATCGTTACATTATCGCTATGCTACCCCTGCTCTCTAGCTATCTTTTTGAGATCTCGTTTTCGATGTTACTTCTGTTCTCGAGTTATCGAAATCATTTTCGTTATCGTCACGCTATCGTTCTTTCGAGCTATCGGTTCACGTTCTCGTTTCCGGGGTTACCGTTGTCACCGAATTTATTGTGAGTTATCGAATTTACCGTGTTACCGACTTTATTTTTAATTATCAAATTTATCGTGTTAACGAATTTATTTTTAAATGTCGAATTTGCCGTTATTGCCGCATTTACTCTCAGCTATCGAATCGCTGTCGTTATCGCATTTATTTTGTATACGCCTTTGGTGATGTTTTGAGAAAATTATGAGCTATCGAATGAAGAGCAATAAATTAGCCTGAACCAAGGTCCGAGAAGTTTTCTTGTGTCGAGTTCAGTTACTTCAGGTTACGATGCGAAGGCACTCTAGAGTTGGCCAGCCGTCCACGCCCTCTCTCCAACACCTACATACTGAGCGAGTCGGGTATACCGCAACCATTCTCGCCATCCGATACGCCAGCATCCATTTTCGTTTCGTTTACGTTTTTCTAAAGTTCAGGTAGGTTAAGTGGGTTTGGTGATTCCCGCCGTTAATCAAAAAGATCACCTGGCGCTCAACGGCTCTCCCGGCGTAGAGGATGGTGAGATAGGGTGAAGGTAATGCGAATCGCGAGATCCCCGTTACATCTCAAAAACCCCGAAACACGTATCGACTAGTACTTTGACCTGTACAAGAAGCAGTTGGTTAAAATTACCGGAGAGATTTCTGGCTGAGGGGGGGATTGGGGTGAGGAGCGCCGAGAAAAAATGACCGAGTTCGTATGGATAATTTCGTCACCCTTGGGTGACGGTTCGAGTTGATATCGAGTTTATTTTGATTTAATCCGTGTACAGAGACGGTCGTTAATCTTGATGAGAACACCGCGAAACCTCAAGCACGAGGCTCGAGAGCGAGAATGTCGAGAAAATGAGATGGCGTGGTCGCCACGAGAAGTCCGAAAATAATTCTCGTGTGTCGAGTTACACCGCGTCGCGAGAGTTGTACCCGAAATATAAATGGAAATTCACACCCAAAAATTACGTGAGAACCCGAATTTCCCTGAGAAAGAGCCGATGGTCGAATTATATTGAGAGAATTTCCGGATTGCTGAATTTAGATTAAACACGAGCTGATACGCCACGGTGGTTGATCGAATAATGGCGACAAGCCGGCTTCTCATCGACCCAGTCGCCCGAGAATCCCGCGAGAGAGCGCGTGAGGAGTGCTCACCGAGAGGTGCTGCCGCGGGTGATTTGAGCGCGAGATTTGAACCTGATATTTTCCCAACATTCCGCCCGCCGTGACGACAGCGTCGTCACTTTTATTGAGGTTGGTCCCGTGTTGAATGTGAGGCCGTGGTGGTGGAGATTCTAAGTTGAGTAGCAGCCGCTGGTGAGACGTCAACAGGCAGGATAGCCAGTTTGACGATCGGCCGCGTGAGGGTGGTGGTCGCCGTGCGGAGAGTCACGACTCGCGTGAGTCCGTCCTTCCCAGGGTGAAGAGCAGTCACTCGAGCTAGAGGCCACTTCGAAGGGGGGAACCTCTCATCCGTGAGCAGTACGAGAGAGCCGATTTTGATCTCATGAGATGGGTGGTGCCACTTGGTCGTCGAGAGGTACCGCTGGAGACATTCCGACGACCATCGAGTCCAAAAGTGTTGAAACCGTTGTTGGATGAGTTGCCACCGATTGAGTCGCCCTTCAGGCACCTCCGAGAGAGACGGTTCCGGGATCGTGGTGAGCGCGTGTCCGACTAAAAAGTGACCCGGGGTGAGTGCTGAGATGTCCTCTGGATCGTCCGACGATGCGCTGAGGGGTCTCGAGTTGAGGACCGCCTCGATTTGAACCAAGAGAGTGGAGAGTTCCCCGAAAGTGAGCAAGGTATCCTGGATCGTCCGCCGAAGGTGATGTTTGACCGATTTGACGGCCGCCTCCCACTTCCCCCCAAAGTGTGGTGAAGCGGGAGGGTTGAAAGACCACGACGTTCCGTCGTTGGCCAGCAGCTGAGTGAGCGCTCCGAAGTCTCGTGAGCCGGCCTTGAATAGTCGACGGAGAGTAGCATCTGCCCCGATGAAGTTCGTCCCGCAATCGCTGAACAGAGTTCGGCAGATGCCTCGTCGCCCAGAGAACCGACGATACGCCGAGATGAACCCCTCCGTGGAGTAATCCTCGACGACCTCGAGGTGTACCGCCGATGTAGAGAAGCACACGAAAATGGCGAGCCATGCCTTGAGGGTTTTCGACCCTCGTCCGCGCCATGCCTTGAGGGAAACCGGGCCCGCGTAATCCACTCCAGTGTTGAGAAAAGGTCGAGACGGGATGAGTCGAGCAGGAGGCAACTGCCCCATGAGTTGCTGAGCCCTGAGCCCACGTTGGCGAACGCAGGGGACACAGCGCAAGATGTGAGATCGGACAGGAGCTCGGCCGCCGATGACCCAGTACGTTCGTCGCACTGCAGCCAATGTGAGCTGAGTCCCGCCGTGAAGAGACCGTTGATGAGCGTCCGAGATGATGAGTGTCGTGAGTGGAGAATCCCGAGGCAAGATAGCAGGATGTTTGCACTCGGGTTCGAGAGTGGAATGATGGAGCCACCCGCCGACTCGGAGTATACCTCGCCGATCGAGATACGGGGTGAGCTTGGCGAGATGGTGATTCCGTGATAGTGGCGACCCGTTTGAGAGCATCCTGAGCTCGGAGGAGAACCACGAGGATTGGAACGCCTGAACCCAATGGTCTCGGGCCTGTTCGAGCTCCCCGACCGTGATCGGCATTGCGTGAATGCCCCGTGAGTGACCCTTGAGTACCGCAATGAACCTGAAACAGAGAGCTGTCACCCGGAGGAGTTTCCCCAGGCTGGAAAACCGCGAGAACTGATCCCAAAGATGAGGCAACGAGGGTGAGATGGTGTGAAGAATGACCCCGGGTCGTTCCTCGAGGATCGCCGTGGAGTTTGTCGAGGGGACTACAGTGGGCCAGTGTTCGCTCGGTTGAGCAATCCACTGAGGCCCCGTCCACCAATGAGGATGAGCCGTGAGTTGAGCTGCCGTGAGCCCTCAAGAGGCACAATCCGCAGGGTTCTCCTTCCCCGGCACGAATCGCCAGTGAGCATTCGGGAGGAGGTCCTGGGCCGTTGAAACCCTGTTCCGAACATAGTCCTTCCAGCGTGAGGGGTGGCTACTCAGCCACGTGAGTGTAACCGAGGAGTCCGTCCAGAGATGAATCGGCGCGTTCACCAGCTCAATTGTATGTTGAACATAGTGAACGAGTCGAACCAAAAGAACTGCCGCCGATAATTCCAGCCGCGGAATTGTGAGCCGCTTGAGAGGAGCTACCCTCGTCTTGGAGCAGACGAGGGTGACCGAGGGAGCTCCGCCGGGGGTGATGACTCTGACGTATACGACAGCAGCCATTGCCAGTTGAGACGCGTCCGAGAATCCGTGAATCTCCACCGAGGATGCCGGAGACAGACCCAACCACCGAGGGATCGAGAGATTGGCCACGTCCGCGAGCTGTTCTCGGAACGTCTGCCACCGTTGAGCGAGAATGGGTGCCACGAGATCATCCCATCCGAGCTTTTCGAGCCACAGCTCTTGAAGCAGCATCTTCCCCCGGATGACAACCGGTGAGAGGAAGCCGAGTGGGTCGTAAAGTTGAGCTATTTCCGAGAGAATGGTCCGTTTGGTGATTCTAGATCCGAGAGAAATTTGAGTGGAGAATTTGAAGACGTCTGACCGAGGCCGCCAAGACAACCCGAGGATTTTGCTGTCGTCCTCATTGAGCGATCGGTTCTCCTGAGGTGAGCACTCTGCCGTGACGTGGGAGAGCAAACTCGGTTGGTTAGACTGCCATTTGGCGAGCGGGAAGCCGCCCGCCGTGCAAATGCCCACGAGATGAGATGAGATCTGGGTGAGTTCTTCCGGAGTATCCGCTCCACCGAAGATGTCGTCCACGTACCGCCCCTTGGTAAGTGGGAGAATCGCCAAGGGAAATTTCTCGCCTTCATCAGCGACTAGTTGGAGAAGAACTCGCCCTGAGAGGAACGGAGCTGGCCGAGTTCCATAGGTAACCGTGGTGAGTTGATATGGCACCGGATTGCCGTGAGTGTCCGTCCAGAGGATCCGCTGCATGTCCCAGTCGTCTTCGTGTACCCGGATTTGCCGGAACATCTTTGTAATGTCCGACGCGAAGAGATACCGGTGACGTCGAACCCAGAGTAGCACGTCCGAAATGTCTAACTGCATGTTAGCCCCCGTGTGTAAGATCTCGTTTAGAGAGATCCCGGAACTGGTGATGCTGGATCCGTTGAACACGACTCTGAGCTTGGTTGTGAGTGAGTCGGCCCGGAGTACGCCGTGATGAGGAAGGTAATACACCGGCGAGGGTTCCGGTGTACTTGCTGAGACTCGCCGCATGTGATTGAGCTGCTCATACTCTTGAATGAACGCAGAGTAGAGCGAGTGATATTCCGTATCGCGGGAAAGCCGCCGCAAAGTTCGCACGAGGCATCGCCGAGCAGTGAGATGCGAGTCGCCGAGTTGACTCGCAGGGGACCTCATCGGTAATCTCACGATGTACCGACCCGAGCTGTCGCGAGAGTGAGTAGCCACGAAGTGAGCCTCGCATTGCGCTTCATCCGGGGTGAGATGAGACCCAGCAGTCGAGCGAACTTCCTCCTGAACCCAGAATTTGGTGAGAAGTTCCTGAAGGGAGCTGAGATCGTGATTAACTGTCGTATGATGCGTGAGTGTCGCCTGGGAGGGCGAAGCTGAAACCGGTCCGAGTACGATCCACCCGAAAATCGTCCGTTGGGCGATCGGCTCCGACTCCGACCCCCTCACAATTTCAGGTGCGATGAGATGACCGTATGAGTCAGCACCGATGATCAGGTCGACCGGTCCAGGGGTGAGGAAGGTCGGATCGGCGAGAGGCAGTCCCGAGAGGTGAGCGAAGGAAAGACCACTCGGCAAGAACGACGGCAAGGTAGTCGTGAGTTGAGGGAGAACGTGAGCGGTGATTTGCATACCTTTCGTTGAGTGAGTTGACCGTAGATTGAGTTTGACCATTCCTCGGGTCGTTCCACCATGAGCGCATCCGACTCCCATGACGGGGATCGATGATCGTTGCCGGACAACTCGCAGCTGTCGAATCAGCTGTTCAGCGACGAAGGTGAGTTCCGAGCCGGGATCGATGAGCATCCTAACGTTGAGAGATGCACCGAAGGGAGAGAGCACAGTAGCCACACACGTGGCGAGAAGAACCGAACTCCGAGAGAGTGGCGCGGACGCCGAGGCGAGTCATGCCGGGCTGGTTGAGCGCGACGATTGACCCTGCTCTGAGCGCGGAGTCGAGGCCTGCGAGGGTGATTCCTCAGTCAGTGGGCTGAGACTCGGTGAGGTGACCGACGAGAGCGAGGTGGTGGGACGAGGTGGCGCTCGAGCCACCGGAGCTGGTCGATCCTCCGTGTGGATCATTGTGTGGTGTTTGTTGCCACACTCTTGGCACCGCTTCGAGCTGTTACATGCTGATGCATTGTGTTTCCCGAGACAGTTGAAACATAGTCGTTCCGAGATGACGAACTGCCGCCGATGAGCGATGGAAAGACCCCGAAAAGCTGGGCAAGCAACGACGAAATGATCTCCGGAACACTTCGAGCAGGGATAAGCTTGAGTGAGTGGAGCCGTGACCGCGTGCACCGTGACGGGAGCTTGGCGTCTCGCTGGAGTTGACCCGGATGTCGACCGTAGAGGAGTTCCCGAGCGAGCCGAGGAAGGGGGAGCCATTCCCAGGCCCAGGCTCTCGAGGGCGCGAGCTCGACCCGTGAGAAAAGCCCGAAGTGAGTCGAAAGTCGGAACTTCCGTTGACGATCCGAGCTTCACCTCCCAAGCTTCGCGAGTCTTCGGATCCAATTTTGTTACGAGGTTGTACACCAGGACCATGTCCCAGTGTTCCGTCGGAGCGCCGAGGGCGTGGAGGGCGTGTAACGCTTCCATGGTGGAGTTGAGCAGGAAATTGAGTTCTCGTGCCGAACGAGAGTTGATCGTGCTCTGGCCGAAGAGCTTCTCGAGTTGAGCATTGATGAGTATCCGCTTATTCTCGAAGCGGGCGGTGAGAAGGGCCCAAGCCGAGTCAAATGCGGCGGCCGAGATTGGCAAATTCGAGGTGAGTTGCGCCGCTTCGCCCTTGAGGCTCATCTGTAGATAATGCATCTTCTCGACGGTGGGGATGCGAGCGTTATCCGTGACCATTGATGTGAAGAGGTCCCGATATGACCTCCAGTCCGCGAAGTTGCCCGAAAAGGTTGGTACGGGGATGTCCGGGAGAGTACGCTGAGCTGCGAGTTCCGGGAGCGACGCATTGGCGAGCTCCGTGGCCTCGCGTCTACTTAATGAGCTGAGCTCGTCCTGGCGGGTGAGCAGGGCGACCTTAGCCGCGCCGTATGCGTTGAGCGCCCGCACTAGGTTCTCCTCCGAGTTGTAAGGGTTCTCTGCGGCTTCACTGTCCGAGAGATCAGCGAGAGCGACGTGCGTACCCTTGAACGCATCCCAATACTGTTCCAGGATGGCAAGTTTCGTGGTGACTTCCGCTGCCGAGAGTGACTCGTAAACATTGGCGTGAGCGCCCTCGGCGTATCGGGTAAGCAGCGCGAGCCGTTCCGTTTGAAGAGAGATCTTTCCGCGAGCCGTTGTCATCTTGAGCCCGATCAATTGAACCGAACCGGAGGTGAGCGAATCTGAACCGCGCGCGCGTCGTACGAGAGAACGGAAGAGTACGCCGAGTCACCGATGACGCGCACAATCGAGTAACGCGAGGGCACTACCGACCGAGATAACGAGCGAGAGCGAGAGTTTGAGAAACGCACGTGAGGTTAACACCGGCGCGAGTCGGCGCAAGACGCGAGAACACCGAACTGAGAAATAGAGAGTCTGTGAGCCGGGCACGAGTGAATTGAGCGTAATCGATTTGAGAATTCGTCGAACAATACGCGGACGACGAATCGAGCTTAAATTGAGCGCAGCCGACGAGATCTTGAATCGCTTGAGAATTAGTCGGGATACCCGATCTACGGATTGAGCACTGAGTCTAAAGGCACTTCGCGGCACTATTGTCGAGGAACAAGTAGCCCGAGAATCAAGGCGATAGAGCGTAAGAATGAGCCCCGATCAGCTGAGCGCGAGAGTCCGGGCCGATGGGGAGAGAATTTAAGCCGAGAGCGCGTGCAAATAGTGCCTCGATCCGCGGAGCGCAAGAGCTCGTACCGATGGTGAGACGCGCAATAACTGATGAGAGCACGAGGGGGAGAGAGAGAACGCGCGCTATTGAGCACTGAGTCGAACGGCACTTCGCGGCACTATTGTCGCGAGGCACACGAGTAGCCCGAGAATTCAAGCCGAGAGCGCGTGCAAATAGTGCCTCGATCCGTGGAGCGCAAGAGCTCGTACCGATGGTGAGACGCGCAATAACTGATGAGAGCACGAGGGGGAGAGAGAGAACGCGCGCTATTGAGCACTGAGTCGAACGGCACTTCGCGGCACTATTGTCGCGAGGCACACGAGTAGCCCGAGAATTCAAGCCGAGAGAGCGCGGCTATAGTGCCCCTGTCAGCCGAGCACGAGAGCCCGTGCCGGTGGTGAGAGACGAGATCACTCGGGAGAGAGAGAGAACGCGCGCGATTCAAGATGGCACCCACCGAGACACACGCGCCCGTTCCATGAGAGCCGGCGGGAGACCCGGTGTCACCCGACGATTACCGAGCGCGCGCACTGTCGCGAACCGCGAGCAAGAGCGTAGAGAGAGTCGCGACCAAGATGGCGGGCACCGAGATCTAGCCGAACGATCGATTTCCCGTGAGAGAGCGAGAGAGCGCGAGACACACACACACGCAGATAAGCGGGTACGAGCGCGTCGCCTACGCCCGTCGTGAGAGTAAGCGAGACAGCACCAGAACTTACCGGTACGCCGGTCGAGAATTGTATGAGATCCGATAAGATGTATGAGTCCGTGTCCTTATCACTTGCACAATTGATGCACTCGCGAGAAATTTCCTCACTTTTTCCCCGCCAGATCCGGCTCGAAGGACCAAAAAATGTTAAAATTACCGGAGAGATTTCTGGCTGAGGGGGGGATTGGGGTGAGGAGCGCCGAGAAAAAATGACCGAGTTCGTATGGATAATTTCGTCACCCTTGGGTGACGGTTCGAGTTGATATCGAGTTTATTTTGATTTAATCCGTGTACAGAGACGGTCGTTAATCTTGATGAGAACACCGCAAAACCTCAAGCACGAGGCTCGAGAGCGAGAATGTCGAGAAAATGAGATGGCGTGGTCGCCACGAGAAGTCCGAAAATAATTCTCGTGTGTCGAGTTACACCGCGTCGCGAGAGTTGTACCCGAAATATAAATGGAAATTCACACCCAAAAATTACGTGAGAACCCGAATTTCCCTGAGAAAGAGCCGATGGTCGAATTATATTGAGAGAATTTCCGGATTGCTGAATTTAGATTAAACACGTGCTGATACGCCACGGTGGTTGATCGAATAATGGCGACAAGCCGGCTTCTCATCGACCCAGTCGCCCGAGAATCCCGCGAGAGAGCGCGTGAGGAGTGCTCACCGAGAGGTGCTGCCGCGGGTGATTTGAGCGCGAGATTTGAACCTGATATTTTCCCAACATGTTCGGATCGGAACAATAGTTTTTATGGTCTAAAATAAAATGATCAAATTAGGGGTGGTTCACCCCTTAAACACCCTTTCCCCTAGAAGGCCATGGGTGCGTTTTCAATTATTCATCAATAGAAACATTTCAGCGTTGGTTTTATTCCAATACATCAAGCGCTTCTATTCGAAACTGAGAAATCACCCCGTCAGATGCCTTTTTTGGGGGCTGTTTTCACCCCTTTAACTGTTTATGGGCCGATAAAAAAAATACATGTCTCTTAGTTTTCGATGTACTACAACATATATAAATTAGATCAAAATGGAAGGGATTGACCTACCTAGGGTTTCTTGTTAGTACAATTATAATGCATCGATGTTAACCCTTTAACGGTCAAATGCACTGTGAAGATACCCCCATGTTCGGGATTACAAGAATCATAGAAAAAGTATCGAAAATTATCTCGTAATGACATATATCAATGTTTTTGAGGTCATTCTTTCGAATGGTGCAGTCAAAATTTTCGAAAAAGATTGTTTAACTATTGTTTTTTAACAAAAACCATTAAAAAATGCAGATTTTTTCGAAGAAATATTTTTTAAATTACGATATTAATAGTGTTGTCGGCATTTTTTAACTGCAGACTCATGACAAACGTGCACCCGAGAGTTGTACTTAAAGGATCACCAATGAGAATATTTTGATTTGACCTTTTCCAATGGCAAAATGACCCAAAATGGCTAAATTTTTAGGGTCACATCTCACTTCTCAGTCGCGTTTCAGGATACAATATTGCAATGTATAATTTTGGAGAATCAGTGAGGATTCGAAGGTTTTTGGGGTCGCTCATCACGAACCCGATGTCAGAATCACGAAATTCAAGATGGCGGATCCAATATGGCACCCATTTTAAATGAAAACCACGACTTTCTGCTTATTTTGGAAAATCAGTGGTGATGAAAGGGTTTGAGGGATCGCTGATCACGATCTAGATGTCAGGATCACGAAATTCAAGATGGTGGATTCAGTATGGCGCCCATTTAGAATGAACACCACGGCTTTTGGTTAATTTGGAAAATCAGCGGTGATATAAGGGTTCTCGGGATCGCTGATCACTATCCCGATGTAAATATTATGAAATTCAAGATAGCGGACACAAAATAGCGCTTGTTAATGGACCAATCGATTATTTGTCACCCTCAGCCTTAGGAAATTGCGCGATTCATTCCCGAGTGGCCCAATTCTCACCGCGTGGAGGTAGGTGATCTTGAGAACTCTGTTTTCAAAATTTTTTTATTTTCTTTCATTTTTTTTTAAAGAAAAAAAAAATTTAATAAAAAAAAACTTTTTAATTAAAAAATTGTTTTTTAAGAAAATAAATTTTTTTTAAAATTAAAAAAGGGGGAAAAAAGGGTTTCTCAAGATCACCCACCTCCACGCGGTAAGAATCGGGCAACTTGGGAGACAATCGTGCAATTTCCTAAGGCTGAGGGTGACGAATAATTGATTTGGCTTTTAACAAGCGCTATATTGTGTCCACCAGCTTCAATTTCATAATATTGATGTCGGGATAGTGATCAGCGACCCCAAAAACCCGACATTGCCGCTGGTTTTCCAAAATATAAGCAGAAAGTCGTGGTTTTCATTCTAAATGGGTGCCATATTCAGGGGCGGATTTACCACTAGGCTAACTAGGCTATAGCCTAGGGCGGCAGATTTTTTGGTGCGGCAAATTTCTGGTCAAAAAATTCTGAGCCATTGTAATAAATTTTATAAGTTTAATCCGAAAGTAACTAAATAATTATTTCGATCAAATTAAATTTTCTGGTTGAAGAAATATACAATGTAAATGTAATATTGGATTTAAACAATTTGAGATCCGTTTTTGGTGCGAGTCGTAAGTCGTTTATTGTGAGAATTACTTGATTATAATGTTGACAGTGACTAGTCCGCCATAACCTTAATGACAAAAAGTGGATTTTCTGGACCGTTTATTTCTCTCAGTTGCCCGATAAAGGAATCTGAAACTCCGTATAAATAAACTACAATACTTTTTAAGTAAATTAGCAAAAAATCAGTGATCCCGTAAGTCGATCGCTAAGGTAAAGAACCACTTTAACGTGCTTATGCCTGCTTATGCGCCAGTCACTGTCAGCGTGCTCATGCCTGTTCTCCAGGTTCAAGCTAGGGAACACGGCATATCACGCTTGACAACTTATGGTTTAAAAACACGAAGTGGCAGAGCACTTGAGTATTTCTAACGATAGCAAATATATATAAATTTTCAAAGCAAACGAAATTCTCCGTGAATTAGTAAGTATATCCCAATCGAGTCGGGTCACGGCATGGATGATCTTCTTCTGAGGATCTGTTTCTTTTTTTTGTTTAGTATCTACATCTACTGTGTAACCCTTTATTTTCCAAGTAGATGAACACGTACACGGTATGCAATTTCAGATAAAGTGATTTTCATATCCCTAGACATGAATGGGATCAATACAAAATGAAAAAAAAAATAGGAAATACCGTACATGAAAAGGGCGGAAATCTCCTTCAAGCCTAGGGCGCACAGTGGGGCAGAATCCCAAAAAGCTGGCCAAAAATCAAATTTTTGAATTGTATGTATTCGTCTATATACGTTAAGATCTGGTTTACAGGTAGTCTTAGCATGAAATTCCGGACCTAGCAGGTATATACCTGCTCTAGGGTCGCCTCGGCATCAGTCGACATTCAGCCGTCGTTCGGTACGCACTAAACAAGTATACGCGTCAAAAAATTCTTGCCTGTTTCAAAGTGCTGTGAAACGGACGAAAATATCGCAATTTGGATTCTGCAAAATGGAATCACTTTCTGAAGGTATGCAGAATATATAGTTATGCACAGTTATTGCGTATTGTATGTTAGAAATATTTAAATTTTGCAACAAGTAAACATAAAAAATTGAACTTTTTTTTCTAAAATCGATTTTCTAATAGAGTTTTAAAAATGTCTTCGCGAGTCTCGGCCTCGTTTCAACAAGGAACTAATAGTGTATAGTATAAAGTATAATATAGTAAAAAAACTGGCTGCTCAGGAGTGCTCAACGAATAGTTGAGTAATTTTTCGGGAGAAATACGTGGCGTGACATTAACGGACGTGTGAATGTAATACATTGATTATTACGTTACAGCGCGTTGGTATATTTTGAAAATTAAAGATTTTAATAACATCGACAAAATTATAAAAATGGACATTACTACAGATAATTTACGATTTGGCATATCTACATTGCATGCGTGGATTCATTTTTTCGAGTGCTGTTTGCATTTGTCATATAAGCTCACAACTCAAAAGTGGCAAGCTCGTGAAGAGGAAGTAAAAAAGATTGTGAAAACACGCAAGGAAGACATACAGACTCAATTTGAGATAAAACTGGGGCTCATCGTTGATCGACCAAAGCCAGGATATGGCAGCTCAAACGATGGAAATACAGCCCGCCGTTTTTTCGGAAATGCTGCCACATCTGCTGAAATTACAGGAGTTGATGAAAATATGATTCACCGATTTCATGTTATTTTGCAGGTTATTTCGAGCGGATATGATATAGACGAAGAAAAATTCAAAGACTATTGTGTAAATACTGCCCGTTTATTCTTTGCTTCATATCCATGGTATTACATGCCAACATCTGTACATAAAGTGTTGATGCACGGAGCAGAAATTGTAAAATATGCCCTTTTACCGATAGGACAACTTTCTGAAGAGGCCCAAGAGTCACGCAATAAGAACATTAAGAACTACAGATTACATCATTCAAGAAAATGCTCTAGAGAATCGAATATGAGAGACATTTTCAATAGGCTTCTCGTAACATCAGATCCATTTCGCTCAAGCATCAGGAAATTGCCCCAGAGACCGGCGAAATCTCTATATAAAGAAGCTAGAGAGATGTTTAAACAACCTGAAGTCATCAGACAAGAGACAAGGAACGATTCCGATTTAGATACAAGCGGGTCAACATCAGAATCAGAATCGAATGATTCGAACATCGAAGATGACATTCAAGATTTTTGTTACTAGAAATAAATAAGAGTTATTTAATTTTTTGCAAACTTTGTACTCAAAAAACTTGTGATAAATAAATACATTGCTCAAGAGATTTTTTACTCATTCAAACCTAAAAAAAATCATGAAATATTTTCTATTTAAAAATATTAAAAATTGAAAATTTTTACGGAATCGACCATATATCGCGTCTGCTATTTGAAAAATTAACATTTCAATAACAAATTCATAATCAGCGATCCCAAAAACCCTTAAGAAATACGATTGGGTATTTTTTACTGAATAATTTGACTAATTAGTTCAGTTATGTCTGCCATTTTGGGTCCGCCATTTTGAAAATCGTGATTCTGATAACAGATTCGTAATCAGCGACCCCGAAAACCCCTGAGGAAAGAATTTAAAATCATTTACGCCACTTTCTGATTTTTGGCCAGCTTTTTGGGATTCTGCCCCACTGTGGGGCGGCAGGATTATTGAATGCGCCCCTGGCCATATTGCATCCACCATCTTGAATTTCGTGATTCTGACATCGTGATCATGATCAGCGATTCCGAAAACCCTGATATCACCACTGATTTTCCAAAATAAACCAAAAGCCGTGTTTTTAATTCTAAACGGGCGCCATATTGAATCCGCCATCGCGAATTTCGTGATTCTGACATCGGGATCGTGATCAGCGATCCCTAAAACCCTGACATCATCACCGATTTTCCAAAATAAGCAAAAAGTCGTGGTTTTCATTTTAAATGGGCACCATATTGGATCCACCATCTTGAATTTCGTGATTTTGACATTGGGATCGTGATCAGCGATCCTGAAAACCCAGATAGCACCACTTATTTTCCAAAATAAATCAAAAGTCGTGGTTTTCATTCTAAATGGACGCTATATTGAATCCGCCATCTCAAATTTCGTGATTCTGACATAGGGATCGTGATCAGCGACCCCAAAAACCTTTGTATCATCACCAATTATTTTAAATTATACATTTCAATATTATATCCTGAAACGAGTATGAGAAGAGAAATTTGACCCTTCAAATTTAGCCATTTTGGGTCATTTTGACATTGGAAAAGGTCAAATCAAAGTATTCTCATTGGTGATCCTTTAAGTACAACTCTCGGGTGCACGTTTGTCATGAGTCTGCAGTTATGAAAATGCCGATAACACTATTAAAATCGTAATTTTAAAAATATTTCTTCAAAAAAATCTGCATTTTTTAATGGTTTTTGTTAAAAAAACAATAGTCAAACAATCTTTTTCGAAAATTTTGACTGCACAATTCGAAAGAGTGACCTCGAAAACATAAAGATATGTCATTACGAGATAATTTTCGATACTTTTTCTATGATTATTATGATCCCGAACATGGGGTGTCTTCACAGTGCATTTGAGCGTTAAAGGGTTAAACCAGTAGCTGACATTTAGGCGCACGCCGAAAACTACCATCATAGCTCGATGTCTTCATCACCGTTTGCATCTGATGAGCGTCTTTGCGAAGGAGAATCAAAAGATACGATCATCATAGTACCGTAGTAGAGAGAATCGAAAAAATACGACGATGATAGTACTTCTTAAGTACATGCAGAAGGAATTGTACCTTTCAAATCTATAGAAACGTACACAATTTTTTATTTTTTTTATTTTTTTTCGTTTAGATGTTCTCAATGATAAAAAATCTTGAACTTTCTTTACATACGTATCTGAACGTGCTCATCGAGAGTATTTCAACTTATGATACACTATATTAACTCATCTCGATACATCGAGAATATTCTATGCAAAAAAAGAGATATCTTAAAAATATAATTTTCAATACTTATTCTGATCAACTAAATATTCCGATGATTTTCCTAGATGCATGGAAAGTTCATTGCATATCCAACTTTTACTATAATTGACTAAAAAGTTTTTAATAATTCTCACACTCTGCTTGCAGCATAGTGTGAGATATGTGTGCCCGAAATGTTCGGCGGAGTATCGAGTTACAGAGATAAGACGCTTGGAACGCTTGATCATAACGCTGTGGTTTGATGCTAATATTCCGAACATTCGTGTGCACTTCTTTAAGGGTAGAGAATTTCTTACGGTGATGCGTGCCCGTGGGTATCAAGTTAAATATCCGCGATAAACTGCTCGTCAAATTTTTACGCCAATGGGATACACAATGGTTGGCTGCGTACATTTATGCATCCATATGAAATCATAAGCATCACGATAGCTAAATAAGGACAGAGATATGCCGATGACTACTCTTTTCATTCACCACGCGCAATAACTGAATCACAATGAATACTTTTTTTATTTTCTTTATTATTTCGAACGTACATAGGTTTTACATAGCATGTCAACACGTGGGACAATGTCTTATTAGCGGTGTGGGTCCATCAAAATCATCTTCGCTTATTGCCAGATGGTGTTTTTTACATCGACGATACTTCATAATAGCTTCATCCATTTATATTTCTCTAGGTAGTCTGTCCCATACATCATCGATATCGTTTCATGCCCAATTGAGAATGAACGCTTTCGAGAGATGAGCAATATCTTAAGTCCTCATGTATCGCAAATTTCCCAATTTAGAAAATAATCTCACCGATTTTTGAAACGATGGAGTCCCGTACTCTAAATACCAATCCTCAAACGTTGTACATTTTCAGAGGCGCAGTTGTATTGGCGCAACCCATTATGATATTTGTGATGCCAGCATGTTGGTACTCTAAATTCTCGCAATGCGGGACATCCCAAATCTTACACGTTGAAAATTGGTTTCGAGTATCCTATGATATCCTCGATCCACTGCTTTTTTCCAGCCCTTTTACGTAAATCAAACTCACGTATTTTAAAATGATGTCAATTAGGTCTTTTATTTTAGTGTAAGGAATATCTTCAACGTTCCAGGGAATACCATGATAATTCCGTTCACATCACAAGTTCATGCATTTATATTTGGCTGGCAACTCATCCCATTTATAAGGTAGCTTAACGAGTAAACACCCAATCTCCTCATGACCCTCTTTATTTGTTCCTCAGCCGAAGTAAAATTACAGTCTTTACTGGATCATACCTGTCATAGAATTTTGAAATTGCAAACAGACGGGTAACATTTTTAAAGCCTGAAGCTAGGACAAATCTACGATTACGTTTTAAATCGGGTTGCGATGAAAGTTCCGGACACAGTGAATACAAGCAAAAGTTTACAAACGAGGACAGTTCCGATGCGTGTGTATTTTTAACATCTATAGTTTCATTGCAAATTATAGGTTCCGATAATGAACACAATGAATTAGTTATTTGGAAAAATCCCAGGCCTTCATCGTCGTGCTATTGTCGCCCTATTAGAGTTTAATTTTTGAAAGATACTGTGTTATCAACTAACCTTGAACGACAGCACGGTGAAAATCGGATCGAGTCTCTGGTCCCTTTCACGACTATTATTGACGCGAAGAAAATTATCGTAAAATATGAGTTTTTCTTTACTATGATTGACGGAAAAGTTTTCAACTCTGTGACAGATACGAAGTCGTCAATGCGTTGCTACATATGCAGCCACACATCATCAAAATTCAACAACATAGAGCTGATGAAGACGGCAGCCTTAATCACAACTCGACTCGACCTTGGATTATCACCGTTACATGCCTCGAACTGATTTTTTGAGTGCTTCTTGCACATCGGCTACAAAATTGGCGTTTATAAGTGGCAAACCCGCAAAGCTGATGAAGCGAACGTTATTGCTGAGTGAAAACGAAATATTCAAGGCGCATTCAAAAAAGAGTAGCATCTAATTGTTGATCAACCGAAACAAGGATTTGGTAGCAGCAACGACGGCAACATTGCGAGACGTTTCTTCGAAAATATAACGTTATCAGCACACATTTTGGGGGTAGACAAGCAGATTATGAAACGATGCTACGTAATTTTATAAGTTCTTTCAAGTGGGTATGCCGTAAATGTCACTGCGTTTCAACAGTATTGTATCGAAACCGCTGAAGTGTTCGTAACTCTATACCATTGGTACAGTATGCCAACTACAGTCCACAAAGTTTTAATTCATGGTCCGTTGATAATTTAGTGGTCCCCACTTCCGATTGGACAAATGTCGGAAGCCGCGCAAGAAGCCCATAACAAAGATATAAAAAAATATCGTGAAAGTTATTCCCGAAAAAACTCGAGAACAGCGACCATGGAAGACATTTTTAATCGACTCCTCTTAACTCCCGATCCGTACATTTCAAGCATCGGTAAGAGGTATCCAAAGAAAGGGAAAAATTCAGTCTCAGAAGCTTTGCAACTTTTACTCGGTACTGATAGTTCGCGCGATAAATTTGGATTGCAGGATCCGACTGAATACTCGACTGACGAATCTTCTGGTTCTTCCAATAATTTTTCTGACGACGACGATTAATATTTTTTTTGTCCTTAAAATTTATCAATCATATAACAACGTTTTCACAGTTAAAAATAAAAAAAATCATTCTAAATGCATTGTAAATAATTTCTTCCTCCTACCGGTCAATTATATCTATATTTATAAAATATTATTAAGAATTTCTAATACAGAACTATCAATATAAGAAAATATTAATTTCTCATAGTGAACAGTTGTTTGTGAGTGGTGTCAACCAATATATCAGGTCGGCCATTTTGTTTTCTCAAAATTTTTATTTCAGATTTGAAATCAGCGAGTTTGAAACCATATATTCAGCGATTTTCCCGAAATCGGATGGTTTTTAGTAGCGTAATTAGTCACTTCCGGTCCGCCATTTTGTTTTTTCAAAATTTTTATTTTAGATTTGGAATCAGCGAGCTCAAAACCATACACTAAGCGATTTCCCCGAAATTGGATGGTTTTTAGTAGCGTAAATAGTCACTTCTGGTCCGCCATTTTGTTTTTTTTTTAATTTTCATTTCAGATTTGGAATCAGCGAGCTCAAAACCATACATTTAGCAATTTTCCTTGAAATCAGATGGTTTTTAGTAGCGTGAATAGTCACTTCCAGTCCACCATTTTGTTTTTTCAAAATTTTTATTCGATATTTGAAATCAGCGAGTTCAAAAACTAAAGAATCACCTTCCACATTTTAAGTACCCGCATTTCCCTGTTTGCCTACCTTCCCGAAATCCAGCCCACTGTGAGGCGGTCTCTTTGGGTGTGCGTGAGAAGGAGAGCAAGAGAGACAGAGAAACAGAGCGTGTATGCCTCATCTAAAACTAAGTGACCGGTGATCCTCTTTTTCCTTATCCCCGAATAAAGACTTTATGAACTGAATTCCCGAAAGTACGTGAGTGAACGAATGTGAAAATGTAAAATCAAGAATGAGCATGGATACCTGGGTCAGGTTATCGGTGATGGTAAAGGTGGCGTTAGATTATAGATTATTGCATTTAAATGTTCAATTTTATTTTAGACTACTTTATTTCAGATGTCCCATCGACATCCGATTCCGAGCTCTCGCCTACGAAGGAGGGGCGACACCAAAATTCAACATCAAGTCCAACAAAGACCCCAAAAGCGTAGCAAGCACATTATTTAATTGACGTTTTTCTTTTAATTAACAACGACCAAATTCAAAGATTCTAGGAGATTTCGTAATGCATGGATAAAGGTTTATGTGGAAATAAAAATTGTGAACGAATCCTTTTCCCTAATATAATAATTGAGAGATAGATGAACAAATGTTTGTGTGATCATTGCGTAATTATAAAGTATATTCGTCCTGTAATGACGAGTAAGAGAAATGATAAAGCCGGAATTATAAAACTGCACAGGATCCGAAGGATATAGTGTCACGTCCTGGGTGAGAACGATAGGGTATAAGTAGAAATAGGGGTGCCTCTTGTTGGGACCGGAATGCGCCGGTCGGGGATAGAGGCAAGAGTGCCGTGATCGTGTGAACGCTACTTACGTGGAACGTAGATTTTTCTTACTTTCTTTGGTAAAACGTGGTGTTTTACCGTGGTTTTTGTTAGATGATTTTTGTTTGAGCGTAGCGGGTGTTTAGTTGATGAAGACGACGTTGTCGGTTGAGGTGTCCCTCGAGTTGTTGTTGCTGTGCTCGTACATTAAACAATTCTTCCCTGGAGCGAGTCGTTATTATTTTCAGATTTACCGCTTCGGTGTTTTCTCGTAAAAGTCTGAATGAGAAAGTTACCCTTCGAGTGTGTCCTATTTTCGGGTGGGACTCCCACACGATAGGGTTGGTACCTCCACCACAGTGCATGCGTCTAGCGCACAGAATTGTGGTTAGGTGGTTAGAGTACAGAGCGTGCATCTGGCGCACGGGATTGTACCCGGAGAAGAAGAGGAAACTACAAGAGAACGTGCGTCTAGCGCACAGAAGTGTAGTTGGAGATTGAAATAGTAACTACGAGTAAACGTGCATCTAGCGCACAGAACTGTAGTAAGAGATTACAGAGCGTGCATCTAGCGCACAGGACTGCTGTACTTATTGTTAGAGTGAGAGAGGAAACTACGAGAGAACGTGCGTCTAGCGCACAGAACTGTAGTTAGGAAGAGGTGTTGGGAACACGTGAGTTTTTGTGGGTGTCCCAATCGAAACTGAACAACTTGAAGTATGTTCGTACGTTTTATCTATTACTTTCCCGTATTTACCGGCCGAATCTATCCTCGTTGGATGAGCAGATGCAGGTGTAGCGGGTTATTTAAATGAGTTTGTTGAATCACTTTTTAATTTCAACAAATAAATTTCGGCGTTTATTCAAATAGTCCTCGACCAACCCCGTTGGGGAAATCGGACAAGATGTTTTCACAATTTTTACAATTTTTTAGTTTTAAGCTGCTTTACACGCGGTTGGGTTCCCGAGGTAGACCCGCCGATTTTTTCGATGGTTATTCGTTAACCTGCTCAAGTGACTGAGTACTCTGACTCTTAAGGGGGGAAATCACAGTAGCACACAAAAAATAGGCATATTTTCGGGAATTAATTTTGGCTGAATAAAAGTATCAATCGAAAATCTGTAAAGTAGGTTTTATAGCAATACTAAAAAAGTACAAAATGTAATTTTTTCAATAAAAAATATTTAAAAATGGCGGCTGCGCAGCATATACCCCAAGGCACCTATTTTTGAAAGCGTGTTGATGGCCGAAGACGTAGACTCCTTAATTTTTGACCTGGAAGAAAAAACCAAAATTTTTTAGTTTCCATATCACAACTGCTAGCGAGCTACGTAGGATTTTTTCGATATATTGATTTTTCGCAAAATGGTGCATGTTTGAAAATAAAGTAAAATTTTTAACAAAAAAAAACGCCATAAAATCGTCGATAAAAAAAAACTAAGCCATATAAAATAAAAAATCCTACGTAGCTCCGTGGAGAAAGATATTTCGAAGCTACTGTCAAAATTTCAAGTCGATCGGTAAAGATTTTCTCGAGTTATGTCTTCGGCGAGCTCAAAAAAGTGGTTTCGAACAAAACGCGTTTAAAGTTTTAAGTACTGAGAAACCATATGAAAATTTCATATACCTCTAATCTGCAATGCCTGCACCGTACAGTTGACCTTCTAAATCCACCTCCAACTCTTCTTTTTCTTTCCGCATACCTTTTAAGTCGAGTCGGGCCTGTTTTGCGCCATCACTAATAGGTTTTTCCGCCTTCTTGATACGCTTTTCGTCGACTTCCACGCATAGGTTGTAGCTGTTTGGGCCGATTTTCATCCCCATGACTTCGATGACGTGTAAAATTGACATCAATCCGTCATTGAAAACGGATGTTGCGATGTTCGTACCGATGTCAATTTTTTTTTTCCAGAATTCAAGCCTTACAATACCATTGCCCAAACAGTAGCGTTGAAACTTTCATTGTTGTTTTGCGTATATCCCCCGATGCAGCGAGTAAGATGATCATCCGTGACCAGTTTTTCGTAGACAGGTTCTATCGATTCGAAAACTTCTTCACGCATTGGTGGTTTATGCGTATAGCCAGCCAGAGCGTTTTCGCATGTTGCCCTTTGCCACGAGCACCATGAATTTTCTCCAGTCGGGCAATGGTCGTGTTGCGGAATGGAAAATTTGGGCACTCGGACACTTTTGCCGTATTCCATCATTTGGTATATTATTTTTAAGACCCTAAAGCACCTTTTAAGCAAAAAAAAATTTTTTAGAAAAATTGAAAATTTTACTGTGATTTCCCCCCTTAAGCACTTGCTGCTCTTTTCTCACTGCTCACTAACTGATTTGTCGACTGCCGGACATTATATAGTCCTTTATTTTATTGTCGTCGATGGTGGGAGATGTCGGCGCGTGAGGGAAGGGTTTCTCTCACGTCTCGACATCCTGCTGACGATAATCGCCAGACGGATTTCCACTTATTATGACTGGCGATTTTCCTGTCAGTTTCGTGTAATCGATATTGTCCAGACTGATTTCTGACTACTGCCAGTGCCTGGATATCGATACTCACGAAGCGCACTTGTTGTTTATGTTGAGGCTCGTCCCTAGGCGATAAGCGCGACTATCGTGTGCAAGCCAGCAAGGCGTTGATTTTCACCAACTTCCAGCATCTGCGGGAGCTTGGTGATAACGTGCGACATACGCCGGTTCTCCACTCACGTGCCTTCCCTACGTGACGAGCCTCGTTCGTAAAAGATTAAAGTTTTTTGTGCGTAAGGTGGGTGAACTCTGGCAATGAGGGTCACCTCTGGTTGTTCATGTTTTCTCGTGATTTGAGTAGGAAAGTGAATATTCTATATTTTTACCCTGGATCATATTGGTATATGAAAAATTTCAAATTTAGGTGGGTATTTCGACCCAGGACGTTACAATAGATAGAATTTTCAATTGTTGTAACAAATGTAGAATCTGAATAACTGGTTAATAATTATTAAAATTTTGAGTAGTTTGGATACGCTAAAATTAGTTTCTGTCGCATAATTATTGGAAAGGTTGGAATATTAAACTAATTCTAATCCAAAAGAAATAGGAATGAATAGAATGAGAGAAAAGATCGAACGAAATGCAGAGCGAGAAAGATACAGAAAAACAGAGGAGAAGTTGTCACCGAACGAGAGTACAAATGAGAAAATACGAATGGAAATGCGTGGGCATTTTCTTGTATGTGTGTGTGTGTGACATCGAGAGCCTATGACGGGTCAACGCGTGGCCCATAGGAGAAGTCAAGTGCAAGTATGGAGGGATGAGAGAGAGAGTGACCAGAATGAAGAAGAGGGGTTTACTCCTCTGCTGTGGTACCTCTAAAACGAGGGATAGAGTGAGGGAGAGAGTAGATACGAAATATGTAAGTATGAGAGAGATAGGATGAGCGTCTTCATGAAAAGACGACGTAGGTACAAGGAAAGTCGCTTTTCTTATTTTTAAATAACGGAATAATTAATGCAAAGGAATGCAGGAGTGAATGTGTTGATAAGGATAATTTTGTATTGATTATAAGTATAAATTTGCGATTATATAGATTCTTGGTGGTCATCAGGGATGTGAGGTGGAGGCGGTGGATGAGCCTGGAGCGTTTTGGGCGTCTAAGGGCGTACCTCCCCACCGCCGAAACTAAGCTATCCTGGAGGACCCTATATAAGACCGGGTAATGAGCCCGCGTTATGTCAGAGTCGGAAAAAATTTTTAGTAGGCGAATCGCTGTCAGTTAGAGCCCAGAGTAGATTTCAGTTTTAAGTCACAGTATGGTCAAGTTCAGAAGTCAGAAAACCGCCGGAATTATTAAAGCTAAATCGCTGTCCGTCGTGTCCATTTTCATTTTTGTTATATATTTTCCATAGTTTCTGTGAGAGTTTTTCCAGTTTATATTTGTATTTCCATTCAACCGTTTAAGTCTCCGTGGTGACCCGAGCATTTCTATTTTTTTTAATTATTTCTGTTGTGAACGAACATTTATTTGTTTACGTGTGAACATTATTTTTTTTTTTAAAACAATATATTTTTTTGTGTGAACATTTTCCTTTTGTCAACAATCTTTCTTCCGTGAGTGCGGATTTATTTTGGGAACTCTTCGAATTTTCGGGTTGTGAATTTCGTTTCATTCTTCATCCATTCACCGATCTTAAATCGGAAACGCCGAGCTACGCCCCATATACAGTTCAGTCCATCTTCACCGACGAATTCACTTCCATCATCGATATCACCCAATTCATTTTTCGTCAAAGAAATCATCAAAGTAGTAAGTGTTGAAAATGTTTTCTCGCATGTACACATATATATTCGTTCGTATTGCGCGGTGTATCCGACCCCGGTCGACTCCCCATGACGTCTCAAGGCCCGTAACCGAAGCTACCGGGTTACTCACCGTGAAAGCCTATGAAATATTTTCGTCGTTGTTTTCCCTTTTTGCGTTATCTTTTGTATTAGATTCAGATTTTTGTGGTGAATTTAATTTTGTGAAAATTTAGATTTGTGTTTCAATTCAGTTTTGCGAAAAGGTTATGTCGATTTAAATTCAGTTTAGTAAAGAGTTATGTTTTGTTGAATTCAGCTTTCCTAAAGGGTTATTTTCGTGTTAAATGCAGTGTCAAACTTCAATTGTTTTTCGATGGAAATCTCTTCGTGTTTAAATTCAATTCTTTTTCCGATTTTTTCCCCGTCCATTAAAATTATTTTTATTTTCTTTTTTGCAATTAAATTATTTTGATGTTCCCAGTAAATCATTCCAGATAAATCTGTAGAATTTCGATCTGTTGTAAGACTATTTTTCTTGTAAAATTGTTTTCTCCTGGGAAGTGGTCATGTTCGTAAATTAGTGAAATATGTGCGACTTGAACTCATTTGAGGAATTCACGTTTTGTTCCAGGAGAAATGGATCAATAGTTTTTGTGTTTATAATTGGATATTCATTTCTAATATAATTTTTATAATATATCTGCAGTTAAATTCATTTTCGAGCTATTAAACATTTTTTCAAGTGATTTAACTCAATTGAGTCGTGGTCTAATAAATTCTGTGTTGATTTTGTTTGTGAGAGTTGTCCTGTCTATTGACCATGGCCCTTTTCCAGTGAAAAATATCTGTCGTTGTAGTAGCGGTCATTTTAGTGCTCGTGATAATTTCGTTTGTCCTTGCAGTTTGCGCGGATAAGCCCCAGGAGGCTTATCTTGAGGATGGCCCTGTAGTTTACTTCCTCCCACGTCAGTGAAAGTTGAGTTCACGTATTTATGTCAGAATTTATTCAATGTGATCACTAGACTGTATCAAAATAAATCGATAATTTTTTTTGCTTCACACAATCTTAAACTATACTTGGACATCAAGAAATAATCCTCGCGAAAGGAGGGGCCGGTACTTCAAGATTTAGAGGTGTCTCATCGGACTTTTGTATTTTTTTATTTCGTTAATGACTAATTCTTTTACAAACGGAACACCATTCTGACTGACACATATTTTATTTGGCTGAAACTTTCTTTACGGGTTCTACGTCGAAAAAAAAGATACGTGTTCGAGGAATTTTTTTTTTTTTTAATAGAGGGGGTTGAAAGTTTGAGATTTTCGTAATTTTTTCCTTGGAGACTCATTTTAAAAAATTCATAACTTCGGTTATTTTTTAGCTAGAGAAAACTTTGTTTTTTATTTTGAAGATAAAAGAGTGAATTTTGAGAAAAAAACATTTTCAAAAAAATTTATAAAAAATTTCTTATTGTTATTGTTTTTTCACGGAGTCTGGTGTAGGTGGAAGAACTTGCGCAGAGCGATCGGGGATGTAATGGATAAGAAAATTCACAACGGTTTATTCAATTAACATTGTCTCATAATTTCACACAAAAAAAACCCGTAATGAATATCTCGATAATACCCGAATCAACCCGTATAACGTGATATAATATCGATGAGAAGTGAACCAGAGAAAGCGTCGACCTCGTGGTCGATGACCCAAGATGGTGGTCGAAGCGTGCCCGATAACCGTGCCGAGTCTAATCCCGATGAATCGTAGTGAATGATGTTCGATTGAACCCGAATGGTATCTCAACCTGGTATGGAACTATCCCCGAGTATTTTTAGAGCAATATCTTTTGGTGTCGTTGAAGAATAACGGAATTTTAATGGATGAAGAATTTTGTAAGCCGGGTGACACGCGTGCACACTTCTAACAGTGATCCAAGACTGAAGAATTCAACATGGCGATCGATGACGGCGCTCTCCGCGCAAGCATTGCGCGTCGCGTAGATCCCGTGAAGCGTAGCCCCAGGAGGTGGTGACGCCCGCGGGAAACGAGCGAACTAGCGCCCATTGCGCGAGCTCCTCGCTGCCCGCGCGTTGAATCCCCGAGAGCTAGTGACATAGACGGCAGCACAGAGAACCCGATTTAGTTTCCTCGTGCTACCGTCGTACCAACTCTAATTCCCGAACAGTTATAAACAATTGAAATGTTTAAATCAATTTTTATCCATGGCTCCCAAATTTTAAAGACTTCTTAATACAACCATCGTATTCTACGTCAAATTTTCTATAAAAAACGTATTTTTTATTAATGGAGAAATTATGTTTACTGGTAGAGATAAATTAATTTATCTAGCGCGGCACGTTGTATCGGCGCGTGGGTACCTCTGCACGCCTGTTTTTCTAAGCCCACATCGTTTTTCTCAATAACATTAATGATAATTCAACTATTAGTCTATTTTGTCATCGAGTACAAATTATTATTAGCAAACAGGACTTTATGATTAATTGAACAAAATAAAAACATGTGAGCAAATGAAAAAACAATTAATTACGATAAAAAAAAAAATTCTTAATAACGTTATTTATCAGTAGTTAACAATCTCCCACTTAGTTTTATATATACTGAAACGTTTCGTGAAATTTCTCAATTTATTTCGTAAGGAATTCACGATTTTACTTGATTTAATTTGTTTTATGTGTTTTAATTGTTTAGTGTACTCGTGTGTCGTCCCGTTGTTTCGTCTGGGCGAACAGATGGTTCGACACAGGCCCGAGGTCAGTGACGTATAGTGTAGGAGAGAGGTTTGCCGAATTTATTTGATGATTTTTATTAGTTTTTCGAGAATGCCTCAGATTGGTTATTATAGTTATTTCCCATTGGCCATGGATGACCTGGGAATAACGTGACCCTTCATCGTAGGCGTGTAAAAAGCGGGCCACTTAAAGGAGAGGAGAGCCTTGAGAAGCAAGGTCTCCTTTAGGGCAAGCAAAAGTTAAATCCAGCGGCAACTGGGCAATATGGAGTTGAACGGCTGATGAGTAGGTGTGATTAATATGGACTGCAATATAGGATAAATGACTCTAAGATGTTAAGGAAACAGTCTGCGTTCGTATGTCTGACTCGAATCGCTGTATTGTCCTCGTACGTCCGTTAGTTGTGAGTAATATTAAGATTTAAATTTCCATAGGGATAGCACTGTGAGTTGAGGAAAAGCTTCACATCGCTGATATTACAAGGATCAAATTCACTAGCATTTTTCTTTGCATCATTCCTTCTCGCAGTTTGAAACGCGAGTATGACATGTCTCGGCTTCTCTAGTTGCGTTGATGTTTTCACAACCCACACATGTCTCGTTGTTTGGGGTAGCATTGGATACTCATACATTTCCCAAGCGCGAAAACTCATAGATATGGCTGGATCCTTCGCTATGTAATTGAGTAGCTGGATTTTCGTTTTATCCGCCAGTTTAATATACGGCAATAACCATTCAACTCTGTTAAGAGAGATTTTGACGTCCTCCGCCACAGTTTGAATTATGGCATTCAAGTCAGTGTTTGATCGCGTTAGAATTAATCAATGTTGAGCATTAACGATTACTCGGCGATAATCCTCGGCAAATCCCAACAAAAAATGCAGTGGGATGATAACGTCAAAGAATCCATCATCATTCGTCAACTTATTATCATTATTCACCCAGCCAGCGTTTTTCAAAAGCTGTCGTTGTCCAGGACTGAACGATAAGTACCCCTTCATAACACTCGTGATACCAACATTTTTATTTCGATCAATCTCAACACCATTTAACTCATAACGTATTTCCTCAAGCAAATGACAAACAGCCTTATTAATCAATTTTGTAGTTGCTGCAATAGCAGTGCCATCATTTTTTGTAATTTTTCCATGAATGTGTAGCGGGCTTTTGCTGGGTAACAAGCACAAATTTTGATTCTGAACAACGATACGAATCTCATCATTATTTTTAAAGGTAGATGATCCAAATGGTTGATGGGCATGTATCTCACAGTGTGCAATCGATTCATCGAATGCTACGGGTTTTTGTATTTTTATCATTTCCTCCATGGTAAGACGCAAAGAATACAACGAATATTTATTTTCCAAAATTTCCACGAAGACGAAGACCTAGACTCCGAAGGAACTGCACGTTTTGACGTGTCAGCGCTGTGAGAGGCGCTCGATGACTGATGATTTTTGGCCATACTATCTCACTTTTATAGCTTGCACCAGATTTTTTCGTCTCAAACACAATCCCCATCATGTGGATTTCACATGTAATCGTATAGTTATTGTTTCTGCACGAAAACTGACCAATTCCCCGTCTTGATCGACTATCCTCAATTGTATGTGACGTATTGATTGTACAACGATTGGGAGGTAAATGACGTTGACTGGCACTTCAACTATCTTATATCCGGGTGGAACGGTTCGGAAAAATTCATGGATCGTGTGTACTCGACGTTCGCTTATGTATGCCCCCGTGGTTATATTGCACTCAACGCGCAAGGCAATGACTTTGAGTATGGCCACCGGTAATTCTGATTTATGAGTCACGTTTCGTGCAAGACTATTCGGTTTAAATCCCAACAATCAACCTATTGAATCGCGAGGCTTAAAGTTCACTATTTGATTGCATGTAATTTCACTGTGTAACTCATTATTGTTTGCTTTCAGGCTGAATGTAATATCATTGGGTAGAGTCCTCTTTAAATAACTCTCAATATCTTCAATTTCATAACTTCCCGTGGGTATTATTATGCACTGCGCATCTTTTCCGTTTTCTCCCCGCGTTATACAAAACTTATTGCACCCCTCATCGATATTGGGAATTGAATTAAATGTCAACAGCGCGACGAGCCCGAGAACGTAGTTTTTTGCTGGTGACAATTCGATAGGAGGAAAATGTTGCGCTTCGAGAACGGAAGATGTACCCGACAGTGTCAACGTGAATGAATCACTCATGACTGACGTGGATCTTCGCAACACGCCCATTTATAACCGATCATTGAGGAATTTGAGGCATAGGTGTCCACAATTTACCGTATCAAACTTCTGATATCTATTATGATTATATTTTACGCTACCAACACCAAGATACACCATAAGATTTCGAGGTGGCTGTAAATCACCAAAACTGTCAAAATACATGACATCGTCGCCATTTTTCTTGTATGCAACCCAATGTGTCCCCGGGCCATTTTTATCATCGAGATTATTAATTGCTGATTCATGCTTTTTCGGACCTGAGTTGGGCATTTCATTTCGCATAAAGACACCGCGAAAGTATGGAATTTTTAGGGTTTTGGCGTATTTGAGCAAATCGATATTGGTGAGAGCTCGGTGCAGTAGCTTCATTAGTTTTTTGCCAGCTTCAAGTACAGACCCACGTCTTTCTTGTATGGTTTTAAGTACAATCCCTTGCCCAGCGCAATCACCTCCATTGTCGTATTATGACGTTTAGCCTCATGCAATTGATTTTCATTCGCAGCAGCATCATTGACCACCTTCGCTATACTCGCAGCACCGCCAGCTAAAGCCCCAGTGGCGCTGAGACCGGCCAAAATTGGAATGAGAAATGGTAAAATGCCGCCAATTTTCGCGGGTATAGGAAAAATACGGGGAACTCGTACATTATTTTGAGCGTCTCTTGTAGCCGTACGAGCACCCTTCAATGCAGTCTTAATAGCATTAGGACCCGGAATCATTGATTTTTGTGCTGCTCGAATAATAGATTTCAATGTACGCCTTTTTTCTTCGGGTTCACACATTTCGTTGAGCTTTCCCTACGCAATCCCATACTAAGTTTAGATTTAGCTCTTATGGTGCTGGCAACTCCCCGGGGCCACAGCTTTTTTTTGCCAGATTTGCGCCTTTAGCCAAAACACGATTCCACGCCTTCTCAGCAAGCACTTTATCCGCCTCGTTTCGCGGAGCAATATTTTCCCGATTCTTCGAGTACGCGATATCGTGTTCTTTACACGCATTGTCCAGAGGATTAATGCCAGGATCACCACAAGCTAACCTCTTTGACAATTTTGTGCCAGGTCCACAGTACTGATATCCCGGTACGTGTAATTCAATGGGGAGATTATTGATGATTTTATTTATTAGACCCTTGCCGCGTGCGCGTGCGATCATAGTTGAGCAACAACTAACGCTGAACCTATTGTGATGCAATTTTCTGATTTAGCGTCACAGGTCGTTCCGACCAGGGTTTTTTTTTTGTTAATATTGCGATAACTTCAGTTAATTTCGTTGCGTAAAAATTAGTCTGTTCTCGAAATCAGTGTTGGCGACCGTTTCGTCTCAATTTCTTTATTTTTCGCGTTATCGTACGTTTTCATATTAAGTTTAGCTTTTGTCGGGTCCTTGCGTGTTCGAGATGCCGAGTTGCCGTAGATTAGGGCCGAATTTACTGAGCCACCCGGTACACGCGGTCTTTCAGGAATAGTAATTTTAGTGAGTATAAAGGTTCGAGTGGGAGTCTCGACGCTTCATTACAGGGTATAGAGAAGAGCGTTTGCGGGTTAAGTTATGTTTTGAGTTACGTTTACGTTTGGAAGGCCGTTAGCGAAGGGACCTGTGATCACCCCGGCGCCACGGATTGCCCGATCACACCGTTATCGTAGTTTTAGTTTTAGTTAGTCCCGGATCTTCCCATACCAGAAGAATACCACTTGAAGGACGATCATCGCAACAGAAGGACCCACACGCCGTCGGAGAAATTCGGCGTATTTCGATTAGTAATTAAGGAAATATTATTTAGTGTTAATTTTGCGTATCATTTGAATTTCCCGGCATTTTCCGGTTTTCGATAAAGCGTTCGCGTTCCGTGTGACGTCAGGAGAAGAGAGGATTTCGAGCTTTCATTGCGCGTGCGCTTAGGGATCTCTCTCTCCAAATTAGCTTTTCGGGCAGATTACCTGTTCGAATCGCTCTCTTGCGCTCCAGCTCTCGATCCGAGCGGTTCTCCGCTTGGAGCTTGCATTATGTTATCGAATATACTTTGGTTCCCGTTCTCGTCTACGCTTTAGCTATCGTCTTCGAAAAATGAAATTTCTTTTATAATTTAGTCCCTTTCATTATCGTGTTCGCATTTTCGTTATCGGATAGTTATTATTTGATTTATTGTATTCCCGAGTATACTTTTTTTTCGTTTTTGTATCTCTTCGAATTTTGCGGGTCTACTCTTGAAAAATGCTTTGGAATAATTTGCGTGCTATCGAAAGAATATGAATAAATTAGCCTGAACCAAGGTCCCATACATTATAATTTTTGCATTGAGTTTAATTATTTCTGTTTGAGTTTCGAAGGCACTCAAAAGTTAGCCAGCCGTCCACGCCCTCTCACCACAACCTACACACTGAGCGAATCGGGTGTACCGTCACTGATCTCGCCATCCAACACACCGGCGTCCCTTTTTATTTTGTTGCGTTTCCGTTACCTTTAGTTCAGATTACGTTTAGCGGGTTTGGTAATTCCCGGCGTTGAATAAAAAGATTACCTGGCGCTCAACGGCTCTCCTGGCGTCGAGGATGGTGAGATGGGCCGAAGGTAACGCGAATTGCGAGATTCTCGTTACACTATAAAAGCGTGTATTTATACATAAATATTTCAGTTCTCTTTGGAGCGTTAGGTCCGCATCATGTAATTTCAAGATCGAACGATTAAGCTGCCTGTTGCAAATTTTGACAAATTGGTTGAGCGATAAAAGAAGAGGGAGAAAAGACATGGAGAATTACTACCGAATAGTGTGCAAGGAATTTTTTGTGGACCATCCAATTGTGGCAAAACAAATGCTCTTTTCACCTTCATTACCCACGACAATGGACTACGATTTGAAAATATTTATGTATATTCAAAATCACTCATTCAACCGAAGTATATATTTTTAAAAAAGTTACTAGAACCGGTGAAGGGTGTGGGTTACTTCCCATTTGGTGATAATGAGGAGGTTGTAAAACCGGAAAGTGAGCGTCCAATTTCAATTATGATTTTCGATGACGTGGCATGTGAGAAGCAAGATAATATCAGAGCGTACTTTTGCATGGGGCGACCCAGAGATGTCGATAGCTTTTATCTCAGTCAGACGTATGCTCGTATTCCAAAACATCTTGTGCGTGATAATGCGAACTTGCTGGTGCTCTTTCGCCAAGATGAAATTAATTTAAAACACATTTATAATGATCATGTGAATACCGACATGACTTATGAACAATTTAAAGACTTATGCTCAGCATGCTGGAGCGATGGTAAATATAGTTTTGTGGTCATTGACAAAGACAGTGAAATTAACGATGGACGATATAGAAAAGGTTTTGACTGTTTTATCTGCATAAATTAGTGATGACTCGTCAAATTCATACAGTCTCATTGCAACGATCAATGTGTTAACATGGAGAGCACCAAGATTTGTAAGCACAATCACGTTTTACATGAATTGGTGACGGCTAGCGAAGCAATAAGGCGGAAGCACAAGATGATTAAGTTGAACAAAGGTGTGGTCGAGCAAGCTGCGCATGAAATATTTAAGCCTGTAGTAACACCATTGCAAGAATTGGTGAATACTTCGAAACAGCAGATAAAACGAGAAATAAAAACAGAGCCATTGATAATGAAAAAGGAGAAATCCGATGATGACGTTGATAATAGCGATGATGTTGATGATGATGAAGATGATGTTGATGATGATACACTTGTATCGGAAAATATCACTGCAGCAAGCACACCAATCAGGAAAAATATAGATCCAGTTCAGCGTTATTTGAGGATGTTTGGCTCGAAAAAACAGAAGAATTTGGATGTTACATATGGTTTTCGAAAGTTGTCACAGCGCATGATGATTGGTGATTCGGAAATTTTTTTTGGTGATGAGGTGATATTTATTGGTGATAAAAGTTATGAGAAAACGCAAGGATTACTTGAATTATTATTTAAAAAGTCGCCCCACCCAAGTATTGTGAGTGACGAAGACAAGAAAAATTATGCCAAAATTGTATTGATGACGAATGCTCATCGCAAACATTACAGAGCTGATAAAAGTCTTCGCGAAGATAAAAGAAATGACAAGTACCGTAATTTCATTGCGCAACATGTCGGTTCACCACAGAAGACGCAAAAATCTGGCAAGGGTTTACCCGAGTATAAAATCACGCGAAAAGAGGGGCTGGATTATGTTTACTGGGATGATCCGAATGAAATTGTCGATCGTCTTCGCTTACTTATGGCATCGCAAGCTGCTGGCAATACTAGCCACTCCAATGAAGTAGTCTCCATTATTGAATAGTTACGTGAAGCTGGAATCATTTATTAGTACGAGATTAACTATGATAATCATCATTTACCCATTGACCATTGAACAATGAGCATAGACGTGTTTGGACGACAGTTAGTAAGTGGAGGGAGTAGTATTCGGGGACCTCCCAGCATGGGGTTTAAAATTACCACCGATAATCAATATGACATGGACAATAAACGGTTGTGTAACATTGCTGGTCGGCAGGAGCCGAACGATGCTGTTTCTATGCATATCGTCCAGAGCACTTTGCAGCAAGCAATTAATTCTCTTGAATCCCGATTCAATGTGGAGAAGCAGAATATTGAAGCAATTAATTCTCTTGAATCCCGATTCAATGTGGAGAAGCAGAATATTGAAAGCATACATAAACTTGTAACTCGCGCGACAGAGCTCATTCAAAATCTTGAAGCCCAAGTGAAAGATATGAACATATCCGTCCAGAGCTTAATAGGGTGGCGTACTCAGTATTTGATAAAAAATTATTTTCGTGGGCTTGATAAATGATTTAACGGATTTTCGTGAAAAATATCTGAAGCTATCAAAGAAAAGCAAATCTTGATTGAAGATGAAAACGACGATAGCTAACGAACTCCATAGACCCGCTCGACGTAATTATCTGCGGTGACATGTGGACATAAGAGGACTCGATGAGACTTGGCAAGCTGATCTTGTTGATATGTCCGCATAAAAGTCATTCAACAACAATTACAAGTATTTACTCACAATCATCGATATATTTTCCAAGTTTACTTGGGCAGTGCCGATAAAGTCTAAAAGTGGAAAGGATGTAACCGATGTTATGAAATCTGTATTGGTGCAGGGCCGGGTACCGAAACACTTACATGTTGATCAAGGAAAAGAATTTTATAACACTGAATTCCAAGCGCTCATGAAATATTATGGTATCAACATGTACTCAACATTCAGCAACTTGAAGGAGTCGATATGCGAACGTTTTAATCGAACGTTAAAAAATAAAATGTGAAAGCAATTCACTCTTCGAGGCTCGTACAAGTGAATTGATATTTTACCCGATTTAATCACATCATATAATAATACAAAGCATTAAAAAATTAAAATGAAACCGAAAGATGTTTGCGTGAAAAATGAAAAACAGCTATCGCGAGATGTATACAAAACTCTTCGAGTAAAACGATCAGCCGGAAAATTTAAAATAGGTGATAAGTTACGCGTTAGCAAGTATCAGCATATCTTTGAAAAAGGTTACACACCCAACTGGACAACGGAAATATTTACGATAAAAGCGACAAGAAATACCAACCCACCAACGTACAAACTGATCGATTATCAGGGTCAGCCCATCGAAGGAGGCTTTTACGAAGAGGAACTCAGCAAAGTGCAATATCCCGATGGTTATCTCGTGGAAAAAGTATTGCGCAAACGTCACGATCAACTTTATGTAAAATGGTTGGGATTTGACAGTTCACATAATAGTTGGATAAATAAGACAGATTTGTAAAACATTGTATTTATTTACAATAAAAACTATATACAATACTTCATTTACAATATTTTATTTCCTTAATGTTCAGGCATTATTCCTAAATCCCCACGGCAAGGTTGATATCTTATTCGATAGGATCACCCTCTTATCATCACTCCAGCTCAAAGCTATTTTTTTTTCTGTACAATAGTGCTGACTATGTGTTTTTTGCTCCTGATCAGACATTGTTCCGCAACTAAACTTTCATGATTAAATAGACATGCTTTGTAATCATCAAATGTGATCTTACGAAGCGCTGAGCCTTTAATACCTTTCGATTTTTTCTTATTGCTCTCACCTTGCGTTTTAAAAGTATAGAGCTTGGCTCGTAATCCCACGAACTCTGTCATAAATTTTCCCATTGTTTTCATCCTTCATCAACCCCAAAACTTTTTTATTGACTAACGGTATACCAAATACATTGTTTACGGGGTAGTCGGATGTATCAAACTTTGAAAGATTGCACTTAATAGTATTGTAAATATCAGGTACGGTAAAATGGTAAATGATGCTGTCGGTGTCTGTGTACAGGAGTTTTGCATTGTCTCCAAACGTTTTTTGCACATAATTATAATCGAAATCGTAAATCCATGTTTTCAACAAATCTAAAATTGAGAAACCAACGTAAATTGGTTTATTGAATTTTACCTGGAGACGATTGAGCTCAATAATGACCATGTCTTTGTCAAATATCGTGCAGCTGTGAAAATTCGGTTATGCAACGAGTGCTCTTGCGCCATATCGCCCTTCCCACTTTGTCACCAACCGTACTATTTTATGTTTTCTCACGTTCTCCATGGTTTTCCCAAAGACTGCGTTGTTCATTAATTTGAAGAAATTTTTCTCGAATTCGTTACTCGATTTCTTCCTCAAATCGGTGTTCAAATCAATATATTTCTTTGACCATGGAGACTGATTGAATTTGAGGATCCGATGTACCTTTGTCAACTGCATACCTAATCTGAGACATTGCTGTAAATTTCTGTAATGTATTATGTACATTTCTCGTGAGACAAGAGTCAGCACTAGTAGTAGTAGTAAGTTTTACTTGCATAGCTTTTTCGGCTTTTTACAACGCTCTCATACACTATTACATCACTGTTACACTGGGCCCACTATTTTTTAGTTTTTCTGTTCATTTACAGAACTATTTTTCTTTCTCGATTTTTGCAGCCTCATTGCTATTGGCCCAGTGTATTTGTGAGAACCTACAATTTAAGGTGGGTTTCGAACCACCGAGCTCGCAGAAAAAGCATCTGGAAAAATCCATTGGTGCCGGCCGCGGGATCGAACCCTGGCCGCCTGCGTGGTAGTCCAGAGTCGGACCAACTGGGCCACTGCTCGCTCTAGAGTCGGCACTAATTTTTACTGTTTGCTGTTTGGTGGTGTAAAGTGTTGTGGGCAGAGAGGAAGATCTTGGTGTGTAGAATGTAGCTCTTTCGGGTACTCGAGATCTACTTCATATATGTATCCTACAGGGAAATCGTCCGGTATGGAAAATACATCTAAATTCTCTACCCATTCGAATGAGTCGGATGGTAAGTACTGACTCATCGCGGCACCATATAAATTATTCACATCAAAGTACATAAGGTATGAAGTTTCCTTGCTTGGATCATATTCATTGCTCATGTAGGGATTATTCGCTTTTGCGTAACGGTGTGAGCACTGCGTTACACCACCTCTAATCCCTTTTTCAATGAATAAAAACTTTTCAATGTCAGTTAATAGTTCGAGTTCGACTATTGTACATTTAAGCATTGCATCAAAAGCAAGCCCCGGTGCTGTGTAATAATGAAGAGGATCGAGATTGTACGCTGCGAAACAATTACGGCGGAAGTTCTCGAATACATCTGCCAAGAGCAATACATCTGTTTTCAAATATAAATCGGAATATTCACCGAGTGTCGTTAACTTGAATTTCTGCCATACGTTTTTCGCGTGCTCATAGTCTTCGTTGGAGATATCTGAATCGTTTAATTTTGAATGAAATGCGCCTTTATCCGGTAATTGTTTCACATCAAGCTTCGTCCAATTATCGATATATTCATATGGAAATGCACTTTTACGTGTCACGAGCTTGAAGTCCTCTGCATTATTATAAAATGTATGTGTTACAAGTTTGTCCGAGTCATTCAGATACGATGAAATTTTATCCAAGCTACTTGCCATGAATCGAAATGAGTCAATGAATCGCAATTTCACTTTTGTGCCTTTAACTTCCTTTGTTAATGCAATGTATTTTTCTTTGTTTATCGGTAACAGACTGACAGATCCGTCGAATGATGCCAAGTCTCTGATCAGAAAATATGCGTCATAACCAGATAAATTATGAAAAACAATGGGTATGTTGTGTGAGTTCAAGTTACACGAGTCATGTGCGGCACCGCGATATTTGCCTGTAAAGTGACAGTGATCGCGATGCCTCACTGCAAGTGGGGCAAATGTCTCCTCACAGATATGACAAACCACTGTCTCTCTAAATTGCTGCTCCTGATCTGCATTCAATGGCTCCATTGGTAAGATTTTACTCAGATAGCCTTGAACGGCTACTGTTGTGGATTTTAATTCATTCATGAACCATCGAATGCAGTTGGGGCCGCGGTTCATGTAAAATTTTGACAAAGACTCGTCAAAGGTATATCTGATGTAGTATGCGACACTTTGGGGGATGTGATTTTGCACTCCATTCACCATTGGTTCAAGAATACATTCGAGATCAGCGTAAATGACGAATGGGACCATGGACGTACAAAATATCTGGACGGAGCATAAAGTACCTTTTTCGATGAAGGGGGTGAAGCCACAGGGGTGAGGAGAAAACCCGTGTCAGCCATCTTGGTTAGTCAGATTTAGACCTATATGTATAACCTATATATATATAAAATAGTATTGCCGCCGCCATCTTGGTTAGTCATATCCGTGGCAGAAGACTTTCTTTCCCCTCACGCTTGAGGATTCACCCCCGCGGGGAAAGGCTCCGTCCAGATATTTTGTACGTCCATGAATGGGACTGATTCTTCGTAACAGTGATTTTGAAATTTTACAATTTTATCGTCATCGTTAGGCAAAATTATTCGTGTTTTATTGATAGCGAAACAATCCTGTCTATGATTTCGGTACGACGACTCTAGTTGAAAATGACACAAACAACGATCACACAAAATTTTTCTACCGTTATGTCGCGATATCCGACGACTCAATAAACGTGAAAGATTATGGATCCATGCAAAGTGGAATGTGGTATGGTAGTTAAGTTGATCATCGTTGTCAACATCCATATCGATTCTATTTTCTATCGCAATCAAATGAATAGTTGGCCTGTCCGATGATACACTCTTGCTTAAATATAGTAGCACTATCTCACAATCCGATTCGATACCGTAAACATTAATTAACAAATTATTTAACGCTTCGAACTTTGGAATATCTGATAAAGGTGTTGGAAAACTTATCCCTTTATACCGTAGCACTAAGCTGAAGTGTGGGTAGCTGCTGACCAGACACGGGTTGTCTAGTTTTGGTCCTGTATATAGAGCTGCCATGGTTGCCCATAATATGCAGTAATGATCATCGTTTTTTATGTTCACCACTGCATGTTTCAGTTCAATTTTTCGTGGGAGCGGTGTGAACGTTGATGAACCACCTCGCAGCGGCTGATAGCGGTTTATGTTGACAACGAGATTTATTATCTCAACCATGGTCCATCCAGAGTCACGCTCTTGAAAATCCTCCACTTTTGTAGTCACACGTCTGGTGACATTGGTATCAAACCATTGGTTGAGGTCAGTAGTTGGTAATATGATTTCGTTTCGGTTGTTAAAACATTTCGTTTCTTGAACTTTTTCACCGTTCTTCAGATTTTCAAATTTGCATGATAAAATCACATTCGCTTTAATATTGCCATCGCTTGTCAGAGCATCCCTCAATCACTCGATGACCAAACACTTCGCATCGATGAAAAATTGGTGTAAATCGAGGTGGCGTATGTTGGTTATTACACTGGTTCGAATTCGACTCTGGAATGCGCTGTCCATATCATTCCATTGAACACTTTTACTGCTCGTGGTACCCCCACCAACAACGGTATTTTGCTGTTGAAATTTCACCAACCATGATTGCAAAAGCGCAATAGTATGTGTTATTTGCTGTTTTTCACTAATACTTAGATGTGAGCGCGTTAGAATACCGCTTAAAAATCTGATATTTTCATACCCAATGTTATTCCAGCGAACAATCTTTTCTTCGCGTCATTGTCCTGGACCCAGTGCGCGCAACAAGTCGTACCCACTTTCCATCATTTCAACATGATCACGATAAACATTTTCACCATCCATGATGACTAACGTTATTACACTTACGGAGATTGTGGATTAATGGCACTCGCTTCTGCCCTAAGCCTTTTATATATGCAATGTGCGCCATGGGGAGAAGGGTATTGAAAACCGTTTTATTTACTCCTGCCTGTAGAGGAAATTATAGGTGAAAATTTGACTCGAACAGATAGGTTCAAACGCTAAGGGTGTGAAAGTGTGTGTGAAATTGTGGGCGTGGCTTTTTGATGTGTCGCGTGTCTTTTCCCGAAGTATCAGTGTTTATTCGAGAGTGGTAGAAACACTAACGAATATTGCGGATGAATGTTACCCGCTTCTGCGCTAGCCTTTTGCGCGCGTGATCTCTAGGCATGATAGTGATCTTTACAGATGCGCTTCTGTCACCAGGTTTCACTTACTCCCCCGCAGGGCAATAAAAACTCTAGCAGACGGGAAATCCATTAAAGATTCGAAACTGCAGGTAAAGACTTTATGATATGGTACCGTATGGCTTTTCTCGAAGTATCATCTTTTTCTTTCGGGGGATAGAAACACTGACGAACATTGCGGATGAATGTTACCCGCTTCTGCGCTAGCCTTTTGCGCGCGAGATCTCTAGGCGTGATAGTGATCTTTAGAGATGCACTTCTGTCACCAGGTTTCACTTACTCCCCCGCAGGGCAATAAAAACTCTATCAGACGGGAAATCCATTAAGGATTCGAAACTGCAGGTAAAGACTTTATGATATGGTACCGTATGGCTTTTCTCGAAGTATCATCTTTTTCTTTCGGGGGATAGAAACACTGACGAACATTGCGGATGAATGTTACCCGCTTCTGCGCTAGCCTTTTGCGCGCGAGATCTCTAGGCGTGATAGTGATCTTTAGAGATGCACTTCTGTCACCAGGTTTCACTTACTCCCCCGCAGGACAATAAAAACTCTATCAGACGGGAAATCCATTAAGGATTCGAAACTGCAGGTAAAGACTTTATGATATGGTACCGTATGGCTTTTCTCGAAGTATCATCTTTTTCTTTCGGGGGATAGAAACACTGACGAACATTGCGAATGAATGTTACCCGCTTCTGCGCTAGCCTTTTGCGCGCGAGATCTCTAGGCGTGATAGTGATCTTTACATATGCACTTCTGTCACCGGGTTTCACTTACTCCCCCGCAGGGCAATTAAAAACTCCACCAGACGGGAAATCCGTTACGAGTTGAAAACTGCGGGTAAAGACTTTTTTTCGGGGGTAAAAACATTGACGAACATGGCGGATGAATGTCATTCGCTTCTGTGCTACCCATATATATATATTGTCACGGCACTTTTTGGTTTGCCGGACGTTATTACCGGGCGAACCCGGGCTAGTGGCTCATAAAGGGATTTATTCAAAGAAAAAAATTAAGTGAACACAAAAAAAAAAGAATACGAACATTTATTAGGGGGATTCAGGTGACTCGCTCATGCGACAACTTCAAGCGTGGCGAGGACGCGTGGTACACAAGAATTGAAAAAAAATGAACGCAAAAAAAAAGAAAAAATCTGTACTAATGATCTTTGGGCGCCAGTCGATATTGATCGACGAAATTCTTAAGACTACTGACTCAAAAAATTGAACAGGAGGAAAAAAAGGGGAGGTTGGGGTATCTCAGGGCTTTGGGTTTTCCGGCTTGCGGGCCTTTTAATAATTACCCACGTCGGGTTTTCGTGGCTATGAAAATTAATCGAACTCGCAATTAACCAGGGGGATTACTCGAAATGAAAAGAACAATAAAATAGGGACGACGGGCATGAAAAATCGCGGAAGTGTAAAGGGGAGGGTCGCGCTGTGTCACCACACGCTCACGGGTTGATAGAAAAAAAAGGGTAATTCGTTGTAAATAATCTTCGGAAAAATCGCAGTTCATAAAAGGGTAATGGAAAGGGCTTACTTTTTCGCTGGTGGGATTCTTACACGTGCAACTCGCTCTCGATGCTCGGTACGCTCAATGGTGGTCTCGATATCGCCTCTCTCACTCTTTCGCTGTACAATGCTTGTTCTGATAATGGCTCTATACAATTTCTCGCTCGTCTATACTCTAGGATCGCTCTCGCCGAAGTGACGAGCTCGTCGTCTTTTTCACCGGGACAGCTCGTGGGAAAAGGCTTCGGGAAAATTCGGGTAAGATCGGGGTCAAGGGCCTGCGCAATATTAATATGGGTCATCGGGGGATCAATAATCGATGGCTCATTGGGTCACCAGAGTCGACGTCGCAGGCGCACGCGCCTTCGATGATGGATTGCTCGGCAGGTGCTGCCGACGATGGCTCGCGACGGTCGATTCGGTGACAAAGATCGTAGGGGGAAGGGGTGAAAGCTCCCTGTGGACACTGGCTCTCTTGATGGCGTATGACTTGACGTTGCTCGCTTTGCGTTAATTTTTCCGATAATCCCATCGCTCGATATACCAACCGGGCCCTCACAGGTGTTCGGTTCCTTTCGGTGCTCTTTCCGTGTGAGGGCCTCGGCGCGGCGGTCTGAGTGGGACTCTCGGCGAAGACAGGATTGCTATGCGGCGTTGTCCTTGTTGCTCGTTTTTTTTCGCCGTCCACAGGGTTTCCTTTAATACTTTTTATCGGGGATTTTTAGGTCGACGGGATTATTAAGGAGATTATCGGGTTGATATGGGACTACGGAGATGGTGAGAGAAGAGCGACGAGGGACGACGGGGTTTCGATGGTTTTTCGGTTATTATGCTAAGTTAGATTTTTCGGGTTTTTTGGCGTGTGGTGACGGACTTCGGCGAGGCTTATGCCTCGCCTGTGACGCAGTGTCACAATATATATATATACTAGGGGTGCGTAGGGCGCTACGCGCCCTCACTTAGGTTTTGGTTTGGGTTTGGGTTTGGGTTGGTCATCCTTTTCAAATTGGACACCTGGTATAAGCTCAAATCCTGAAACAGCGGCGGTGGCAGCGGTGGCGGCAGCGGCGATATATCTTTATACAGTGGAAACTCATTTAATGCACGACTTTTGTACCGACACCTATTGAGGGAGTGCATTAATCAAGGGTACCCCTCTACAACTTTTGGCAGAACCAATCCCTGCAGAGAGCATATCCCACGCTCGTACATATGTATATACAGCTATGAATATCGTTGTTTCTGTCACGCGAATTGATCAGCTGTTAGGAAATGAAGGAATGCTTTTATTTTTAAATCATTCGCCAAAAGTATACAAAAACCGAGTCTAAATTTTAATCTCGCAACGTTACTTTTTTCAAAATCATTCATGCAAGCACAAAACGATTTTTTTTCTTTATTAGAAACGAAATCTTACCTATCGCGTTTTGAGGTTGACGACTAACAAGAGTGCCGCTAGCGGCCGGTAACCACGAGCAACAAGAGAGACGGCATAAAAGGAGAAAGAGGGGTGGGGCTAGTGTCGCGAGACCCGAAGTGGTGGGGGGTGCGCGGCGTGAATCAATGAAGGGAATCGAGGGGAAATCAGGCAACTAATGAGCGTGCATCAAATGAGTTTCTACTGTTTTATAGAGAGATATATAAGCCCGGTATAATATATATATACTAGGGGTGCGTAGGGCGCTACGCGCCCTCACTTAGGTTTTGGTTTGGGTTTGGGTTTGGGTTGGTCATCCTTTTCAAATTGGACACCTGGTATAAGCTCAAATCCTGAAACAGCGGCGGTGGTGGCGGCGGCGGCGGCCGTGGCGGCGGCGGCAGCGGCGATATATCTTTATATTATAGAGAGATATATATATCGGAGTAGGGACTTTTTCACGGGTCTGTTCTCGAAGTATCATCTTTTCTCGAAGTATCTTCTTTTTTCCTTTCGGGGGAGGGGGTAGAAACGTTGCAGTTGTTTTCGGTGAGAATTTTCTCCACGTTTTTCATGCTTCATTCTGTGACAACTTGTGAAAGAAACTCATCGAAAAAATGGAAATGAACAATTTTGGTAAGAACTACTTCTTATTTATTCTGGTAGGATTTATTTTTAAATTATTTGTCCAGCCTCATTTTATTATTTCTGTTTACAGCAACGGTGTACCAATAGGCGACACCAAACGAATAGGAAGAGTTATGTGACGCAATTTTAAATGCAATCATCCCGCAAATACAGCCTAAGATGGGAGCTGCAGCGGCTTATGACGAGGGTGGGGTGGAAGGGGCGATAGTGGTGATAAATAACACACCGACTATCCTTATTTTAAGCCACCAATATTATTATTAGTGGTTTAAGAGAGTTGGGGATGCCTCGCTCCACCCAAGCAATGAGGCGTACATCATGCCCGCATCTTTGAGTGCGAGGCTCAACCCTCAACAATTTGAGGAGGGGGACGAGGCTGTAGCGAATGCAGCCATTCAAATGATGGAACATGAAGAATTCCAACAATGGGTGGCTGAGGAGTCAGAAGACGAGGTATTTTGCGAGCAGTAGTGAGTAAAAAAAAAAAAATAAATAATAAATAAGTAAATAAATAAATAAATAAATAAACACCCGTATTTTCTTTCTTTTGTTTTCAGACACATCTGCATTATTATTAGCAACATTATTATTATTATTACCACTTTAATTATTATCGCTGTAATTATTACCATTATTATAATTATAGCTATGTAACTTTTTGTACGTTTTTAAAATATCTCATTAAAAATAAAAATAAAAAAATAAAAATCTATGGGCACGTCTCAGCACGATATCCTGACGAGTAGGCGTGTGAACGTTCGAAAAACGGTTTCAAAAACTTTGAAGAAAAAAAAAAAAAAATGGAACGCACTTACGCCCATATGGTACGGAGGCGGCTTCTGTCCGAATCACGTAGGCTTGGACATAAATTACCCATTATATCGGCGAGTAACATAAGTTACCATGTTGCTTGAAGGACTGTTCTGTAGTACCGACTGTAGGTAATCCAAGGAAATTATTACTTTACCGACCGCTGACTCTGTGGGCCGGGTTTTTAGCGACTGAAAATATATAATTTATTTACTGCACCGACCGCTGATTCGGTGTATCAAGTCACCATGTTGGTTGGAAGACTACTCTGCAGTACCGACTGTGGGTAATCTGATTAAAATGTTACTAATACACTGTTTTACGTGTTACCGGCTGGTGGTTACCTGAGAAAATGTTGATAATCTACTCTACCGACCGCTGACACTGCAGATATCCTTGATCTACTGGTAAAACAGATCGCACTACCGATCAAAATGTTTATAAGTCGGTAAAACAAATTGGTTACGCGCGGTAAAGAAGTGGTCGGTAAAGTAGGAACTGGCAGAACTCAACCGTTAAGGTAGGAATCCCACTTACCATTGAGTATGTATGTGTGTGTGTGTCCGTGTGTACCCCCGTCGGTAAAACAGACCGTGTATGTGTGACACTAACACATCTCTACCCAGAACTCTCCTTGTATATCTACTACTCTCCTATGCCAAATTCGAATTGGCTCTGGCAATTTGACGCATCCTCCAACTCAAACTCGGAACTCAAACTCAGGTTCCATTGACTGGCGGTCTCTGTGGGGATGGTAAGGAAAGAGGTACAGTGAGTACGATACACTGATTGAGGGTAGGTACTGCGTGGAGCTCCTTGGGGAATGGATTCTTAGGGTGGGTTCCAACTGACCCCGTCAGTCTTTCAGTTATTACTCGCTCCAAATTCAATCATTTCAAATAATTAATTCACAAAGGTGGGCATTTTCACGAATCGTCGGAGCCACTTTCGTAACCTAGATAAAACTTGGTTACAGGAACGATTCCAAAAAGTGTGGCACTGGCAGGACCGGGATTTTAACCTGGAACCTGTCAATTGCCAGTCAAGTGCTTTTTCAACTCAGTTGTTCAGGTCACTTACGACACTCGCCACGAATCAAACTCACATTGTGATGTAACATAAAAAGTATATTGGTAGCATAATGAAATATTATTACTTGTTCTCACCTTTGTCGCCGTTTCCACTTTCGCTCCCGGCAGCAGTTTGTGACTGCTGTTGCATAAAATCTGACGGAAGTGGTGGCTGGGCGTGGAACAACTTCAGATCTAAAGTTTTCAGTTTCATGATAACAGCATCGGTTTTGTCAATGTTATCACTTACACGAGAATCCAGTGCTTCGACTCTTCGCATAAGGTGCTCGACCGCTTTGTCCAAATTTTCGATAGGTTGAAGCTTGGACTCTAATGTCGAGACTATAACTTCAAAGACGTTGAAGAGATACCGTTCTCTGTGGGCAATATTAAAAAAGAAATATAAATTCATTTTAAGAATGCGCAATAATTACGTGTTATCAAAATCAACAAAAACGCTTCTGAAATTTTCAACTACGAGTTACAATGCTCGCCTTTGAACCTCATTATTAGTACGGTGGCGGTTGAAATCGTGGTAGGACATTGTTATCAACAATAGCAGTATACAACGCAGCATAGCTTAAAATATTTATGCAGCCGGGGTTCTTATACTCGGACGCTTCAAGCCATTTGATAACACACTGAGAGAAGTTGTTGAAATCCCAAACAGCTGAAAATCCCGTACATGTAGGCTCATTGCAATATAAAGTTCATTCTCAAGAGTGCACAAATTCATACAAATTCATAAATTCGTTTAATTTAATCATACAACGAAATGTTATCTTAAGTAGCTTCGCTCCTTGGAATACGTGTGAAAATTTGCGATCCAACACACACTCACACACACACAGGCATACTCTAGACCATAACGATAAACAGGCAATAACAACAAAAGGAGTCATTCAGCGCTCGACGCCTACGTGTGTAGTCGCACGCCGTGTAACCAAATAATCAATGACAGACACGTATCTGGTAAACGCCTGAATAGAGCCTACGATAAAATTTTGAAAATTTTCGCAGCCATATTGGATCCGCCATTTTGAATTTTGAAAAATTAATAGCAGATTGATTATTAGCGACTCAAGAAACCCCCACAAATTAATTTTCGCGATCATTTATCATGAACAAGTTGTTTTATTCAAAAATACTAGAATAAGCAAAAAATTTTTATCTTTAGGCCGCCATATTGGGCGCCGCCATGTTGAATTTGGAAAAACCCTGTAGTGCATTTTAAAGGTTAGGGTCCATGGACGCAAAAATTTGCGTAACCTTCAAAATCCTAAACCAATTTAGATCCGAATGTGCTCGATAAAGCCAAAAATTTTTTCGAAATTTCATGTTTTTTGTTAAATAAACAATTATAACTTTTTTAATATGTATTTTTTCAAAATTCTGACTGAATGGATCGAAAGTTCAGACAATTTTACATCGGAAATAACTTATCTCGATTTTCTTTCGGACCGATTTCATATTGAATAGAGCCACTGAATACAGACAAAAAAAACGTCCAGTTGGTCCTGAATGGGTTAAAATGGAACACCCTAATGTATACACATATAAATACAACTTCGCAGGTGCCCGTTGCCAATTTTGGTATTCCGTACGGGCATGCAGCATCGAGAAAATAGATTCTGAGTTCGTAGTGCAGACCTCCTGAATTGAATTCCAGTGGGTGACTGCTGTTACATCCCCACCGGCATATTTTTTCGATCAGAGTCTCCCTCTTTATTACACTCTTTCAAATACCGACCTGAAATTAACGACAGTAGAATATACGGTAGCCGATAAAATAGATCTCATTGAATAATCATTTCTTGTAATCAGCAATCTCGGGAAGACGGGAAGAACCACGAAAAGAACATATATTTATATTCAAAACTAGACGAGAACAGAATCTCAAGACCACCCAATATCTAAACTAAATAATCCAACTCAGTTGATACATTTGGTCCCCAAATGCACCAAAACTAATATCTTCGTAAACATTTGATAAGCACACGGCCCTTTCCCGAGGAAAGCGGACACATCCTGTCATAAAATTATATCTTCAACATACAAGCGAAAAACCCCGCATTTCTCGAGATTATTTGCTTTCCCACGTGCACGCGTCTCTCGCCAGAAGAAAACGGCGACACTCATATTATAATCGAATATTCTTTATCTTGCAACTGAAAAAACGTTTCCCTCTTCCGAAGAAAACGCCGGCATGTTTATCTCTAAGAAAATATATGTAAAACAGACACAGGAAACTCGCAACGATCACCAAACTTTTTAAGGATAAAAAAAACCGCCCTTAAGTACGCCCACGCGGCATCAGCTTGACTCCTCCCTTGCTCCACTTGGACCAACGAGAACAAATCTCTCCTACCAAACCCAAATTTTCCATCTCCCTAAACTCCATTCACCAAGGTTATAAAAAACCGAACTCTTCAAAAAATAGACACTTAATTGTTACCATTCGACTCCAAGTCACGTTCACTTACTTACTTAATTTTTACCCATCGACTTACACTTAATTGTTACCATTCGACTCCAAGTCACACAGCACTCACTTACAAAAATTCTATCACTTGACTTCGATTCATCTTTAGACGATTTCATTACGCTCAGTCTCGGTCGAGAATAAAACTCGCCATTTCCGACGAACAGTCTCAATTCGAAATCCAGCATAGAACACGAAACTCATAAGTTCGTTCGAATCGCGCTCAATTTAATTAAACTTCGTGCGCGCGATTCCAGTGTCTGTTATCCGAAAATATCAAGTGTATCAAACATTCTGTACTCATATTCAAAATATCTTGGTCTTACCAACCAAGATCATCGACAGTTATAAATTGAATAAAAACGTTCATCTGTTTAATCAACAAATCTTCGCAATCATCTACATCTTTTTCGTCGCTGATATACCCAAAAACATTTATATACTATTGGTTCCGGTATCGAGTAGGGAAAAAGCAGAAACCGCTCATATCAGACTCGTCGAACTCGCGTATCGCGGGTTACAAGAGTTTCTGCTCTACCGACGCTCTCGGGACGTAACACTGCGTGATGTAATCAAGCAGTCAATACTTGCAGTACGTCGATGTTTCTTTATTTACTGTGCTGTAATGGCACTATGTGTGAGGGGGCGACTACAAGCAGCCCGAACTGTCCTGATTGTTAATCGAAAAATTGCATTTCATTCGATTTCCAACTGTCGAATAAGAGACTAGAAATTGTTACAGTCTACTCAAACTATCTTGAGAACTGATTGACCGATTTCTCTGAAACTTTGCACAAATTTCATGCATTCAAACACTTTTGTTTGGTGCAATTGTTAAAATTGCTTATAGGGTCTACATTTCACGAGATTTTGAAATTTCAGAAAAATGTCTGTGATTGCTCTAACTTTTCTAAATTATGAGTCATCATGCTAAATTTTTTTTTTAGATGACTAGAGTATTATCAAAAGAATGTTGATATGGAATTTATCGAAAATCGATTAAAGGGTTCATGTCACATGAAATTTTCAATTTTTCAATAAAGTCGCTGGCAGTTCTAATTTCCTAATATTGTGGCATATCCAGCTATTTTTTCCCCATGGATAGAGTATTATTAAAAAAAATGTTGACGATAAACTTTTGAAGTTTCAAAAAAAATGTCTAACTATTCTGATTTCCCTAATATTAAGAATACGGTCTATTATTAAACGCATGAAAAAGCTTCTACCTTAAGGAATAGGCATTAAATATCTATAAAAGTATTAGTGATTTGGATCTTAAAACATAAAACTACATATGACATGAAGGAGGGAAAACTATCCATTGACACTTTCAAATTACTTGCTCCAAATTTCGCACAATGCTCAAAGTTTCCTCTGTGAGGAAGTCAAAACTTACAAAGCTAGTTGCTTGTTGAATGTGACAGGAAATTAAAAAGGACTTTGTATGTCTCGACGTCAACGCTCAATAAACTCCTCGAGCATACCATATATGTTGTATATTCGACTGTTAACATTAAGTCTCGTTATTATGAAACACGCATGGTCAATTTAGTATTTCGCATAGATTATTTGTCGAAATTATCAAACTATAATTCGACAAAATATCGAACGTGACACGTCACGAGACGAGAGAGCCGATAGCTCGTCCCTAGATCAACGTACGCGACAGGTGGGGATAGCCGAAGATTGACGAACGAGCCTCGTATAATAAGCAAGTAGCTAAGGGATTCCGTTACCAAAAATCACTTCTCTCACGACAGAGAGAACGTCCGGATTGTAAAACCTCGAGGGTCCCGTCGCGTCTGTCGACCAATCTGTATCTTTTGAGTCGAATGCAAATCTCGTTGCGTCTGTTGACAAGATTTGTATATTCGTCGAGCTATTGTAAACCGAGCATTTTGTCGAGTAAAAGGGTTGAGATTGTCTCGTCAAAACCCAAACGGAATAAAGTAAATTGAGAGTCTAGTCGCGTCTGTCGACAAAACAGAATTGATTGTGTTAATTTGAATAAGTGTAAGTTGCGTATTTTGTCATATTACATTGTGAATCGAAGGACCTCCGCCGTCTTGTCGAGGTCATACGTTATGAAGGAACGATTGTGAGGTATCGAATGTCAAGTATTAAAGTAATCGAGTAAGTCAGAATAAACCTATATTTCTTGCTTCAAGTACTGTTCTTTATTGTTTTTGCAATTCCTTGTCGTTGGTCCTCCAACTGCACCCCTCCTTGCGATAGTCTCATTGTCAAGGGAGCTAGTCGGATTCGTAAATAAAATATATCGATAGTTTATTAGTTTTCTAAAAACTAATTGGCGCCCAGTTATTAAAAATCGAGTTGAAGCGAAATAATTAGAGCCCTGTCAGTCGACGGACCACGGCCGCGGCAGGAGAAGGCATAGAAAATCGTATGTGTTAAAAATAGCCTGTCTCACGAAGAAGCTTTGAGCATTGTACGAAATATGGATGAAGCAATTTGCAAGTTTTAAGTTGCAGCTTTTTTTCTCTTTGGGCCTTCATATTCGGAAAGCTCGTGGTTATTTAAGCTAGAAAAACAAGCTAATTGTAATGTTAGTGCCCACTCGAAGCATAATAATGACGATTTTTGGCCACCGTTTAAGACTTTAAGACAGTTACAGTTCAATTCACCAACGAACACTCACGCAGACGTTCGAATTGGTTCAGATGTAATAGTCAGAGGTAGGTCTGAAATGTCTGGGTCCTTTTAAAGATATTCATTAGACAATCGTAAACGTTCAATAATTTTTAGGGTGATGATTGGAGAGCTCTTACTATGATTGGAAAGAATTTCATACATGCGAAACATGTTTTGCACAATACAGCCGAAAATGTACGTTAAATGTATCAGAGTATCCGTATCGCATACATTTCGTTAGAGAAACGTGTGATAGTTACACATATATTTGTATGGATAGACGTATCTACATTTTTGGATCTACACTACGGACGTTTCGCCAAAATTCATAAACTTCGACCCTCTATTACTCCGTAATTTTGGGCATCTAGGTCCGAATATTTCTCGGCCGAACAAAAATCGATTGATTCTGGTACCGACGCGACGTTAGAATATACAATGTAATTCATCATAATTGTTCATTTAAACCTATTGATATGTCTCTATGTTACATGAGTAGCATAGCCTATATGAGGGGTATCCAATTTGAAGGGGGACACTTAGTTTGGGTTAGGTTCGGGTTTGAGTCGGAGTCGAGAAACGGGCGAGCCACAAAAAAGTATAGGATAAAAATAAAAGTAAAAGTATAGTAAAAGCAGGAGCATATAGTAAAAGCAAAAGTAATGTAGGTGTGTATATAATATGGAAGAAATGTATTTGGTGATTAATTTGCTTATATGTATAATTTGCTTATATATATATTCTAAGCAGATTCACCTAGGCCATTTTAGATTCTTCTGATTTTTTTCTGATTAACCACAACCTAAAAAAGACAAAGAAATTTTCAAACATTTTTTATTCAAAATCCTTTCTTTATACACCATTCAAATTATTTCAAAAATGCCGTTTTTTTTTTTAATTGGGTGAACTCACTGATCTCAAATGATGACTTTAAGACCAGAATGGGAATGGGACGCCCGTTTTTTTTATTTTGTTCAAGGGAATGTAATAAATGAATGTCAATAATTTCAACGCTAGTTGTAATTTTTTTGCCTTTTTCCTCAAAATCTCTTATAAATAAATAATAATACGTCATAACTGTTTCGAAAGTTATTTCTTATGAACTAGCGAAAAAAAAAATTTTTTGAAAAAAAGTTTTTCTCAACATTTTTTTTTATACACCATTCAAATGATCTCAAAAACGCCGTTTTTTTTCTGTTGGGTGAATTCACTGATCTCAGACGATGATTTTAAGACTAGAATGGGAGTGGAACGCCCGTTTTTCATATTTTTTCAAAGGAATAACAATAATAAATGTCAATAATTTTAACACAAGTTGTGATTTTTTTTCTTTTTCTCGAAATTTCTCATAAATAAATAATAATACGTCATAACTGTTTTCGAAAGCTATTTCGTATGGAACAGAAAAAAAAATTTGAAAAAATTAGAAAAAAATTTTTAAAAATCTTTAGAAAACAGTTATGACGTATTATGATTTATTTATGAGAGATTTTGAGAAAGAAGGCAAAAAAAATCACAACTTTCGTTGAAATTAGACATTTATTATTTCTATTCCCTTGAAAAAATAGAAAAAACGGGCGTTCCACTCCCATTCTAGTCTTAAAATCATCGTTTGAGATCAGTGAATTCACCCAATTTAAAAAAAATCGCGTTTTTGAGATAATTTGCATGGTGTATTAAAAAAATCATGAAAAAAAAAATTTTAAGAAAAACTTCTTTTCAAAATTTTTTTTTTCCTATTTCACAAGAAATAACTTTCGAAAACAGTTATGACGTATCATTATTTATTTATGAGAGATTTTGAGGAAAAAGGCAAAAAAAATCACAACTTGCGTTAAAATCATTGACATTTATTATTTACATTCCCTTGAAAAAAATAAAAAAAACGGGCGTCCCACCTTCATTCTGGTCTTAAAATCATCGTTTAAGATCAGTGAATTCACCCAATTTTTTTAAGAAAAAATTGCTATTTTCAAATAATTTGAATGGTGTAAAAAAAAAATTTGAAACATTTTTTTGTCTTCTTTAGGTTGAGGTTAATCAGAAAAAAATAAAAAGAATCTAAAATGGTCAGGGTCATGGCCTAGGTGAATCTGCTTGGAATCCCCCATATACATAACGTCTGCAAGCATTTAAAGAACCACTTATTTTCAAAATTGCTGACAAAGTAATATATCAGGCGGAAATAATTCTTTCGTAGTAGACGGGACAATGTATTTGAAAGGTAATAACGCAGGAATCTCGCAATCGAGTCTGTGGAACATACATCGAGATAGTGAGAGTGTGCAGCGGGTTACTCACTATTGAGAGCGTTTTCTTATCTCTCTCTCTCTCTCTCTCTCTCTCTCTCTCTCTCTCTCTCTCTCTCTCTCTCTCTCTCTCTCTCTCTCTCTCTGTAATATATGGGATATTCCATGCTAAGTCAACCTGGCCTTGACCCCCATGTTCTGCAACTTAATAAAAATTATATATTGTACAGTATACTGAAAACATTATCGACATTTCTTAAAGTCTGACAAATCTCCATAAAAATATGAAGCTAAAAATAAAAATTTAACACGGTCAGTCGCTCTCGATTTCCGACATTCCTTCAAACATCAAATTCTTAGTCGCAAATCGAAGTTTCAAAGACGTGTGTTTTAAAGATGATAGGTGCTAAAACGAAGGTGCTAGAAGAAAATAGAAATTAGAATGAAGCAAAATTAATTTATTTCCGATACCTAATTTTTTTACCTACTATATCAATTAGTATTTTAAAAGTTCATACGAATGTGTTTGGAGATTCCTAGACAAATGGACTTCCTTAAGACATCTTGAAATCTGAAACCGCAATCAATGCTGTTTTCTAAGACGTATGTTTTGAAACTCACATATAGATACCCATGTATGAGTTTAAATATTATTTATCAAATAATTTTGAAATTCCGAATTGATCCTTTCACTTTCATATTAAGATTTCTGCACAGGTTAAAAAATTCAGTTTCCTGGCAAAGAATTTGATGTCCCAAAAAAAAAACTTGAAAACGGCCAACAATGTAAATTCTTGTTTTAACAGTTTTTTGGCGTATGGGTATTTTTAAAAAACTATGAAAATAATTGTCGCGGTTTTTTTTAAGGTATTTTATGAAATACTAATGCAGAAATAACGCAGGTTATAAAGACCAAAGCCAGGTTATATAACTTGACATGGACCTCTACGATAGTTAATTTCCACGGAAATGAGCCAAATTTTTTTCATGAAACTCAATAACCACTAACAGCCTACCACTAAACTACCTGTGAGCTCCATTGCAAAGGATGTCACAACAAGATCCAGATCTCTAATTAATTAATTTACAGATGAGCCACACGGGAATTATCATTTTTCAATTTTGACCACTCTAAGGCTTCAGAGCTGTCGGAATATGCGAAAATTTAGATAAATTTTTTCCTTGTCGTAGTATTTCATCAGTATCTCCGTGCTTTACAAATAATGTAGCCATTTTTGAAAAAAAATAAATTTTTTTGTTAACACAGACTTGAAAATTTTGATACGATGAAAATTCAGTATCTTGCGTACAAAACTTTCGAAATCAAAATTTTCTCAACACGCCAAACAAAATTAGCACGTCTTAAAATATCAATAAACCGTACATTGTACTGAAAAACTATAAAATACTGAACGAGAATAATATTTAAAGTACTTGCGAAAAGCTGGCCATACGAAAAATAGCGCCATATTGAAGCAAATTTGAAGACTAATTTATAATTTCCGGAATACATTTTCAGATATTTGGAGAGAAAATTTTTTAAAGAATTTGGATGGAATAAATTATTAGTTTTTTGAAAAAATTCATCTTTCAAGTTATTGGTACAAAGATAATGCACGATTTTTTTCACAAACATGCACGATTTTTTTCACAAACATTTTTTTCAAATAGCGCGAAAGATTTCTGTCCAAAATGCTTTTAAGAAAAAAATGATAATTTATTTTAATATTTGGGATCTCTCCCAGTTTTAACACCTTGACGAGGTCGAAATTACAAAATAATAGTTTCCGTGTAGTTCAGTCAATTCATAGGTTGAGAATTTTGGCCGTACCATCTTTTGGCACAGTGCTAAAAGGTATTTCAAGGAAAAACGATTATTCGAAAGTAGGATCGGTTTAAAGGGAATTACACCGGATTGGCATGGCGAAGCTGAGGAAGTAGGCGGAACTGATCGTTTGAACGTACAAAGAGCGGCGGCGTTCACTTTACCAGCTTTGCCGTGTCAACCCAAATGTGTATCCATATATCTTGCGCTCGTGTACAGGATTATTACACTGCTCATCGAGAGACTAACTGAGAACGACATATAACTAAAGTAAGCAATACTAGCTCACCTCATACTTGCGCATATCGACTTGTTGAAGGTACCGTATGAGTAACAATATTCGTTACTTATAGTTCTCTTTTCAACTCATTTATCGGGAATTCAGCCTGAAATCCAAATATCAAAGGAACTAAATTCAATAAGTTTCGAAAAGCAAACAAGAAGGTACATATTTTCCTTTCGCATGTGTTCCTTATTCATGAAATCTTTTCTATTAGCAAGTCACTCCCCTTGGAAAACAACGAATATAAAAATACTTTTAAATAGATAAACTACCACTTTCAGTCGTCAAACTGAAGTGCTTGAACCTCCTTGCAAGCTATCAGACCTACTTCAAAATTGGAATGAAAAAATTGTACTTCCGTGATTTTCTCCGATAAGTTCAAATGGTACAATCTGTACCACTCGGGGGTTGCGAGCGGGACGCAAACCTGGTTTTACATTTCGTGCATTTAAATTTGCATGAGCTATAAGTTGTTGGAGGGCTTAAATTTCTACGAAAAAGGCTGTGTCGGCGTGTAAAAAAACCACCATGCAGCAATATGCCAATTTAAAGCTGCACCTTGTTTTATTGCTGAATTGTTAATATTGTAATTAAAACTTTTCCACACTTTCGATGATGACGATCACTTGATTGACTCACGAAAAATTATGAATCAAATATTCCTCAATCTTACTTGTTTATGTATTGGCAGAGAAACTGTTTAAGGTTTTTTCGAGTCATAACCATTTGGATACCGCATACGGATACAAAAGTACACGCAAAAAGGCACACGCCACAATTTTTATTAGTTTATAGATGTCATATTGTTTCGAATTTTTTTAGCACTCCGGGATGAAAATTTTCAATAACAATTTTTTCAACAAAAAAAAATTCTTCGCACAGAAGCTCAGTCCCATAATAATCTGAAGAATTGTTCCAATTTATATTTGGGCCTAGTTGGATCTTCGGGCTCATCATTCGACGAAATTAGAGAAATTGAAAACATCGATAAGCTCATAAAAGATTGCACAGACCTAAAAAAAGCTCATAAGACTTTTCAGTCTGAATTATCACACATTAGATGAACATTCTAATTCCCACGGCTGCAGCTGCACGAGTTTCGGATCACCAATAGAAAACTGTATTTATAATTCTCGCACACTCGTTCGAACTCCATTCAAGCGTCTGTAATCGGTACTAAGATCCAGAATTAAGACGCTTATAACAGGGCCTCACATTTACTAATAGATGAATAACGATATTAAATGATAATGATATAGTTGGGAGAGTACACATGAGACGTTGTACAATCCCATTAAAGTTCCGATCTTGTGGACCGCTTCATGTATCTGAAAATTTTTAAGGAGCGTGTTGATCAGAGACGTCAGAAGAGAAGTTATCTCGCCGTAATAGAGCGTAAGTATTCTGGTAAACGTACATCAAGTACTAATTTATGGTAGTAGAATTGTATATATGTGTGTGCGTGCGTGCGTGCGTGTGTGTGTGCGTATATATAATACCCATGAAAAGTAGCACACGTCGTAACTACTTTTGGAAAAAGCGAACGTGCTGTGTGTTTATGCTCCTTGGTGTCTCAACTTTCTATTCATGCATTGTGTCGATAGTGTAGGTACATCGACTGTAAATTTTATATATCTGGGGCATTCCAAGTGAAATCGTGGAGTCATTTTCCTCAGGTCATCAGATCCTTGCAGAACTTTTTTTTGCTTTTATTCCACTTCAAAAAGAGCCTAATTTTTTAAAAGAATTTTCCCGCTACTCTTTCAGGTGGGGCGATGATCTTTTTTGTGTAAAAAAGGAAAAAATATAAAAAAACCATTTTTAAATCCTGAAATTTTTTCCACAGATTATGGGTCAAAAATAAGTAATATCTATCATGGGAGTGGGATGCAACTGCAATATATTTTTTTTATTACTATTATTTTTTTAAATTTATAAAATAAAGAAAAATAATTTCTAACTTCGATATTGTAGTCATATCTTAAATATTTGTGGGGCATTCCAAGTCAATTCACGTGGTCATCGGCCTGACCTCCTCGGATTCAGTTGACTAATGTTTTTTTTCGGAATATTTTAGTTAAAAAAACGGTTATTTTTTTCTGATTTTTATCACTTGTTTTACCCTATAAAATAATTTTTTTCCCATAACTTTTGAGTGAAAATAAATTTAGCCCAGGTTTAAAATTTTAAAAAATTTTCCATAGAATCTATGAATAAAAAAGTATTTTTATCGCAGTTACAGAGTGGGCCGAAAATAATTTCTATTTTTTTTTTTTAAATTAACGAGAAAGAAATTATTGTCAAAATTTTGAAAAATTGAAAATGTCAATGATGGTTTATCGTAGAAAAAAAAATAAACTAAAATCTCTCTTGGTAAAAATGTTTTTTTTTTCATATTTTGATAAAAAAAAACGCTGAAAATCCGCCCGATAATTTACAATTGCGTAAAAATTAATTAGGCCCAGGTTTAAAATTCTGAAACTTTTTCCATAGAATCTAGGAATAAAAAAAAATATTTTTATCGCAGTTAGAGAGTGAGCCGACAATAATTTACAATTTTTTTCAATCGAAGAAAAAAAATTATTCTTCAAATTTTAAAAAATTGAACATGTCATTGACAGTTTATTATAGAAAAAAAATAAAAATAAAATGTCTCTTCGTAAAAATTTTTTTCTCATATTTTAATAGTAAAACGGTGAAAATTCGCCCAATAATTGAAATAAAATTGAATATACAAGGTGGGGCATTTAAAGTGACCGGGGTGACTTTCTCGAAAACGAAGCAAAATCTCAAAAAAAGTTTCAGACGAAAGCTGTAGGGTTTTGAAGGGGGCAGAACATAGCGCGTTCGATCTTTTATTAAGTGGATGCGCCAAGGAGATACGAAGGTCAGCTTTGGTTTTTTAAATGGGATGGTGTATTTTTATTTTGAAAATGAAAAGAGTATTCAATTTCGAGTGCAAAAGTATGAGTACACCAGTGTCCTAAAATTGACACTCAATAGGATATTCCAAAAATATGAAAAAGATGTCCGTTCTCCACTTTACGCGGCATAAGTTTACAATTTTGTCGAAGCAAATGTTCAAAATGATGGCCATTAACTTCAATACACCTCCGAAAGAAGTGTTTTAAAATGTGTATTGAAGTGTAAAAATTTTAATTTCTGCGACGCGATGTGAACACTCTGAATAACGATCATTGAATAACATTCGTCTACAACTTTGTGTGTTTACTGATAACTCTTGGTTCGATTTTCAAAAGTAGCATTGAGCATCTAATGCCTGAAAAAATTGTTTGCATCACACAAACCTTAGAGGCATTGTTTTTCCCACGTACAGTAGAAAATTGAAATCGAACCAAGAGTTATCAGTCAAAACACAAAGTTGTAGACCCGTAAATTGGCCCGCACGTTCTCCGGATCTCACTTCTCCAGACCATCATTTCGAACATTTGCTTTGACAAAATTGTAAAGGCTATTGCCGGATAATAATAGTGATTTGGCCCACGAAGTCTTTTGAGCTAATTATGGTTTTTTTATGTTGGTACAGTCAAAAAAATTACTCGACACGAATTTTGCCCCACTCCCCCCTTTTGATGGCCATACCAACCGAGAAAACCCAGTTTTTCGGTTTTTTTTTACTTATTACCATGTCAACGAATCCTTTTAAAAAAAAAATACAGTGTATAGAGGAAGTTAAGTTTTTTAAAGTTGATTTTTTTCATATTTTTTCATCCCCCTTCCCCTTCTAAAAAAATCCCTAAAATGTTCAAACATTTTTTTCTCGACAACTAAGATAGACACCATTGTCAAATGTATATTCTAAGTGTATTTTGACTCGAAATACACGCTCTTTTTTTTTTGGAAATTTTGCAAAGTGGTGGAACGCACTGAAAATTACGAAAAATCGTTATTTTCGTCATTTTTTTGCTGTTTCTGTGACGTGATTTAACTTCATATTTTAAAATATTTTTTTTTTATTCTTTTACGTAGCTAACGGTTATTTCGTTGTTATCATTGATAATTTCAGTCAAGTAGCATAAGGCTGTTGATAGTTGATAACTTCCAGTAAATAAAAGTTTCAGTTCAGCGATTGTCAATTCTGGAAAATCAATTATTGCACTGGAGTCAATGCTTTGAAATGGTTTTCTCTTTTGATTCCAGCGGCCCTGCTCTACTTCTTTTGCCAAACTATTTTCAGTGTCCATTTTGGACTTTATGAAATTAATGGTGCTATCAGTCATATCAACATCAGACCGCGAACGTTTACCGAAAGTATTGTTCAGGTAACAAGCATTTCGGCAGAGGCTATCGATTTCGGGGAGAGTTCTGTTATTGACTTCATTATGAAAGAATTTGATTTTTTTTCCTATTATACCATATATTGCCTCAACAACCCACCGAATGTTTATTACAAATCGAGAGGAGTTAACTTCTTCAGTAGTTAGCCGAGGACGATTACCTTTTAAAGCAGGCATCAGTACTTTATACCCGTTCCCCTCAAGATATTCTACCTCGCCTCGGAATCCGCAACCTAGTACGAAAAATTACCTGATTTCAAAATGCTACTCAAGACGTAAGGATCATCTAAAATAGTTTTTATTATTGAAGCATCATTCTGGTTAGCAGGAAAAGGTCCAGGTAAATCTAAAATATAACCATCAGTACAGCAAATAGTGAATGGTTTGCAAAGGTGGGTCTTTTTTTTGTCCAGAATAAGCTTTCCTCTATTATTCATCATTCTTACTTTTTTGATGATACACATAAGTTCCATCGCATATGATTACTAATTGATTCTCTGTATTATGTAATTTTTTAACTATATCTGATGTATGATTGTTAATAAGATCATCTCTAGAACAAGTTTTATAACCAAACTTAGTTCGTAAAACGTATTTTTTAAACGCACTTATAACTGACTTAATACAATTTGAGATTGCTTTATGATCTTTGACTTCAAGAATTGCATCAATAAAACTATCTGAGCTGCCAGTTCGAAGTTTCGTCAAAAAAATAGTAACAGCTTGTAAAGGGTTCCTGTTACATGAACTTCTCAAAGAAGGTAGCATTTCTGTTATCTTTTTGAGTTCATCCCAGTTATACCCGGTAAAAACCTTCAAGCGTTTCTCATCTAAGCTGAAATTACCAATTTTGTCATGAAGTTCCATTGTACTTGTTGGTAAATGAGTTTGTCGCGCATATGTTTTTGCCTTGCGTAAAATGGGCTTTATCCGTACATCGTTTTCTCGAGCGTATGTAATGAGACGGTGTGCGCGCGCAGCGTTCGGAAAACGTCGTAACCGTTCGGCAAGCATCGAGGCGTCTCTGTGTAAGCGCGCTCTCGCCGGCTTCAGTGTCGCTACGAACGCACAGGCATACGGGCATTGTATTGATCAAAAATAAAATTATATCCTCGTGTATTTTATTCCTCTTTCATTCTCCACCCTATCTCTCACAAATAATAATAATATCAACAGTACTTGCCGAAAATAATTTATCTAAAAATAATGCAAGTTCAGAGACTTCTATGGTACTAGTATTTGAACATACACAAAAGGTACTATACGAATTTGCTAGCTCATTAGCAATAAACTTTTTTTTAAGAATATGTTTCGCACAACAAAGATTCTTTTTAGGGATGTAGATTTTGAGAACTGCGAACGCTTGAATGCGTGCTTCGGTAGGTACAACAATCATTGCTTGATCATCAGCATACGCTGAGAATACACAACAACGTATATGACTTGCAGAAATTCTTTTAAAAGGCATTTCTACAATTCCAACAACATATACATTTGGTGGCAATGGATAGATTGAATCAACTCCTGATGACTGTGATGACCGTGGCGTAGGCGTTAGTGATAATTGTGAAAATATTTCAAAAGCGCTAGTATTGTTATCCGTATAATTAACAGTTGAATAAGATGCGGTACCCTTTAAAGTACTAGAAGTACATAACGTATGAAATGGTGGATCAGATATCGATACATTCGAAAGAACTGTCGTAGATGACGATGCACTTGGGGCAACTGCATCAGATGTTGATGCAATTGAAAAGATTATACCAGATGCTGACGCAATATTGACAGGTTTTTTAGATTTTGATCCACTATTAAGAGAACGACATGAAGTTATTATTGCGCTAGCGGCTCTTTTGGAGATGCTTACACCCGAAGTTCTTAAACTAGCATTATCTGCTCCAGTCATGGTACTCTGTGTTGCAGTAATTGCAGTAGCTCTTGCAGTTTTAGCCAGTTGAAAAGAAACTGATGTTCGACAACTGGAACATAGAACATCTCCTAATTTGGGAGGCTTTTTCAGTTGTTCTTCGTATAAAAATCTGTCTTTGTCATTTTGTATAATTTCCCAATGCTTGCTTGATTTCTTGCGAAGATATGCTTGACATCTAATGCATTTTTCATCTTGAATTTTTGGTCTTTTAGCTTGGCTCAGACCATCGGACATTTTCTGTAACGCCAAAAGTTTCGAATGAAAATATTAACGAGTAATAGACGTGGAAGTTTTCGGGTTGATACATCAACGTTCAATAGGTTATATATTAATCAATCACATAATAACACTAATCAATGATTACTAATTCTAACGTTATTGGATGAATAAATAAAAAGAAAATGCGTCTCGGGCCGCCCTGCAGAAGTGAAACTTCACACGGTGCGTATTGGCCGGTGCGTATATAGACATTATATCTATATATATATGGTAGCATGTCATAATATCACACGACAAAATATCACGGACAAAATATCACTACGACAATATATCATGACGATAAATCGACATGATATATTGCGAGAGTAGGGATGCGAGAGTAGGGACGCGAGAGTAGGGATAATTTTTTATTTACAGCGTCTATCGCGTGATGAGAGTCTAGTATTAATTCTGTATTACCTCTATATGCCGCTTAAATTTATTAAATCCCAAAAAGGCAAGCCGCTCCTTATACACGACGGCTTTGTATATTCGCGTCATCGTGAAAACGAGAAAGTGATTACTTGGCGCTGCACTTTGTACAAACAAAAATCTTTTAATTGTTATATTCGAACTAATTCTGTTAAGCGCACAGGTAATATTTCTTTTTATTTTTTCCGCTGTTTTGTGATTCGTGAGTATGTATTCTTATATGTATCTACATTTTGAGGCTCTGTCGTTGGTGATCAGCCCGATCATAATCATGCTCCGAACGTTGCGTCCATTGAGAGTTGCAAAGCTCGAGAAAAAATGAAGAAACGGGCTGCAAAAACCGGTGAGGCTAATGGTGTTATAATCGACGAAGTATCGTCAGATCTTTCGGAAGCTGTTGTTGCCGAATTACCGAGTCATGAGACTCTGTTACGAAGTATGCAACGTGCTCGAGCTGCTACACGCATTCCGTTTCCGACTCCGCTCTCACGAAGGGAAATGATCATTCCGGAGTCGTACACCGTTACGTCAAAGGGAGAAGTATTTCTAATGCACGATAGTCGAGGTGTCAATCGTTTTTTGGTTTTTTCTACTCAGCAAAACCTTCAATTGTTGGCCGAGTGCGATGTTTGGCTGAGGGACGGTACTTTCACATCTGTACCGTCAATTTTTTTGCAATTGTATACAATTCATGGCCTGCGTGCTAATAAGGTATTGCCTTCGATTAATGTGCTCGCTCCTAACAAGACAGAGCGTTTGTATACAAAGTTCTTGCGATGGCTTATGGAACAGGACATTCAATTTAATCCGAGAAGAATAATAATAGATTTTGAGTTGGCTGTCATCTCGGCATTACAAACGTGCTTTCCAAACGTAGAGATAAGCGGGTGCTTATTTCATTTCGGACTATGTATATGGCGAAAGGTTCAAGCTTGTGGCCTACAATCTCGCTATAGTCGAAGTTCCGAGTTTTCGGTACATATTAAAATGATGATTGCTCTGGCTTTCGTTCCAATGATGTTGTTGTTGTGTTTAAAGCGTTAATTGGAAGCGAATATTACAAGCAACATGCTGATGAACTGAAAGATATAGTTCAGCATTTCGAGGAGACATATATCGGTAACAAACTTAGGGGGCATTTTTGTTCACCTCAAATTCCGGCAAGTATATGGAATTGTTATGCGTCCGTACTTGCCGATGAGCCACGAACGACTAACGCGGTGGAAGGGTGGCATAACGCTTTCAATCGCCGAATCAGAATTGCTCATTCATCGATGGGGCAATTTATCGATGCGTTGAAACGTGAGCAAAGTGCCACGGAGGTGGTCATGGCGCAAATTCGTGCGGGTTGCGGAGTTGCGAGACCACGTCGTCGAGTGTATCGTGATTACGATGCGCGATTAAAGCGTGTTGTTATGGGATACGATCGTGAAAATAGTTTGTAATATGGTATGAGTTCTTACACCGACTCCCCTGAGGGTTGCGGGCTCCCAACGCCATCTACCCTTGGTCTCCTCTCGTATCCGTTTGTCCCCGGTTCGATTCCCGCTGCCGGAGCTTGTCGCGCACTCCCTAGATTTAAACACCTGGGACAGAAACAGTCGTAGTTCGTACGCCCTGCCTCTGGAGCTACGTCCGAGCCCGTTTGTGCTTTTACCATCTGCTGTGCTATGGCAATGCTTCTCGCTGCCGGAGCTCGTCTCGCACACGCTAGATGTCAGCACATTGGGACAGAGGCAGTCGTAGTTCGTACGTCCTGTTTCTGGAGCTACGTCCGAGCCCGTTGTGTTTTCATCAGCCGTGCTACGGCATCGGGAATCGAACCCGAGACATCTTCCCAGCCTTTCGGTCACCACACCAAGGCGCTGGTTTCCTTTGGACCTACTTTTTTAGGTGGATTCCGAACCACCGGGTCACAGAAAAAGAACTTAGAAAATTTTTCCATTGGTGCCGACAGTGGGAATCGAACCCGGCCACATCGCGCGCCACTGCGTGCGAGCCGAGCACGCTACCCACTGCGCTACTGCTCCCCTTTAGTTTGTAATATTTGTAATCATAATTCTATTATTTCTAATGTAATTATTCTAAAATATATATTTGGTATCGCAACACTCTGATGTGACATATTGTCGTTATTATATTTTGTCGTGTTATATTTTGTCGTAGTGATATTTTGTCGTAGTGATGTTTTGTCCGTGATATTTTGTGCGTGATATTTTGTCCGTGATATTTTGTCGTGTGATAAGGTGACATGGAACCATATATATATATGCCCTGTTTTTAAGAGGAAGAGAGAGAGAGAGAGAGAGCTGACATGGCTAAAACAGCCATTTTTTTAAATCAGCTAGGAGAAATACGGCATTTTTTATTAGGCACTAATATCAGAGATGAGTAGGGAGATCAATAGCGCTCGGGTTTTCTTGATAACTGGCGTCGACGTGACACCTAGGCGGTCGAACGCCGAACTGGTCTCATTTTTTCGTGAGATCGACTTGAAGTCGCGCTGCATGTTCGTGGTTGTCAACCTCACAGTTTCGCCAGAGACCATCTCGCGTTTCGCTGTCGCAGAACCAATCCCTGCCGTCCCGACGAAAATTTTTTTTTTTTCCTTAGTTGATTTTTTCAGCTTATATGTATTAATTGATAAAAATATGTAAATTGGAAGGTGTTTTTTCCTAAATTAACCGAATTTGGATCCAAATTGTCAAAGGTTCCTAAGCAAGCTCGATAAATATATACTTTCAACGTGGTTTGTTTACGAAATTCGTTGTTTGGTCTAGTGGGTATCGTATAAAGCTGAAGTTCTGAAAACTCTGGGTTCAAGCCCGTATCTCTATTTTTTTTTTCTTTCTAAACAAATATATTTTTTTTAAATCAAATAGTGCCTGCGTTCTTTTGAAAAAAAATACACTATACTGCACGATAGAATAATCGAAATAGAATAAGAATAATAATCTGTTGACTATGTATTAGATCTAATATGTATATGGTGTCGCGCGTTCCGTTTTGTTCAGCCCATCTTCGCTCGCTAGCCACTAGCCCTAGCCGCTCTCACACAATGTATTCGCCATATCTATATCTACGCGTACGCACACACACACTTTCATATATCGATCTGTTTGGTGACTCTTGGGGATTTGATTCTGTTTGTTGCCGAAGTTTTCTGTTTTCTCAAGCTCTCAGCTTGACGAAGAGTGGGGAAAGATCGTTATGGGCGAGGTGGTGCACGGGTTGCGGGGCGAGTAGCGTGCAAGAGAGAGGTCCGTGTTACGAGATCCTAAGATTTATTATAAAGCGCAAGCACATTAGTTATTTTCCTTAAATATTATTTAGTAAAACTTGTTCCTGTCGATCACATAATAATCTTAAATATGCACTGAATCCAGTAGATATTTTTCATTGACTTCGCGTATCTCTATCTGACAAAAACAATCGAAAATCACAGGTTTTAAGCTGATCTTACTATACAATAATAGCCTGTGTTTAAAAGCGGATCTATGACTAATTTTTTTTCTTAACAATCGCGGAGTGAAAAATCCTGAAAATAATTGACAATGTTCATTAATTTTCAAAGTCCTTGTTTGGTCCAGTCGCTATAATCGTTCACAGATAGAACTCTGCAGAAACGGGGTTCAAGCTCTCTCTTTTTTAAAAATGTTTTTGTCATAATTCTGTAAGTGTTGCTACTTTTCGGAATATTGACAAGAATTTATATTCCGACGCTATATAAGCCTTTATTTTAAGCGTCAATAGTGATAATTTAGCTCGAAAGCCCGCGACAAAAGATGATTCATTTTTATTCATTTATTTTCATTTTTATTTTCTTTCCCGTTTCTTTCAGCGCCAACAATGATTATCGGATGATGGAGCACGAAATAGTTATAATACCGTGAAAATAATGTCTAAAAGAAATAGAATTTTATCCTACATTTTTCCCGAGCTTCGCCGCCCGGCTTCGATTGGAACTCTGTGAGACCAGGGTTTGAGGCCCTACATATATATATATACAGGGTGTCCCAAAATTAGGGGCACAAAATGATGTGTACTGGTGTGTACTCGGTTGCCTAAATTCAGGTGCTCGGCGAAATTTTTTAAACGGCCGTATCTCGCGAACGCGACTTCGCAGACCACATGTTATTGGGGTCAATTTACTCAGCTCAGCCCCCTTTATTACCCCTATCATTTTGTGCCCCTAATTTTGGGATACCCTGTATATATACATATATACTATAATATTTTTTTATATTTGTCTAGAGTTTGGCTATTTTTTTTTTTGCGAATATTTATTAAATTTTATTTCAACGGAAGCCTTTTTAGCATCAACAGCGATAATTAGGCGAAAGAGCTCTAAAATCGGCGACAAGAGATTATTTTCATTTCTTTTTATTTTTATTTTCTTTTCCGTTTCTTTCAGCGCCAACAATGACAATCGGATGAACGAGCACTAAAAATTTATAATAACGTGAACAAAACAGCTAAAAAGTTTTTTTTTCCAAATTTATATGATTTATTTGTTTTTTTGTGATATGGCAAGAGCAGGAGGAATTTTTTTTAAATTATTCCTTCCGTGAACCTCAACAGACTTTAAACGACCTCTATGAACATATATAGGGTAGCGTGGTCCGAAACCGACCGCCTAAGCAGCGAAGGCGCAATAAAAGTGCCTGATATTAATTTTTTTGTTCAAACCAAATTTTGATTCTTTAGAGGGAGCGTTATTTTAAGTTTTGAGCAGCTTGACGAGGTTGTTGGGTACCCTTTGTTTAAGATACCGAGGCCGTAGTCAAAGTCTGCATATTGGTCATTATCAAAAATCGTGGTCCGAAACCGACCATCCCATGGTCCGAACCCGACCCCCTATTTTTTCGCAGCGAATCAAGGGAAAAGGCAACATTTTGAATTTATTTTGCAACTTGTTAGCAAAACAATACGATTTGGGAATAATTTTTGAATTTATTTTAGACCATTTTGAGGCCTTTTCAGAATATACAATTGAACGAATGATTACATAGATTACAATTTTAATCGCTGTCTACCTCGCGATAAGTGCGAATAGTCGACGGACGAGTCGTTTTTCGAGGCTGGAATTCCCCGTTTTTCTCTTTTCGTTTTTGTCGCCGTTTCTTTTCTCGCTGCTTTTTCTTTTCTTCTTTTTCTTGTAGTTTCTATTTGCGATTTTCTTATTTTTGTTTGGCTTTTTCCTCTGTGCTTCTTTTTTTTTCTTCTTTCGCTTTTTATTTTTCTACAATTCGTTGTACCTCAGCATCGGATGTCAAAATTGATGTTCGGCCTGGCGGTTAACCTCTCTTTTTCTGGCTGCGCGGCGGAGCCTTCGGGAGAGGCAAAAGCGACTCTATTGTTGAATCCAGAAATGATGTTGATGCGCGCGAACTTTATGTGTCTGATGGAATGATTTCTTCTTCTCGATGTGCATTTTCTTCCTGACCTCTTCCTGCGTCCTCATCTCTTCCTCCTTCCTCAACATCCATTTCATTTGGAGCGTCATTCGGATTTGCTCGATCCGCCGTAGCGCTTGGCATGAAATCTATTTTTTGGAAGATGTCTGCGTCTATTGGCCATATTCCTTTGGATTTTTCACCACACAATAAAACACTTTAAACTGAAGTTCCGTGCAGCTCAAAAATGAACTTTATTGCTGTCAAAACACAACAAGGCGGAAAACATTAGAATGAAATGAGAAAAAAATATGACAATCTACCTCCAAATTTTCGGTGTTGTGAGAGCTTTCAAATACCACTAACGACAGTTTCGGTAGCAGCACAAGTACTGAGAAACATGCAGAGGTCGGTATGGGACCACTGGTTGGTTTCGGACCACGCTACCCTACTTATTCCGCTAGCACACGAAAAAATCAAATAAGCGAGAAATATCTTGTTTTGTGTTTTCTTAAACACAAAATGGTTTTTTTTTCCAGAAATGAAATTAGAACCAATATTTTTCGATTGCTTACTATGTCAGATAGAGATACGCGAAGTCATTGAAAAAATATCTACTGGATTCAGTGCATATATTTAAGATTATTATGTGATCGTCAAGAACAAGTTTTACTAAATAATATTTAAGAAAAATAACTAGTGTGCTCGCGCTTTATAATAAATCTATGGGATCTCGTAACACGCTTGCACGCTACTCGCCTGGCAACCTGTGCACCACCTCGCCCATAACGATCTTTCCCCACTCTTTGTCAAGCCGAGAGCTCGAGAAAACAGAAAACTTCGGCAACAAGCAACAAGCAGAATCAAATTCCCAAGAGTCACCAAACCGATTGATATATGAAAGTGTTGTGTGCGTATGCGTAGATACAGATATAGCGAGAATACATTGAGTGAGAGCGGCTAGATGGGCTGAAAAAAACGAAACGCGCGACAGCATATACATACATAGACATAATAAGAACATAGTCGACAGATTATATTATTCTTATTCTATTTCGATTAGTGCAGCATAGTGTATTTTTTTTCAAAAGAACGGAGGCACGATTATTGATTTAAAAAAAAATATTTGTTTAGAAAGAAAAAAAAATAGAGATGCGGGCTTGAACCCAGAATTTTTAGTACTTCAGCTATATACGATACCCACTAGACCAAACAACGAATTTCGTAAACAAACCACGTTGAAAGTATATATTTATCGAGCTTGCTTCGGAACCTTTGACAATTCGGATCCAAATTCGGTTAATTTACGAAAAAAACACCTTCCAATTTACATTTTGTTATCAATTAATACATATAAGCGGAAAAAAAATCAACTGAGGAAAAATTTTCGTCGGGACAGCAGGGATTGGATTTGCGACAGCGAAACGCGAGATGGTCTCTGGCGAAACCGTGCGGTTGACAACCACCAACATGCAGCGCGACTTCAAGTCGATCTCACGAAAAATGAGACCAGTTCGGCGTTTGACCGCCTAGGTGTCACGTCGACGCCAGGTATCAAGAAAACCCGAGCGCTGTTGATCTCCCTACTCATCTCTGCTAATATTAGTTCAATATTTCGTCAACATTGGAATATCCATGGAATCGGTTCAGTGTGAATTTTAGTAGCATGTAGTGAAGCCACATTTGCAAACAAATACGGGAAGTATATTTATAATCCCCCCAAAAAACACCATAAACGGTGTACAAAAAGTTGAGACAAGTACATTTCCTTGCATCGTTTTATCTTTCCTTACAAAAATATGTCAAACATAAATAGTTGTAAAATAAATCCTCACAAAAAGTTCTCAAATAAATTCAAATCATCCAACTCACAGTTGCCAAGTACATCCAGCATTTTTATTGTTTCTATTATTTATTAACCATTCATAAGTAGGTCACAACGCCCGAAAACGTCTTGAAACGGGACTTAGGGACTTAATCCAAAAATGTATTGTTTGAAAAATTTTTATTGAATAAAATTCGGATTGAAAAAAAAAATTCGAACGAACTACTTGGCGAGTTATGTAAAATGACTGTACGGACTACCTGTTACGAACTCGCCAAGTACTTCGTTCGAATTTTTTTTTTTCAATCCGAATTTTTTTCAATAAAAATTTTTCAAACAATCCATTTTTAGATTAAGTTCCTAAGTCCCGTTTCAAGACGTTTTCGGGCGTTGTGACCTACTTATGAATGGTTAATAAATAATAGAAACAATAAAAATGCTGGATGTACTTGGCAACTGTGAGTTGGATGATTTGAATTTATTTGAGAACTTTTTGTGAGGATTTATTTTACAACTATTTATGTTTGACATATTTTTGTAAGGAAAGATAAAACGATGCAAGGAAATGTACTTGTCTCAACTTTTTGTACACCGTTTATGGTGTTTTTTGGGGGGATTTGGCTTCTTTTTGCAAAGGATTATATATATTTTTACCATGTAACTTTTATGTGAAAGCTTCGAATGGTGACTGCTCTGGTTAGGCTAGAATTGAACAATTTTTGAGGGGATGAATTGCGTCTTTCCAAAACATTTCGTCATGCGATGGTTTCATTATTTTACAAATTCAGAGGCCCCAATCTAGCAACTAAGACATTAAATATCATTTGCATTTCGTTTATTAGATCCTTAAGGGGGTCAGGTACCGGAAATTTCACATCCAGAACCACTAACGGTAGAGACTTGCTAATTTTGGTCTTGATATCATTTCTCGTATCAAAATACCTCACATTGATAAAATTTCGAAAAATTAATTTTTCCACGTGTTTAAAATAATTTTTTTCGAATCCGTTAAGATAGGTATCGGAAATCCCATCTGCTAGATTGTTCATTGTGACCCAAAGAATGTGTAAAAAAATCTACAACCCTCAAAGTTCAAAATTGTAGGAGGAGATACCATTTAATGGCAATGATGTTGAAATTTGCATCGTTGGAATGCAACGAAAAAAGTTTTTAAAAAATCATTTCCAGTATTGTCTCGAAGTCAAAAATCGTTTAAACCTTATTTTCGGTTTTTTTTTTGCGATCTGGGGCCTAAATATGCCAGAAAAGCGTCAGAAATACTGGAAATGATTTTTTTTTAAATAAAAAAAACCTATTTTCGTTGCATTCCAACGATGCAAATTTCAACATCATTAATGGCACAACAATTTCCAAATGTGTGATAAATTAATTGGTAGAATATAATAAGAAGAAAATGGATTCCATGGCCTGAATAAAAAAAATTCTTCGATATGATCAAGTAATAAAACTTTACCTGGACGAAATTATATAACAACACTTATCACAATGAATAATCTAGCAGATGGGATTTTCGATATATCAACGGTTTCGAAAAAAATTATTTTGAAAATAGGGAAAAAATTAATTTTTCTAAATTTCATGAGGTATTTTGATATGAGAAATGATATCAAGACAAAAATCAGCCAGTCTCTACCGTTAGAGGTTATGGATGCGAAATTGTCGGTACCTGACCCCCTTAATAAGCTTAGCAAACTTCAGAATGTTCCATGCGTACAACATGTTATCAATGAGGTATCCCGATTTTTGAGAATACTCGCATGACCTATCCGAACAACTTTGAGTATTTGATTCTTGATAAAATGCACCATCGCTAAGATATAAAATCATAGGCATCGCTTTTCGATAGTCTGTTTATAATATTGAGCTTTATGTTTTTTTTTCTTAGCGATGGAATGGTAAAGCTTTGTTTGTACAGATACCAACTGAATGCAGACTCAACCCGACCCACGTAATTCTGCTCATAAAAGTCACACACATAATTAACTGGACACAGAAAAATTCGACACATTGCACTGTAAAACAAAAAAAATCCCATGAAGCGACATAACCCAGACAAACTCAGCCTATCATTAAATTGGTGCAGAAAAACCCAATGCACCATCGGCTTGCTCCAATTAAACTGGACATATTGCCAATTCAACAGGGAAAAACTCGATGCATCACCAATTCGACATGCAAAAACTGCCAGGGCATGCCAACACAGAAAAATTCTCCCTTGGCGTAACTCGCCGCAGCGAAACATTCGTGGCACAGCTCGGCCCGCTCCAACTCTACACAGTCTAACGGACTATGGTTGCGTCTGTTGAGAGTTGAAGCGGACCAAGTTACGCCGCATGAGAGTTTTCGCTGTGTGAAACTGTACCATGGGAGAGTATATCTCCATCGAGACAGCCCGTAGGTGATTTTTTGTGCGTCGAGTTGGTGACGCGTCAAATTTTTCTATTCCAAATTGGTGGTGCATTGTGTTTTATTGTAGTAAGTTGATGGCGCAACGAGTTTCTTTTTATCAAGTTAGATACGGGCCAAATTTATTGGGTCAAATCCCTGTATGGGGAAATGTTTTTGTGATGGCTTAGCGATGTAACTAATTTTTCTGTGTTTAGTTGATAACGCATACTATTTTTCTGTCTAGAATTGTGTGAGCTTCTCTGGTTTGCATTCAGATGAAATCTGTGATAATAAGGCAGTGCAGCTGGGACTTTGTATGATGTCAAATAGAATACTCGGAGTTGATGGCGTAGATCATGTGCGGATTAAAAAACGTTAGAAGATCTCCGGCATATCGATCACGGAACCTTTTAAAGTCCTGATGATCCTGAGAGAGGGAAGAGATACAAAAAGAAAATATTCAATCGAAATTACACGATGCAAAGAACTTATGAAGTTCACTTGGAATTTAAATATCATTTCAATAATAATTAAAACGAAATAAACAATGTTAAAAATAAAAATGCTGAATGTACTTTGATGTTTGTGGAAAAAAACACAATTCTGTTTCATTAATATACTTTAAACTTTATTTAATTAATAATCAATATTTTTTTTTCGAAATACACCAATATAACCACTAAATGGGGAGTCATATCACTACGAGAACGCACATATAAATATATAATTTTTGATGTGTAAACATCTTAGCGCTCGGTCTACGGTAGGGGCTAGCTGGGACTTCGAGCGTCAGATGTAAAACTTCGACCGTCAGCGTAAGATCCGTGTCTATGCGAGCGCGTGAATGTGTGTGTGAGAGCGCCACACGGTGGGGGCTAACCAACACTTCTATGTATAGGACATCGGCGCCGCGCAGGCGTGAGCAGCGTACAGCGCGCACCGTGGTCCGTGTGAGAGCCCGTGAATGTGTGTGTTTCGACAGCTGATAGCTGATGGTACGGGCTAAGATTAAGGAGGTACGACTAGTATGAAGAATCCAACTGACGGACTTGAAATTTTTATATGTTTTTGCCGAATACTTTATGCGCCTATTGCCAAAATTTGAGCTATATTGACCGTTTAGTTTATTCGTAATAAAATTGCAAAGTCGAGCAGTTTGAGTTACTAAAGCACGTCGTCTTATGGAGACGGTTAACCGGAAGTGCTGTGATCACGGTTTTGCTGCTCACGTATCCAACTACACCCGTTGAAAAACTGAAACTTGATAGATTAGATATAATAGATATTGTAAAAAATTGAAAAATTACTCTTCACCGTGTAGTTCTGGCACTACATCATAAAAAAGTTTCAATTTCCGGTTGTAAATGGTCAGAACGATCAAATAGCACCCACAGACTTAGCAACGTCGCGAGTAACAGCTGATGGGTTTCGGCAAACATAACCTAGCTTTGTTTTGATGTTAGCAACGAGGATAGAGTCATCTTCGTTGGTCACGTATACCAACTTATAGCATCGCCAATGCGACGTTGCCAAGTGTTTACTTCAAATTCCATCATGTTATTTATGGAGTTTTATTATTTATCACGTATCAATTATATGTATAATTATCATTCTGCCGATCGTATTAATTCCACTGAGGTAATTCAAGTCTATTTTAATAGGTTTTCGGCTGATTTTTTAAAATGTTTTTTAGTCCGTTTTTGTGGTAGACATGTCATTATTATTGTGATGGAGACTACTATCGAGTCGTTGACAATCTAATTTTTCAGTTTTTATTAGTTCATGCGCAATAAATTAATCATTTACCACAAAATTTTTCACATTATAATCGATAATATGAATAATCAATGCAAATAAACATAAATCAGAACAGCTGTGGGTAAAATGAATTTAGACTTTTTTTTTACTCCAAAGAACTAGTCGTACCTCCTTAACCAATGCACGACCTCAATTTTCCCACACCAAACTGACGCGAGCTCAAATGTTTACACATCAAATTTCGTGAGTTCCAACGCCAACTCACACGTTTTTTTTTTCACCGGTTCTGTCCGAAAATGATAAAATAATACTCTGACACTGTTCGTTTTTTTTTTTTTTTTCAATTTATTTTTATGCTTCACTTTCGTAATAAAACCTCTGAACTTTCATCTCAAAGTAACGATAAAAAAATCGCGTAAACGACTTTCGGAAATGCCAAAGCAACGAAGGCAGCTTCGTTAACCAAAGATCATACGTAACATGACATACGTGATTTCAGCCTTTTAGCCTGGTGTGACAGGTGAGCGATGAATTTGCGGTTAGATTCACGGGCGGTGTGAAAATTTGTGGCGGAGACCAAAAAAAAAAGAAAATGATGATGATGATGTACGTCGAATGAAAATAATAAAATGCAATATCTCCCATATGTCAATAGCTACAGCATTCATTTGGGTACCGATCGAAAGAGAAAAAAAAACAAAAAATATTCGTGTTGATATCATTGCCTAAGTCCGTATAATTCATTAATAATTCGGAAAATAAGTTTCGTTATATAGATATACTCCCGTGTATAAGCCAGATGTGTGGCGTATAAGAGGCTGTAGTACCTCTCGACATGTCGGTAAAGGAGAGGAAATGTACTTGTCTCGAGGCACTACCGTGCCTCTTAATGATAATTCGAACGAATTATTGTGATCATATACACAAGATAATTATGTACAAGAATTTTCTTTGACATATTTCGAATCAACATAATCCAGTTCAAATATCTTATCTATTCAGCCATCAATAATGTTAAAATAGAAAATGGAATTCATGTAAAAATAGATTGAGAATGAAGTCTATATGTATTTTATCAAGGTTCGTAGAAAGACGCGAGAGGACAATGGAAGGTCTTCGTACGGTCGCCATTTTAGTTCCAATTCGTGAATAGTATATAGGTTTTATGCTACAGTTTGAACATAATGCAAAAACAAATAATTAACCCTCTATAATCTCTCGGGTGCCGCCATTTTTGTTCCTACGTAAAATTCCTCATGCGAAGACCTTTTCTTGTCCACTCGTCTACCTACGGACCTTGTATTTTAGCAGCGAATTATACAATTATGCAGATTCAACTCAACATCAGTCAACAAACATAACATCAGCAAAAAAATACTTACTCAAAATGCAAATGATTTATCAAACTTCCGTGAGAAACTATGTACGAATAGTCTTGAAATCGTAATATTCTGTATGCCACTTTCTCGCAGCAAATTTCACAGTATTCTTCTGGACTGTAAGTCACTCACTTTATCTCAGATATAGCACTAGCTTCAAGTTTACAATCGATGTTACACACTGTGTGACATTGTGTACACTGTATGATATTACAACAAAGACCTGCTGCATGGGTGGGGGAAAGAGAGATTCTTTCATGCGAGAGAATGCTCCATAGAATACGAAGCATCGCACAAAGAGAAAAGTAAGAGGATAGGTCGTGCTGTGTAAAAGCCGCCTAGCCGCCTGCGCAGTACGTACTGCGATTTCCGAGATTATTTTTCGTATCGTTTTTTGGAGCAGTGAGGAGGTACAAATAGTGTCGATTTACGGGTTGATTTATTTCCGAGTTGAGGCCTCATACAAAGTGGTCTGGTGCTGGGAAAGAAGTTTCACTCCAAAAAAAAGTCAATATGGAATAATTGCTAGTCATGTATCAAAATATACATATTTGTGCGATTCATCGCATGAGTATTATATTGGGTAGAAAATATGTGGTTTCGTGTTTTTTCAGTTAAAAAACTCGTTTTTTATTATTCAAAGTAGAACAAAGTATAGAAACAGCCAAAAATGACGAAAATAACGATTTTTCGTAATTTTCAGAGCGTTCCACTACTTTTTAAATTTCAAAAAAAAGAGCGTGTGTTTCGAGTCAAAATACACTTAGAATATACATTTGACAATGGTGTCTATCTTAGTTGTCGAGAAAAAAATGTTTAAACATTTTAGGAATTTTTTAGAAGGGGAAAGGGGATGAAAAAAGTGTGAAAAAAAACTTGAAAGAACTTAACTTCATCTATACACTGTATTTTTTTCAGAAAGATTTATTGACTTGGTAATAAGTAAAAAAATAAAGCCGAAAAACTGGGTTTTATGGGACGGTAAGGCCAACAAAAGGGGGGGAGTGGGCCAAAATTCGGGTTGAACAGTTTTTGTTGACTGTACCAAGATAAAAAAAACCATAATTAGCCCAAAAGACTTCGTGGGCCAAATCACTATTATTATCCGCCAATGTCTTTATCCCGCATGAAGACATAGAGAACGGACATCTTTTTCTTATTTTTGAAATATCCTATTGAGTGTCAATTTTAGGACACTGGTGTACTTATACTCTTATACTCGAAATGGAATACTCTGTTTATTTTCAAAATAAAAAATACACCATCCCATTGAATAAACCAAAGCTGACCTTCGTATCTCCGTGGCGCATCCACTTAATAAAAATTCGTACGCACTATGTTCTGTCCCCTTCAAAACCCTACGGCTCACGCCTAAAACTTTTTTTGAGATTTTGCTTCGTTTTCAAGAAAATCGCCCTGGTCACTCGAAATGCCCTACCCTGTATGTTATATACATGAGGCATTCCACCCCAAACCGACCTACGTCTGACCCTGACCCCTTCCGATTGGAGTAATGATTTTTCATGTTGTTCCACCTTAAAAACAAAAGACTGGAATTTTTTCTCATTTTTTGAAAATCATCTTATTTCCTTATGATTTTTGAAAATGAGCAAATCGATAGCCCCAATTGAAAAATCTGAATAAATTCTGAAAAATCCTGCTGATTTTATCAAAATTTTAAAGCCGTTAGCCAAAGTGGGCAGACGTTTGCTTCTAATATTATTCAACGTTGTTCTCGAAAAAAAACTCGAAAAAAACAAGAAGCAAACGTCTGCTCACTCTGGGTCAAGGCTTAAACATTTTGGTAAATAAAGCAGGATTTTTCAGAATTTTTTCAGATTTTTCGATTGGAATTTTCCAAAGATTTTGAAGTTTTCAAAGTTTTCAAAGTTTACAAACTTTTGATTTTTAATTGGGGCTATCGATTTGCTCATTTTCAAAAATCATAAGGAAATAAGGTGATTTTCAAAAAATCTGAAAAAATTTCAGAGTCTTTTTTTTAAGGTGGAACAACATAAAAAATCATCACTCTAATCGTAAGGGGTCAGGGTCAGACGTAGGTCGGTTTGGGGTGGAATGCCTCATATATAAAATTGAAGATACGGAAATACGGAATTCAATTTTATTTAAAAAAAACTATGTTTATTTTGAGAAATTTTGTATGTTTTCCCAATTTTTGGAATTGTTTATTTATATTCGAATCAACAATCAATACTTGTAGCAATTCATTTTGGACTCATTGATACCTTAGAGACTTTGTAAACTTGAAAAGGTGACTATTGTGGTCGAAAAGTGGCGTAAAAAAAAATTGGAACAAGGTACGTCGAAAAACGACCAATCATCGTTTAGGAGATGAGTCATGCCTTCAAATTAGCCAAGAAACACAGACATCGCCAATTATTTTGGTTACCTGATATCATTTTGAACGAAAAATAATATTTTTTACGTGTTAATGAAACGGGAAACCTAAATCCTCGTTGAGTGACCTCTAAACTTCGAGCAACAGCGCCCTCCTTGAACAAGGACCTCTTTACTATCAAGCCCTAAAATATTGAGCGGTACCCTGGTGGAAATAATTTCTACGCCAAAGTACGGAAAAACTCGAAATTGTAAAAAATTGTAGAAGTTCATAAAAAATGGTAGAAAAACTCCAAAAGTCGTACAAATCTATAGAAAATTGTAGAAGGGAGGTAGTTTTTCCACAGAGAAGTACGAATTTTTACAATCAATTACGAAAATGTACAATTTTTAACCAATAACTTAAATTAATTATAACTCGATCATAAAAAAAAAAAAATTTCTCGTAGAATGTCATAGAAAAGTTAAAATTTTGAATAAAGTTAATGCAAATCTACGATTTTTCATGACCAACTATGTCAGTTTATGAGTATAAAACAATCAAATTTTTTTGTAACATTTAATTTTTTGTTTAAATACGAATAATGATGAAAAAAAATGAAAATCTAAAATTTAGTATTTAAAATAAATGAAATCTACGGCTCGATGAGGTAGGATTTTTTTCGGCGTGAAATTTCGTAAACTTTCGTACAAAACTACGAACTTCTACGACAAATTATAAAATTCTACGTCTTTTTTTATGAGAATATTTTTCATTTTGGACACCTCATTTTCGGGTCGAATTTATATAAATTCTATCAATATCTCGTATCGTCTTTCGTATTTATTCTTCGGAGAAATTCATGATTATTTTGAACATTATTGTAGAACATTCTGAATTTCCGTTCTTTCGAGTAATCTTTGATGACTATTTTAGTAAAAATAAATAGTTTTCCATAGATAATCGTCGATTCACGTAGAATGAAGTAAAGATCCTGCTTTCGAAAGCCGATACTTTACTCCATTTATATCATCAAAGATTACCCAAAACTACGCAAATTCGGAATGTTGTACGATAATGTACGAAGTAATCATGAATTTCTACGAAGAAGAAACACGTAGACGATACTTTACTTCAATCAATGTAAATAGAAATTTCTAGAAAATCGTAGTTTTACATAAAAAATTGTAGGTTTTCGTAGATGTTTCCGTAAGAAAGTACGAAGTTTTACAAGAAATTACGATAATCTATATACAATTATCTGCGACAAATTATGAAAATCTACTACTTCGAAAAAGTGCAATTAAGGTAGGAGTCGTGTAAAATTCTTTGAGACAGATTTTTTTTTAATTTCGTGTATGTCTGCATTTAATTGAGAACAGATTATGTGCAAAATTTGAGGAAGCTTGACCATCCAGAAGTCGAGATATTAATTTTTTTAAATCGATGCTTATACACATGTTCTTATGGTACAAGATTTCATTAAGCTCTAAAAAAAAAAACGACGAGACAGATTTTGATGAAAAAAAAACATAATTAAAAAAATGTTACTGTTTATTTCTAAAAAAAAAAAAAAAAATCAGCTTTACCATCCCGTTCCGAAGATATCCGCATATAAAGTGTTGAATTTGTCGTGAAATCAAACATCTTGTGGAGGGGGGAGTGACGATCGTGCAACACTGAACCGCTCAACAACTGGCGGGAGTTTGAATAGCCGATTTGAGGAATATCAAAAGAAAACTGTGCTACGAATGAACTCAAATAATTAATATACACTACATTATTGTGAAAATACGTATGTTTATAAAAATATTTATTTCAATAAACTCTTCATACAAAACATCAAAGTTTGGTTGTTTGGCTATAAATTTTGGCTTCAATTATACACTTTTTTCAAAAAAGGTAGTTAGGTTTTTCAATATTTTTTTGTTTTTCGTGACCTTTGCTGTAAGAAAGAGCAATAACCCTTCAGTTCCAGTTTCTTTGCGAATCTCCTGTAAATTTTCGAAAGTGATTCCGGCATTCGCAATTTTTTTTATCATTCCAGGGGGTACAACTTCTTTCAACGGTTGCAAAGATTTTGCGATATTTCCTGAAACTTTTGATCGGTTCGTTGTTCACATTTCTCCATGAAAGATTTGCCGTTCTCAAATAAAGTTTTTCTCAGGATGCAGCTTGATACAAGTTCTTTCAAGACTTGTACATCAAACAGTGCATCGTGGAAATTTTCTTGCCCGCTTATATTGATTAGATCTTTGGCCAATCTTTCCAGTTTGAACATCCCTGGTCCTTTTCGTGTCGGGTGCAATTTTCTGAGGATCACACATGTGTCCGAGAAGCCAGCAATCCTTGTTTGAAATTCTCTTGTCATACCATATTTTTGTGTGGCCAAGAGCAAATGCGAGCAATCAAAATTAGCATTATGGGCAACGAGCAGGCATGGCTGACCTGACAAACTCAAAAATTGTAAAAATGCGCGTAAGGCATCGTGCAATGGAATTGAGTCAATTTTCTGATCTTTGCAGTACAGTTCTCCGCCGACATTTTTGAATCCAGTAATTCTTTGAGCTTCAGCGTGAACTATTCGTGTCGGAATTACGTACACACAAAAAGAATTATTTTCGCATACCGCTGCGATTTGTAGAATATCCGCTGAATATCCAAACCCAGATGTTTCTAAATCAAAAATGACCACTGTTGTCGTCTTATCTTCCTGCAGATTTGGTGGTTCGTTTGAATTGACGTCGATCTCGAAACCACAATTAGGTCGGTATTGAACACCTTCTGATCGTTCTAGTTTTTTTCTTAGCACTTCTCTGCCTTGTTTTAATATGTTTCGACGCAATTTCGCGGAACGTAGCTTTGATTTAGCTGACTTTGCCAATTTAAATTTGTCTCTTTTCGCTGCATACGTCGCATTATTTTTTCCGGGAGAAATATTTAATATGTTCTCAATATTTGTCACGTGTCTGTCGCCGTCATTTTTAGTGCATACTGCACTGGCCATACGAGCATCAGCTGATGCAGTCAAAGAAAAGCACGTTTTTTTAGGGCATTTATGAGCCATTATGTTGTTCAGAGCTTCGTTCGCTTGGCTCGATGCAGCTACACACAACTTTGAAGAATTTGCTGCATATTTTGAAAAAATTTCTTGCAATTTCGAATGTAATGCCTCATTTGTCAGCGTTATTTTATGCGTCTCATTGTGGCACCAGTCTTCACAATGTTCATGTTTCCCGAAGACGTGGTCCGGGATACTGCGTATGGCCACTGCTAACGCTGACTCGTTGCCTTTATTTTGTGCAATAGCAAAATTGAAACATTTCTTCATGTGAGGAATTGTTTCTTTTTTACTCATCTCAGAGAACAGTGGCTTGATTTTGTATAAATCGCTGACGAAATTCTTCGAAAGATGATTTGTGTCAGCTAATTTATAGATGACTTGCGGATTTCCTTTACGAACTGCTGCCATCGTAGAACTATCCTCGTCGCCTATTACAATACGAACTTTAACGCCTGCCGCTTCGAGAATAGAGCTGTTGCTTATCAATTGAGCCCCAACAGATGCTTCCATGGCCTTGGCGCTACCTTTGAAATTTTTCCGGCAATCGTGATCACTTTCCGAATGACCCAGATCACACTTCTTACATTTCCGGTTTCTTGTTGCATAGTCCAAAACCTTGCCACTCAGCATTCCTATTATGGCTCCATAGCCATTCAGGCTGTCGTAGCTTCTACCGTTTCCTCTCTTGCTCCACCCCATGTCGTAGGAAACGATAATATTAACAATTTGGCCTAAGGCCTCGTCGAAAATTGGCGAATTATTATTTTTCGAAGACATCGCGGATTTAGCAGTCTCGTGCTGAGGGTAGATATCAGCAACAACATTGGGATGAGGCCTATAATTATAGGCCTCATCCCAATGAAAGGACAAAAAGGGATTTGGCTAAGTAAAAAATACAACAAGTATTGAAGAATCAATTTTTTTAAATTCATTTATTTATGTTTACAACTTGTCAATATTCTAAAACATATATGCATAAAGTTATTATTCACATAAATTACTAATATAAAAATTAAAAGTAAATTGTTCAATGCGAGATCATAAAACTAAATCCCATTAAATGTAAGTGTATAATAATTGTATATATTATGAGGAATTTTTCAATTCTTCGACTCAGACAACTGAGCTCAATTTTCCAAATTACAAAAATGATAATGTCCCGAATACGATATCCCAATCTTTTATAAATGACGAATTCTATATTTTACTGGAAGTTATACGGAGATTCTTTACTGACGTGAACAATTATATTTTATTAAAACCAATGACTCGACTCCGTGACAAAACAATGACAAAACAATAAAATGGTGACCAATTCCCGACCATAAGGTAACCGATCTTATTTTACCTTGGCGTAAGAGTCGAACGTGCGCCGTCCCAAGGTCGTAAATCCGACCTCCTGACCGCACACAGTTCACGCATGTGACGGGGCGCAAAATGTCACGTCACAATATTAATTGTGTAAATATACCGAATAATTTATTCGTATATGTATTGTTACGTTATATTTATATGTAAATAGATTATTTGTAAATAGAATTGCATATATAAATGCAATGTAAATAGAATGGAATGTATAAATATTTATGTAAATATAATTATATATATATGTGTATATAAATAGAATTATATATATGTATGTGTACAAATTGAATTATATATACATGTATATATGCAAATAGAATTATTTACGTAAATACAATATCAATATACCTAAAAAGTGAGAGAAAACCATAACTCGAAAAACTCACAACTCGCTACACAGCTTTTCAATATTTTCTAAAACCAACTGTCGCTCTTCTTCTGCGGCTCGTTCACAACTCTCTTTCGCTGCTCTCTCGATAGCTGGGCCAACTTCTTGCTCATACCGTCTGAACAGATCCTTCGAAATCACAGGTATGTTGAGACACGCCAAGACTTTGTTTAGCGTGTCACACCCAATTCCAGCGTGTATGGATCCTGTTGAATAAAATGTTGATGATGGTTTTCAATCGTCATTGATAACATCAAAAATAACATTTGGTAATAAAAAATACAAACTTACCAAATACAGCCTTAGTGTTGACGTCAGAGTGAAGCTGCTCATTTTTCTCATGAACTCGATGAGTTTTTCCTGTTGATACAGCAGTCATCGATGAACATGGTAGACAACGCACAGTCAGTACAGATATCGCAGGCCCATTCTTTTTTCACTGACTATATTTTCGAGTGGAAGAACTTGAGAACATTGGCAGCATCTCAAGTTTTTCGCCAGTTCGTCCAATTCTATAATGCGTCTGCCCGAGGTTATGTTCGTCGTTTTTGAGGTTATGTCATCCCCCGCGTCGCTTGCACTGAGTTTTTTTTCACAACGCATTTTCCGAAATTTCACCTGTTTATCGAGAACTTTTTTCTTGATAAATTTTCCCTTCAACCGTACTCGATCTTCCATTTCGGCTTTTATATAATTTAAAAATGTTTTGACACAATTTTACGATACACACAACAACAAACCAACGAAGTTGCGAGCGCGAGTGAATCAAAACGAACTGCAGCCAGCGTTGTCACATTTTTGTGTTGGACTAGTACACTTGTGTTTACCTATCGGAACATCGATTGCTACGCACACTAATGTCCGAGCTGCCTGTACAATTTCAAAAGTTTCACGCGGGTTCTGCGATTAGCCAAGTGTTTTACTCGCTGCCATAAGATGGAAACTTTTGAAATTGATTGTCATACGACTCCTACCTACCTTAAATTCCGTGGCTTTTTGTAGAAGATATCGAAATTTCACGAAAAATTACGATAATCTACGATTATGTATCAAAAATACGAAAATTCACCCGCTGAAAAGATCAAAATGAGATTTCGTAAATTTTTGTAAAAAAAAGTACTAACTTCTACGACAAATCAAAATGATCTACAATTTTTTATCAAAAATTACGAAAGTTCACCGGTCAAAAAACTAAAAATAAGATTAGATTTTCGTAAAACAGTACCAACTTCCACGACGAATCAAAATGATCTACAATTTTTAACCAGAAATTAAGGATGTATCGGACGTAGCTTCCCAACCAAAAGTGACTTTCGTCGACAATATTGCGTACTTCATGATAACATTAAAATCGGAAAACATTCAACCACAATAAAGACGATAAGAAGATTAATTTTTAATAATAATAATGCCCAAAAGTTATCAATAAATTGTTTCCACAAAAAATTGTTTAACAAATTTTTAGGGAATGTTTTTTTTTGTTATGTGCAATGAATTAGTTGTTCTTCTGACTACACATGAATTTTTTTTTAATTTTCTTATCATTTTGAAATTTCGGTTTTTGGAAATTTGTAAAGGCTGTATTTACGAAACTATTCGTTCAATGCCCGGGAAACTTCTTCATTGTAATATACAACGTTTTCAAGAATACATATCCAAAGCTCACGATTCTTCCTTCATTTTTTAAATTAAAGAATTTTCGAAAACCGAAATTTCGAAATGATTCACGTGTCAAAAAAAAGTTTCCTGAAAATTTGTTGAACAATGTTTTGTTCATACAATTTATTGATAACTTTTTGGCATTATTATTATTAAAAATTAATCTTATTATCGTCTCAATGTGGTTGAATTTTTTCTGATTTTTATCTTATCATAAAGTATGCAATATTGTCGACGAAAGTCACTTTTGGTTAGGAAGGTACGTCCAATACATCCTTAAGAAAATTCCCCGGCCGAAAAATAAAAAAAGAGATTTCGTAAAACTTCGTAGAACAGAAACTAACTTCTAAGAACTTCTAAGAAAAATCAAACCAATCTACAATTTTCGACGAGAAATTACGAAAATTCACCAGCCAAAAATGTAAAAATAAGATTTCGTAGATTTTCGTAAAATAGTACTTACTTCTGAGAAAAATCAAAATGATGTAAAATTTTCGACCAGAAATTACGAAAATTCACTGGTCAAAAAATTAAAAATAAAATTTTGTAAATCTTCGTAAAACAGTTCTAACCTTACGGCAAATCAAAACCATTCATAAATAATTTTCTAGCAGAAATTACGCAAATTCACTAGCCAAATATATAAAAGTAAGATTTCGTAGATTTTCGTAAAACAGGTGAAACTTCTGAGAAATATCAAAATGATCTTCAATTTTCTACCAGAAAATACGAAAATTCAACAGCCAATAAAATTAAAATAATATCCTGTTCTGTTGACACTCTCAAGATTGAATAATTTACGATCTTTGATTGCCTACCAGAGTTGGGCATTTTTGTAATTAATTACACTCTGAATACAAATTACAATTGTAATTAGTATTTAAATTTTTTCAAAATACTAATTACAATAGTAATTTGTATTTAGATTTTTTCTGATTACAAATTACAATTAATTAGTATTTGAATTTTTTTCTAATTATAAATTAGAAGTAATTAGTATTTAGAATCTTTTCTAATTACAAATTAAAAATCTAATTGGTATTTAGATTTTTTCTAATTACAAATTACAATTGTAATTAGTATTTAGATTTTTTTCTAATTACAAATTAAAAGTAATTAGTATTGAAATTTTTTTCTAATTACAAATTAAAAGTATTTAATACTTAGATTTTTTTCTAAATACAAATTGAAAGTATCTAATATTTAGATTTTCTTCATAATACAAAATACAAGTATTTAGTATTTAGATTTTTTCCTATGTATGTATATTTATTGTTCCCTAACGGGTTACAAGTTTTTGAAAAGGTTATCTCCTTTCTTTCTCCTTACATCCTTTTATCCTCTTTCACATTCTTTTCCACATCTCCTATTCCCATTCCACCTATCCCATTCCGCATATCCCATTCCACACATCCCATTCCACATATCCCATTCCACATATCCCGTTCTCTCTCCTCTCTTATTCATCCATTCTTATCCTCATCCTCCGCTCGCTATTTTCTCTCGTCTCGCTCGCACGCCTCGCTCGCCCGTCTCGCTCGTCTCGCTCGCACGCCTTGCTCGCCCGTCTCGCTCGTCTCGCTCGCTTTATCCGCACGCTCATCCCTCTCCCTCCTTTTCTCTCCTCTTTCTCCTTCATTTCCGTTTTCTTAACCTACTCTTATTCTACCGCCTGTCCCTCCTCGCGCCGACTTCCGTTTCCTCTCTTTCACTCCAATCCTTCATTCACACCTGTTCTCCCTCCCTTTCCTCCTCTTCTATTCCTACTTCCCCTCTAATCCTCTCCAGCACCTTCATCCATTCCTCCCCCCCTCCCCCTTCCTCCAGAATCTCTCTAATCTTCTCCCCCATCCCCCGCTCGTCCCCCTCGCCGCCTCTACACCTCTCTAGCACGTGCTCCCACGACTCCTCCTCCCCCCCGCATACTCTACACACTTTATCTTCCTCTCTCTCCCAATACCTACCCTCTCTCATCTCATTTCCCATTCTGAACCTTGCTATCCGTTTGAATCTTTCTTCGCTCCATCCCTTCTTCAGGTACCTTGGTATCCTCTCTGCTCTTACCTCCCTATACCACCTATTATATTTCGATCTCACTATTTTCTTTCTTCTCTCCCTTTCTTGTCCTCTACGATCCTCTTTTTCTATCTTCTCGTATCCTCCTTCTCCCTGTTCTTCCTCTTGCTCCCTCCCTCCTGCACCCCTATCTAAGAATTCTTTCCTTCCCTTCTCCCAGCTCAATATCTCCCCCACCCTTTCCCTTCCCCGCTCCGTTATCTCTTCCCAGCACGCCCTCGCCAATTCACTCCCCTCCCCACTCCTCAGCTTCTCCTCAAATTTCCACGCTCTTCTTCCTGCCCTCGTTCTCAGCTTATCCCTCTTTGCCTCCTCTCTCACCATATATCCCGGCGACCTCCAGTCTATACCCAACGTCCACCTGATATATCTTTCCTGCACTCTCTCTATTTCCTCCCTTTGTTCCCAACCCCATATCTCTGCCCCGTATCCCATCACTGTCCACACCAGTGTATCAAACAGCCACATCCTTCTCTCCCATTTCTTCCCAAACTTCCTCTTTCCTATCCCCCATACCTGTTTCATCACCACCCCCGCCTTTCTAACCCTGTCCTTTATATGTGCTTCCTGTCCCCCATTTCTCTTAAATACATACCCCAGGTATTTAAATTCCTTCACCTCCTCTATTCTCTTCCCTTTCCATCTCCAATTCCCCCTCTTGTATCTCCCTCCCCCCTTCCTAAATCTCATGATCTTCGTTTTTCCCACATTCACTTCCAATTTCCTTTTCTCAAAATACTTCTCTAATCTCCTGATCATACTCTCCATCTCCTCCTCGTTTTCCGCCACCACCACCACATCATCTGCATATGCCAACGTGCAAATCCTCCGTTCCCCTACTTTTACTCCTCCCCACCTTCCCTTCTTCAGCTCTTCCTCCATATCTGCCGTCAACATATTAAATAATATGGGACTCATCGGACACCCCTGTCTCACCCCTTTCGCCGTACAGAAGCCCTCTCCTATCTCTCCCCCCACCTTCACTCTACTTACTGTCTCTTCGTTTACCTCTTCTATCCTCTCCCTTAGGCCCTTTCTCACTCCTCTCGTCTCTAACGCCTCCCACAGTACCCGCCTGTCTACCGAATCGAACGCCGCCTTCAAATCCACAAACAACGCCACCAACTTTCCCTTCGTTTTTCTGACCTGCCTGTTCACCAAATAATTTAGTACGTTTACGTTGTCAATTGTCCCCACGCCCTTTCTAAACCCTGTCTGGTTAGGTGGTATCATTCCTCTTCCCTCTACTTCCTCCTCCAATCTCCTCGCTAGTACCGTCGTGTATATTTTATACAGCGCCGGCATTAGCGTCACTCCCCTGTAATCCTCCACTCTTATTCCCTCTCCTTTCTTTACTATCGGTGCTATTATTCCATCTTTCCATCCTTGCGGCCATCCCTCCCCCCTCCATACCCTTCTACATTTTCCCACGCCATTTCCAACGTCCTTTCCCCCCCGCACTTCCATGCCTCGCTCGGTAGTTCATCCGCTCCAATTGCCTTTCCCTCTCTCGTCTTTCTCAGTGTTTTCCTGATTTCTTCTTTGCTCAACTCCTCCTCCCTCCCTTCCTTCGCCCCCCTTTCCGTCCCCGCCATCACCCTATTCCCTACTCCCCCCAGCAGTCCCATGAAATATTCTTTCCACTCTTCCTTCGTTATCCTCTCATCCACTCTCTTTCCCCCTTTTCTCCCCCTATTCACTATCTCCCATACTTTGCTCTCCGTCCTAGCCTCCGCCACCTCCCTTATTAGCCTCTCTTGCTCCTCTCGCTTTTTTCTCTCACACATCTCCCTATACTCCTTTTTCCCTTCTCTGTAGTTCTCCCTCGTACCTTCTCCCTTTCTCCATTTCCTCAGTTCCCTCCTGACTCCCTCTTTCTTCTCCCTGCTCTCCCCATCCCACCATCCTTCCCTTCGCTGCCTCCCCTCCCTTCCCCCTTCCTCCTCACTCTTCTTCATCGCCTTTTTCATTTCCTCCCTTATCTTATCTACCATTTCCTGTATTCCCTCTCCCTTCAATTCTACCTCTTCCATCCTTGCTGAATACTCCTCTTTCATTTTATCTGACCATTTTCCACTCCCTATCTTTCTTTCCTGCCTCTTCTCCTCTCTTCTCCTCGCCTTTCCCGTCTTCACCGTCACTATCAACGGATGATGATCCGACTCCACTGCGTCTCCCACTACCATACTCTCTATTCCCTCTCTCGTATCTTAATCTCCTATCACATAATCTATCACCGTCTCACCCCTTCCCCCTGTGTACGTATATTCTCCCTCTTCATCTCCCTTTATATTCCCATTAAAAATCTCCCATCCTACTTCTTCTATCATCTTCGTCAGCCTCCTTCCCTCCCCATTTACCTTTTTGTCCTTCGAGCGCCTTCCCCCCTCCCTCTCCTCTCTCTCTGGTCCCTCCACTCTTTCCCCTTCCTCACCCGTCCTCGCATTCCAATCTCCTCCTACTATCACCCTCTCCCCCACCCTCTGCACTTCCATCCATCCCCTCACGTTTTCTACTTTCTTTTCCATATCTCCGTTTACATAAACTGCCATCACAATCCAAATCTCCTCTCCTCCCTTTATCTTTTGTGCCATCAACCCCTCTTCTTCTCTCCCCCCTCGATCTCCCCCCCACTCATTTCTTCTCTCACCCCTATCACCATTCCCCCACTCGCCCTACCCTTCCTGTTCTTCTTCTTCGCCCATTGCGTCTTCCATTCATACCCTGTCGGCAGCTTTCTTCTTACCCCTTGCCATCCTTTCTCTTCCACCCATGTTTCCATTAACACTATCACCTCCCACTGACTTATCTTCTTTCAAAATTCTTTGTCTTTGTTCGACAGCCCCGCTACATTCCAGAATCCCATCTTTCATTTTTTCTCCCTTCCCCCCCTCTTGTCACCCTTTCTCCTTTCTCCTCGTGCCTCCCCTATTTGTTTTTTCCCTCCCCATTTCCTGTCTCTTTCTCCCTTTCCCTCCCTCTTTCCCTTCCCCTTCCGTCTCTTAGCACCTCTCTTTGTTCATGCCACCACCATACCTCTCCATTAACCTCTATCCTCCCGTTACTAACTCTTACCCTCTTCCCCTTGCCGCTCTCTTCCTCTCCTATCCTCCTCAGCCGCCATTGTATACTTCTCTCCTTCCATGTTGAGACAGAATTTCTTTCTCGTCGAAATTCCACCCGGCGCGGCCCGGGTCAAAAGCTGCCGGGGCTCATGGCTTTTACCGTTTTCTTTATTTTATTAATTGAATCTATTTTCAACTCGAATAGTTGGGCGCCAACTAGTTTTGACGAAACTAGTAAAACAATAGTCGACTATAAGATTTATCTTGTTGGTTAATATTCTTTTATTCAATTGACTTTTGACTTTATACGCGACTCAGAGATTCTCTTTAACTCGGGGGAGGATTCACTGGACGACCCTTTTTACTTATAACTACGTGAAATGACAGAGAAAGGAGGATAATGGTCCGCTTGGACGAAATAACGGTAAAACACTTACTTGTTTGTAGTCGAATCTTTCTCACTCGCTTCTCTTTACTTTAATAATCGATCCTCTCGAGAAATCCCAGGCCGTTAAATCGCTGTCGACCTCGTTCTCGCTTCTTATGTGAATAAATTATACTCTCGACTTCAATTGCTTCTCAATACTTTAATATACGATGGACAAGACCAATTTTGACGGACAGAATATCGTCTAATATGGGCGAGCCCAGGACACAGAGTGTCGTCTCTGGGCCGCTCTCTCGGGAAACTCTTCGTTCTATTCAGTGGGGAAAGACCTTGACCCTATGCGCGTGCGTCACCCAAATTTATCGACCATAGTCGATCGAGATTTGCATGACGGCCTATACCCGTCGCTCCCTACCTTACCGCCTCTGTGTCCTGGCTAAGGGTCGCGACGGCGAGCTATCCTATTCTCCTGTCACACTCTCCCCCCTCAGAGCTTGACGTCGCGAGAACCTTTTGGTCTTACCTTGATTATTTCGCCCCTGTCGATGCTTGAGTGCTAGCTAGCTGAAGAAACAACTTAAAAAGCATCATTAGTAGACATTTATCATCCTTTCTCTGTCGCGGGGGCGCTCGCCATTTCGGATTCTCGCTCGCTCGCAATGAGTTTCCGATTGAGAGTAATAATTCTTTATTTAATAATCCGCCTCGATAAATTGTTCGGGCTTTTAGTCGAGTACAGACTGAAATCTTGTAACCTCGACAACAGTCGATACAGAAAGTCTTATTACTAATATGGCACATCGTTTTACTCTAATAGAAACATTTTTCTCGCGACTAGTATTTAAAGTATACGGTCGGATGCGCACAAGGAAATAAAAAAAATGAAAACAAAAATTGAGAAAATTAGGAGCGCCAAAACGATGTGTGAAAATACCAAATAGATTTAAATTTCAATTGATAGATGAAAATATTGACAAGACCAAAATTCAAAACGATAATTAAGAATTATAAAAGGAATGAAGTTTTCAATTAACGAAACACAAATTTTACGACGATCGATGAAAACATAAAAGAAACAATATTAAAGAACAGTTGATAAAAATACGAAGACTCGCGAGGACGATCCGCGCTGCATAGTCGTGGTGAGAACGCTGCGTCGTCATGATGAGAGCGCTACCGACGAGGGGCTCGACGATTACTTCTTCTGCCTCGAGTTTAGTTTATACTTCGTGGGTATGATGATTTTAATCTCCCTACCGTCGTCCAGCTCCGGCCTTGCAGCCATGACCTCATCTAGGGCTCGGTTAAACTGTGGCTTGAGGACGCTCTGGATAGCCTGAGCGCGTTTTTCCTCCGACAATTGAGCCGGCTTCGGCAGCTTACAGTCGGAATACGGGGCCGCCTCCTCCAGGGCGTTTTCTCGGACGAGGAACCGCCTCAAACGGTTCGGGTATTCGACTTCTTTCCTGAAGTCGTATTTCAACCGCCTCTTGAGCGTCGTTTCTTCCTCGTCGATCAAGTACCGATGCCCTTCGGGGATCATCCACGTCGGCCACGTGGCGTAGTTCAGTCGAAGCCAGTCGACTAGTCCCGACCAACGGATATTACAGTCGGGGCATTCTGGCGAGTAGAGGCTCGAGTCGAAGCCGCAGCCGGAACAACGGCTCAAGCACCACTCGTGCTCGATCCCGTGCGGATATATGCAATCCTTCGTATCGAAGCCATCCGCGCCGCACACCTGACAGAATCCCGGGCGATAGGGTAATTTGCAGTTTTTCACGTGGTGGTCTCCAGCGCGGCAGTTCACGCACCCCACGACACGACGTTTCGCGGCCTGCGTCACGTAAGTCTGAGTGCTGCGAGAGACTTTCTTTGCATCCTTGCATTCGAGCAGTTGCTTCGTCCTCCTCGTCACAATGTCTTTCATCTCGTCCTCTGTCACGACTCGGTAATCGACAATATATGTCATCGGGGGATTCCCCGGCCGCTCCGACCTGCGCGCTATGCCGATGTCCTGCAACAGCTGTACAAACGACGAGGTTTTCGGCGCGTCCAACGGCTCGACTTTGATTGATGGCGCTAACTCCGCCCCCGGGAGATCTGTCGAAAGTTTGGTCCTCCCACTGGCGGTTTTCTCCGGTAGATGCGGTCGGAAACTGTGACGCCATCTCTTCATGTTCTCTGAATCGATTTGATGACGCTTCAGGATGATCGGCTTGTTTGGCAGCAGCACCGGAGGCTCACGATTTCGCACCTCCTTGATCAGTCGAAGAGCCTCTCCCCTTTTTGACGATGTTTCATTAGGCTCAGCCACCTTTGAGTCCTCAGCGACTTCTCCCTCTACGGCGCCTTCCTCGTTCGCCTGGTTGTCGACAACTGTTTCCTGGGACTCGTATGAGTCCGAGGAGTCGGACGTCTCCGGGGACGGTTCTGATTCCTCTTGGTCGGAGGGTTCAGCTGAATCCGACAACATTCTCTCGCCCCTCTTGAGCCCTTTTATATGGAGCGTCAGTTGGGCGAGCTTCTCCTCAGCACGCTGGATCTCGGTGACATAAGCCTCTCGCCGGTTTCGCTTCAATTGTTTTGTTTTCGTGTCAGTGACACCCTGCTTGGCCGGAGGGAGTTGTTGCTGCTCCTGCGACATGTTGATCTGTTACTTCTGTGGAGATTTCGTTGGGTTTACACGCACGCTCCTTCGCGGTATTTTAAGATCGGTTACATAATATTTGCCGATGTTTTTGGCATTTTTATCGACCAACTCGACTGTCATCGGACCTATTATTCTTTTTATTATCGCTGGCCCGAGAAAACGGTGGGCCAGTTTTGCATTATAACCCCCAGCTTTGTTACTCAATTTCTTGTTGGGGTAAAATACCTCCATACCCGGTGTTAATTTTATCTCCGAAATTCGTTTTGGATTTGCTTTCGCAAGACGCTCGCTTGAATATTCATTCAATTTGACCTCCACTCTGTGTCTGAGCTCATCTATTTTATTTATATGCTCCAGCCAATTAATAGTCGCTTGAGTCAAGTCTGGATCTACAGACTCAGATATTTTGTCGTGTTTCGCGCTAGCTTCTCGACCATGATTCAAATAAAAAGGAGAGATTCTAGTGCCAGAGTGGGGAACGGTATTATAGGCGAACTGAAGTTTAGGCAAAAACTTATCCCACTCGTTCTGATTTTCTTTAATGAAAGCTGCGATCATAGGCTTTATCGTACGATTTACCCTCTCGACTGGGTTAGCCTGTGGGTGAGCCAGTGGCGTGGTAATATGCTTTGTGCCCCTCGCGATCAAATAATCCCTCACGTCACTGTTAATGTATTCGGTACCGTTATCTGTTAGAATTGTTCTTGGAGCCCCCCATCTGTCGAATACTGAGTCTAGGACCCGAACAATAGTCGCTCCCTTTTTATTTCTTGTCGCGAATAATTCGATGTATTTTGTATACAAATCTAGCACGACTACGATATTAACGTTTCCTTTTTTCGATCTAGTGGTCATATCGACAGTATCGACTGATATTACTGACCAAGGACTTTGCAAAGGTCTCGAAGTTAACGCGCCTTTTACAGGATGTTGATTATCTTTTACTCTAACGCAAACGTCACAGTCGTCTACGTAAGCTTAGACGTCTCTTGTCATCCCCGGCCAATAATATTTCTGACGAACACGGTCGAGAGTCTTATCGCGACCTAAGTGACCTGCTGAGGGCGTCGCGTGATTTTCTTTTATTATTTCGAGCGATTTCTCGGGCTCAATTACGGTCTTCCAAGGGTTCTCGTCGTCGATATATAGTTTGGCATAATCTGGCCGGTGATATTTAAGTTCGTCGTTTTCTATTTTCCATTCGGGGAAACGCTCTGGATTTTTCTCGACTAATTTACGCTTCGTTTCATACCAATCCTGATTACAAATGGAATTTAATTGCATTTTTCCCTTTCGCGCCTCATCTATTACTTTTTCCCAACCCCACGGATCCACGTCGACATCATACATGCGCGAGAGAGCGTCTGGTGCCTCGTTCGTTGTTCCGCGTTTATGTTCTATCTCGATATTATGTTGCAAAAGGTAAATAGCCCATCTGGCTAACCGACCTACCGGATTTTTCAATCCATGCAGCCAACGGAGAGCCTGATGGTCCGTAACGACCTTGAACGGCATACCTTCTAAATAGCAACGTAACTTTTCAACAGACCATACGACTGCGAGACACTCTTTCTCAGTCGTCGTATAATGTATCTCTGCTCCGCGTAGCGGTCGACTCAATACTTCGATCAAGAGTTCTTGGTCGGATTCGGGGTCTTTTTGGACTAATATCGCGCCAAGGCCAAAATCACTTGCATCTGTATACAAGATAAACTTTTGTCCTGGTATGGGAACGTATAGTCGAGGAGCGTTCTTCAAAGCTTCTTTGACTTCGTCGAAAGATTTTTGCTCGACCTCGGTCCATCGCCAAGGAACCTTGGGGCTCGTGAGTTTATTTAGCGCCCCTTGGATACGCGCAATGTTTCTCAAATGTCGATGGTACCAATTAACCAGACCGTTAAACTGACGCAACTGCGTTCGGTCTTTCGGTACTGGAAAGTCGATAATCGGTTTGATCTTTTCGGGATTTGGTCGCATACCCTTTTCATCGATTATATAACCGAGATATTTGACCTCCTTGCAGGCAAAACTGCTTTTTTCCCGATTGATCTTGAGCTTTGCCTCACGCAGGACCTCGAACAAAATTGAGAGGAGTAACAAGTGTTCGTCGAAATCATCGCCCACAACGATCCAATCGTCCAAATAAACGAATATTTGGTCGATCAGGCGAGCTGGTAATTCTCGATCAATTATTTTTGTTCTTATGCGCGCTTTCAATTGATCCATCAGTCGTTGGAACGTCGACGGCGCACCCGTCAGGCCATACGGCATTCTGAGCCATTCGAGCAACCCTAATCCTTCGACTACAAAAGCTGTATATTTTCTACTGTTCGTTTCCATAGGAATTTGGTGAAATGCCTCACTCATATCTAAAGTCGAGATATATTTTGCCCTGTGCAATTGACTAAGAATCGAACCCATCTGTGGTAAGGGATATGCTGGTTTCTTAGTTTTTGAATTAAGCATACGATAGTCGATGCAAAATCTCAACCCTCCGTTGGCCTTGGGGGCTACAACGGGAGAACTCGCCCAGTCACTATAGCTCTCCTGAACGTATCCCTTTTTCAACAAACGGTCGACTTCTTCGCGGATAAATTCACGTACGGTCTCGCTACGACGGTAAGGTTTTTGTCGGTGCGGTATCGTATCTTCTAGCTCGATAGTATGTTCTATTAGATCTGTCATTCCCGACTCGACACTCTCGAACTTTTTAAACTCTTCGTCTAAGAAAGACTTGATTGTTTGCTCTTGATTAGTCGAAAGAAAACTCAGGTCAGTCGGGAAAACGAATCGTTGGGATAATGGATAAAAATATTCACTGCCTGCCAACGTCCAAGTTCTTTTATACGGATCTAACATGACCTTGAATGACAACCAGAAGTCCATACCGAGAACCAGGTCGCCCGATAATTCTGGAAAAATGCTAAACCATTGCGGCCCGTATACGTCGCCTATGTCGACGATGAAACACGTACCGCCTTCTGTTCTTATTAACGAGCTATCCCCGATACGCACGCCCGTCGTCGACGTCGAGTCCGGCGTTATATCCTTCACCTGTCGATCTTTTACACGTTCATACGCGTCCCTACTCAGATACGAGCGATCACTACCGCTGTCGATTATTCCTTTAATCTTTTCACCGAATATTGAAATTTCAATCGGAATTTTCACGACTTTTCCCGGTTCCTTCGCGCCGTTTCCCGGACAGAAAATTCTCCGCTTTGCAAGCTTATGTACGAATTGTTGGTTGAGAGTTTTCGGTCTCCAATTCCTGAACGATTCTACCTGAGTCGCTACATTGGTTTTTAAATTCGCGTCCGCGTTTACGTCGGGATGTTCGATTACTCTCAGATTAAATTGCTCTTGGTCTAGGACTGGAGGGGTCTGTTCTTTTTCCTCCTCGCTCTCTGAAAATTCTTCCCCCAATTCGTCAGACTCGTTTTCGTCTTGCAAAATTATTTCGTTAATTTCCGGGGAACCCGGTTCATATTGGCGCGTGCAGTTACTCTGTCTTTCTTTCGCGGATCTATCGAGGTCTTTTGTTCGATTAAAATTCGTTTCTTCGATTTTTGATTCCGCGAATTCCGGTTTATTTGACTTGACAACTCGATTTCCCTCGCTTACGCCCGTTGTTTCAGTCACTCGAGGTTTAGTGACTGTAGGCTCTCCCCGTTTCCTGGAGGGGAAGGACAATTCGCGTTTACGTGACCGATCTGTCGACAAATAAGGCAAACGTCTCGCCTCTCGGCTCTACAGATGCGTCCGTAATGTCCAAAATTTCCGCAGTTGTAACAAAATACACGACTGAGATCTCGCGTTTCGTTTTGAGGTCGTCGGCTCGGGAAATTGACATTATTTTGTCGATCGATCGGTTTGTTCGCGTCGTTATTCGCATCTTTGAAGCGTCGGTCTAAATTATTCTCAAGTCTTTGTCGATTCATTGACTTGGAATTGTTAGGAGCTTCCCTATTATTATTGTTATTATTCGAGGATCGGTTTTGAAAATTCTTGAGGTTCGCGGCCTCACCTGATTCGTCGTCTTCGCACGAGTCGCGTTCCGCGTCGTCCTCGAAGCCTGTACCCTCTTTTTGCAAAGCGTTCAGCGCATTACCGCGGTTTGAATTTCCCCGAGACTGTGTCTCCATTGACCGACGATACAAATAACTTCGTTCGTTTACGTAATGAAGAAAATCTTGGTAGTTATAGAGAGGAAGATTCAAAATTTCCCGCGCGGTGCTTGGACTGAATTTATTGAGGATTTGTTTGATTTGTTCTTTGAATGCGGGCGGATGCGACATTCGCTCGAACAGAAAACGCGCTCGGCAAGTAAATTCCGCGAGGCTCTCTCCCCTTTCGACTTTTAAATCACGAATTTCGACGTACAGATCACCGTCAGCCTTGTGTACGCCCCATTGATAGCGGAAGGCTCGCGAAAAATCTTTCCATGTTCGCCAGTTTCGTTTGTTCATCAGATACCATTGCCTGTACGTGCCATCGAAAATATTCGACAAGCAGGGAACAAACAAATCTTTGTCTATTCCGCTCGTGCAGAGGAGATCTTTTAGGACAAGCAAAAACTGATCCGGGTCTTTTTCCGTTTTTGGAAAATTAATTTTCCACCCGCTAACGACTCTTCCTATTTTCATAGTCGGTGTGTCGGCGTAACGCGCGTTGTCGCCTACCCCTCTCCCCCCTCTAGCGCGGGACGTATGGGAACGATTTCTATACGATTCGCGGTAACGAGATGGACGAGGGCTATCTGTCGAGTCACTCGACTCGCTTGACAGCTGGGCAAATGCGCCGCGCCGTGAGGACCCTGTCCCACGAGTACGTCGATTTCGTCTTCGTCGTCGCGATCTCGAAGAACTGTTTGAATCGCGCGAGGAGTTTGTCTCGTCCTCAAAACGGTTATTTTCTCTCGCGGTTATTTCTTCGTGATGTGACTGTATCGTTCGAGAATTACGTCGCGTATTTATATCATCTCCCTCGACGAATCTAACGCGGCGTGAATTTCCCCGATTATTTTCAACCCTCGACTCTACTTCGGTGTCGGATTGACGCGAATTTTGATTTAAATAAGCTGCGAGGGCTTTTCTTTGCTCATTAAAATATTGCAAATCCAAATTTAATTGTCGATCGTTCTTGGAGCGTGAGTCGAGAAGATCCGTCCGACCACTCACAAGAGCTTGATCGGGAATTTCCCTCCGATCATTTTCTAACCGAGAATTTATACCTGTTTGACAAGAGTCGGGAAAATTCATCCGACCGAAAACTGAACGATAATCGGGAATTTCCGTCCGATTTTTATCGATAGAATAGTCGGGAAAATCCGTCCGACCATTACCGAAATACCTATCAGGCAATCCCGTCTGACAATTTGGAAAATACGAGTCGGGAAAATCCGTCCGACTTTTACTCGATAAATTTTTCTTCGTACTCGCGAGCTGCGCAACAGGCGGCGCAACCCGTTTTCCCTGTGAATTTAGTTGATTGGTACTTTCGCTGCGCACATTCGACGGCGCATCGCGGTTTCCCGAATTTATCCTAATATTTTCTTCGGGGCGCGAACTCGCGAAATCATCCCGGTTTATTCGTAAATTCGTACTCTCGCGGCAAGCATCAGACGGCTCGTCGCGATTTCCCCTGGTTGTACTTCCAGAGCGAGTATCTCTCGACTCACTCTGTTTTCCCTGACTCTGTACCTGTCCGCCTAGTCCTTTCAAAGTTTCAGTTATCTCGAATAATTGTTCGTTTAAGATTCTATTTTGTTCCTGAAATTCTTCGTATTTCTTTAATCGATTATTAATGGCTCTAATCTCTTCTTGAAAACCAATTACACATCTCTCAAAATTATCTAAACGAAAATCATTTGGAGGAACAGATCGTATCTCGTTTCCCCCGGCGTTCGTCTTCGGAATCGCCCCCCTACTATCCTTGTGTATGAGCGACAATTCAAACGCGACACCGGGTCTAACGCGCGTCCCCCCTCCAGGGCCACTGGCCGTATCTATTGCCGTCCCGCTCGCGACAATATCCCCGGATTCCTCGACCACTTGCTCGCCCACAGCATCAATGTTAAAATCCCAATTTACGTTACTTTGATTAATTACGCTTGTTACATCGAGGGGCGATTGATTTTCCTCTTCCAACCCCCCTCCCTGTCCTTTATTCTTACTCGATCTCAAGACTGGCTTACTCATTTCCTTTTTTTCCTTTGGCGGAGTTGTAAACATTTGTAAATTTTTCAAAATTAATTATCACTGAACGCTTGTTGCAAATCCAAAAGAATCTTATTTTTCAAAAAAAATTTTCAATTCCCTAATCACGATAATAAATTAAATTTTCACGAACAAATAATACATTGATCAGATAATAAAATTTCGTCGAATAAATATTTTTCAATAATCGTTGTAATTTCTTAGGATGGTGAAAACAGAGAAACAATTTGCAATTTACACAGAATAATTACGACGGAAGACAATTTAAAATTTCATCGGATACATATAATGACTGTCGTTTCGACAAATATCGTTATCAAGAAAATATTTCGAGAATCTTTGCTTGGGTTATAACGCTCAATATTATTTTCGACTATACAGTTTTCCTTCTTCGACTCTGATATATAGATATACCGAGAGTCGGTCCTGTGACGCTCGAGGATAGTCGAGTTCGATGTTTGTTACATGCGTATATACATACTAGCGCTCATGCGACTTAAGCTGAGGCAGGCGTAGAGTGAAAGGTAAACAAAGGCAAAGAGAGAAGAAAGCAAAACACGTGCGAGCTCGTCACAAAGGGGCTCAGGAAAAAAAAATTTTTTCGCTTCTCGAGTGTTCTCTAGTTTCGAGAAAGCCAACGAATAAATTTTCAACGCGATTCTCAACGATAATTTAATGGCCGTTCTTCTTTGACTCTACGCATCGAAATTTCTCGATAATTTACAGAAAAATTTTCCTTTAACAATTTCGACAATAAAATTCTTTCAATAAATAAATTTCGACAATAACGTTCATTCAATAAATAAATTTCGACAATAAAGTTCTTTCGGTAAATAACTTTCAGCAATTAAATTCTTTCAATAAATCATTTTGGTCATTTTACGTGTTCAACGGTATTTTCACTAATTACGATAAACTATTCAGACTAGGTTTCACATATATACGCAGTACAAAAATTTTAAACGCAATTCTATTGTTCCTTTTTCGACGAAATTTTTACGGGATTTTACACTTTTGATTTTACAATAAATTATTACACATTTTACACACACAAAAAAAAATATTCCAGTGTGCCCCACGTTGGGCGCCAAATGAGACAGAATTTCTTTCTCGTCGAAATTCCACCCGGCGCGGCCCGGGTCAAAGGCTGCCGGGGCTCATGGCTTTTACCGTTTTCTTTATTTTATTAATTGAATCTATTTTCAACTCGAATAGTTGGGCGCCAACTAGTTTTGACGAAACTAGTAAAACAATAGTCGACTATAAGATTTATCTTGTTGGTTAATATTCTTTTATTCAATTGACTTTTGACTTTATACGCGACTCAGAGATTCTCTTTAACTCGGGGGAGGATTCACTGGACGACCCTTTTTACTTATAACTACGTGAAATGACAGAGAAAGGAGGATAATGGTCCGCTTGGACGAAATAACGGTAAAACACTTACTTGTTTGTAGTCGAATCTTTCTCACTCGCTTCTCTTTACTTTAATAATCGATCCTCTCGAGAAATCCCAGGCCGTTAAATCGCTGTCGACCTCGTTCTCGCTTCTTATGTGAATAAATTATACTCTCGACTTCAATTGCTTCTCAATACTTTAATATACGATGGACAAGACCAATTTTGACGGACAGAATATCGTCTAATATGGGCGAGCCCAGGACACAGAGTGTCGTCTCTGGGCCGCTCTCTCGGGAAACTCTTCGTTCTATTCAGTGGGGAAAGACCTTGACCCTATGCGCGTGCGTCACCCAAATTTATCGACCATAGTCGATCGAGATTTGCATGACGGCCTATACCCGTCGCTCCCTACCTTACCGCCTCTGTGTCCTGGCTAAGAGTCGCGACGGCGAGCTATCCTATTCTCCTGTCACAATGTTAAATCCTCCTCTATTCTCTCCTTCCTTCCTTTTAGCTCCCTCTTATTCCTCATCACCTCCCTCTTTGCCTCCACGCTCTCCATTTTGACCTCCAGCATTCCCTCCTTTCTGTTCCCCCCTCTTCTTCCGATCTCCCTAGCCTCTGCGATTTTTCCCTTTACCCCTATCCCCTCTATTATCCTTACTGCCGTCCCCATCGCTGACCCTTCTACTTCCACTCCTTTTATAATTACATTCCTTCTCTTTTCCTCCCTTTCTGTCATCTCTATCTTATGTTCCAGCTCCTTCACGCGTCTCCTCATCTCCTCCCCTTCCCCTGCCCTATTCTCACCCACTGTTTGCTCTCCTACCCTTCTTTCTATCTCCCTTTCCATCCTTTCTATCCTTTCCTCCCAATCCTCCACTCTTCCCTCTCGCCCCTCCATCAACCCCACCCTTTTCTCTATTGCGCCTATCCTTCTCCCTAAGACCTCCCGATCCTCCCTCCACCTTTCCTCCGCCTGTCTCCATTCCTCCCTGATTTCTTGATTTTCCTCTCTAATTTTTTCTAATTCCTCTCCCATCTCTCTCCCCTGCTCCTTAATCTCCTGTGCGTCTCTTCTCGCTTCCTCCCTCATCTCTTTTATCATCCTCTCTATAGCTTCCCCTCTCTCCTCCTTCTCTTTTTCTTCCGGCGATCTATACACCTTTCTACTCTTCTGAAATATCCACTCTTCTTCTTCCTTCTCTTTTTCCGCCTCCTCTAATTGCTCCCTTTTCCTTTTCCACAACTCATTTATTTCCACCAGCCCTCCTAGACTCGTGCTTCTCTCTCTCCCCAACCTCTCCGCATTTGTCTTCCTACCTCTCTTACTCGTCACCTCCCCTCCATTCTCTCCCTCTTCCATCATTTGTTCTTATCCACCCCTCCGTGCTCTTTTTTTTCCTATTGTTCTTTCCTTTGCTCGTCTATTCGCTTTTCGCCCCGTTTACCTATTCAAACTTTTCCGCTCCTGCTGCCTGTCTCTTTGTACCTGTCGCCTCTTTCCCTCTGGCCTGCTTTCCTCCTCGCTACCTCTTTTCCCCGTCCGATGTCTCTACCGTCCCACTCTCTTTCACCGCCCTCTTCCTTACCGTCCTCCTGTTCTCTCTTTCCCCCGTCCGAGGCCGCCGCTGTCGTGCTCGTTTTCCGACTCACGTCGTGCCTACCCACCTTCTTGCCCCTCGCCTCTTTACCGCGCCATTTCCTAACCTCCTTTTCTTGTCTTTTTCTCTCTGCCCTTTACTTTTTTCTCAATCCATTTTCCTCTCTTCCTCCTCCTGCCCTTATCACTCCTTCACCTACCTTGCCCTTCACTTTCCGCCTTTTTTTCTCACTTCTAACGCCTTTTCCTACACTTTTTCCACGCGCACTCTTCACACACCCGTCACTCTCCTTTCACTCCGGAAACGGAAGTCCCGATTTTTTTTTTTTTTTTCCTAAATACAAATGAAAAGTATTTAGTATTTAGAATTTTTTCTAAATACAAATTGAAAGTATTTAAATTATCTTCTGAATACAAATTAAAAGTATTTAGAGTTCAGGTTTTTGACTAGTTACAAGTTACAATTGTATTTAGCATGAAATTTTACTGTAAATACAATTCCCAAATGTAATTAACAAGATTTTTTTACCTATGTATAATTCGAAAATGTAATTCATATCATTTCCCAAGCTAATTACAACAACTTTTGATTGTATTTTAAGATTTTTATCGAGATAATCAAAAATCACAAGTTTCATTTCTTAGACCATATGGGTATTTCTGACTATTTGGCTCATTGCAAGGACGATCACGCCGTGGTTGGCATCCAGGTCGGTCGCACCATAGTTCTTGCTGTCCAGGTCGATCGCGCCACAGTTCTTGGCGCCCAGGTTGATCACGTGATAACTCTTGGAGTCCAGGTCGACAGCGCAATAGTTTTCCGCGTCCAGGTCGAACGTGCCATGGTTTACCGTGTCCAGGTCGACCGCGCCATAGTTTCTGGCGTCCAAGTCGATCGCGCTATATTTTTTGGGGTCCAGGTTGATCACGTCGTAGTTCTTGGATTTTAGGTCAATCAAGCCATAGTTCTCGGCGTCCAGGTCAACCGCACCATAGTTCTTAGCGTCCAAGTTGATCGCGCCTTATTTAATGGCATCCAGGTTTATCGAGCTATAGTTTTTGGCGTCCAGGTCGATCGCGCTATACTTCATGGCGTCCAGGTCGATCGCACCATAATTCTTGCTGTCCAGGCTGATCACGTCATAGTTTTTGCCGTCCGGGTCGATCGCACCATAGTTCATGGCGTCCAGGTTGATTGCGTCATATTTTTTTGCGTCCAGGTCGATCGCGCCATACTTCGTGGCATCCAGGTCGATCGCACCATAGTTTTTGCGGTCCGGGTCAATCGCGTCATAGTTATTGGTGTCCAGGTTGATCGCGTCCTAGTTATTGGCGTCCAGGTTGATCGCACCATAGTCCTTGGCATCCAGGTCGATCGCACCATAGTTCTTGGCGTCCAGGTCGATGGGACCATAGTTCTTGCTGTCCAGGTTGATCGCGTCATAGTTTTTGCCATTCAGGTCGATCGCACTGTATTGCTTGGCGTCCAGGTTGATTGCGTCATATTTTTTTGCGTCCCGGTCGATTGCACCATAGTTCTTGCTGTCCAGTTCGTTCGCGCCATAGTTCTTGGGGTCCAGGTTGTTCACGTCGTAGTTCTTGGATTTCAGGTCAATCGAGTCATAGTTCTCAGCGTCCAGGTCAACCGCACCATAGTGCTTAGGGTTCAGGTTGATCGCGCCATGGTTCATGGCATCCAGGTTGATCGCGCTATACTTTTTGGCGTCCTGGTCGATCGCACCATAGTTCTTGCTGTCCAAGTTGATCGCGTCATAGTTTTTGGCGTCCGGGTTGATCGCACCATAGTTCTGCGAATAACTATGGCGCGATCGACCTGGACGTCCAGAACTATGGTTCGATTGACCTAGACGGCAAAAATAATGATGCGATTAACCTGGACACCAAGAACCGTGGTCCAATCAATCTGGACGCCACAAAGTATGCCACGATCAACCTGGATACCAATAACTATGACGCGATCAACCTGGACACCAATAACTACGGTGCGATCGACCTGGACGCCAAGAATTATGGCACGATCGACATGGACGCTAAAAACTATAGCGCGATTATCCTGGACGGCAAAAACTATGACGCGTTCAACTTGGACACCAAGAACTATGGTGTGATCGACCTGGATGCCAAGAACCGTGGTCCAATCAACCTGGACGCCAAAAAGTATGCCACGATCAACCTGGATACGAATAACTATGACGCGATCAACCTGGACACCAATAACTACGGTGCGATCGACCTGGACACCAAGAATTCTGGCACGTACGACCTGGACGCCAAAAACTATGGCGCGATCATCCTGGACGGCAAAAACTATGACGCGATCAACCTGGACACCAAGAACTATGGTGTGATCCACCTGGATGCCAAGAACTATGGTGCGATCAACCTGGACGCCACGAACCGTGGTCCGATCAACCTGGACGCCAAAAAGTATGCCACGATCAACCTGGATACCTATAACTATGACGCGATCAACCTGGACACCAATAACTACGGTGCGATCGACCTGGACACCAAGAATTATAGCACGATCGACCTGGACGCCATAAACTATGGCGTGATCATCCTGGACGGCAAAAACTATGACGTGATCAACCTGGACACCAAGAACTATGGTGTGATCCACCTGGATGCCAAGAACTATGGTGCGATCAACCTGGACGCCAAGAACCGTGGTCCATTCAACCTGGACGCCAAAAAGTATGCCACGATCAACCTGGATACCTATAACTATGACGCGATCAACCTGGACACCAATAACTATGGTGCGATCGACCTGGACACCAAGAATTATGGCACGATCGACCTGGACGCCAAAAACTATGGCGCGATCATCCTGGACGGCAAAAACTATGACGCGATCAACCTGGACACCACGAACTATGGTGTGATCGACCTGGTTGCCAAGAACTATGGTGTGATCAACCTGGACGCCAAAAAATATGACGCGATCAACCTGGACACCATAACTATGATGCGATTGACCTGGACAGCAAGAACTATGGTGCGATCGACCTGGACGCCTAGAAGTGTGGCCCGATCGACCTGGACGCTAAAAACTACGGCGCGATCAACCTGGATGTCATGAACCATGGCGCGATCAACCTTGACGCTATGAACTACGGTGCGATTGACCTGGACGCCAAGAACTATGGATCTATTGACCTGAAATCCGAGTACTATGACGTGATAAACCTGGACCCCAAGAACTATGGCGCGATTGACCTGGACGTCAAGAACTATGGTGCCATCGACCTGGACACCAAGAAGTATGGTGCGATCGACCTGGACGCCAAAACCTATTGCATGGTTTACCTGGACGCCAGAAACTATGGTGCGATCGACCTGGACAGCAAGAACTATGGTGCGACCGACCTGGATGCCAGCTACGGCGTGATCGTCCTCGCAATGACCCAAATAGTCAGAAATACCCATATGGTCTAGGGAATGAAACTTGTGATTTTTAATTATCTCGATAAAAATAAATACAATCAAAAGTTGTTGTAATTAGCTTGGGAAATGATATCAATTACATTTTCGAATTATACATAGGTAAAAAAATCTTGTTAATTACATTTGAGCATTGTATTTACAGTAAAATTTCATGCTAAATACAATTGTAACTTGTAACTAGTCAAAAACCTGAACTCTAAATACTTTTAATTTGTATTTAGAAGATAATCTAAATACTTTCAATTTGTATTTAGAAAAAATTCTAAATACTAAATACTTTTCATTTTTATTTAGGAAAAAAATCTAAATACTAAATACTTGTATTTTGTATTTAGAAGAAAATCTAAATATTAAATACTTTCAATTTGTATTTAGAAGAAAATCTAAATATCAAATACTTTTTATTTGTAATTAGAAAAAAATCTAAATACTAATTACAATTGTAATTTGTAATTAGAAAAAATCTAAATAATAGTTACTTTCAATTTGTAATTAGAAAAAATCTAAATACAAATTAGATTTTTAATTTGTAATTAGAAAAGATTCTAATTACTAATTACTTCTAATTTGTAATTAGAAAAAAATTTAAATACTAATTAATTGTAATTTATAATTAGAAATTAGAGGGGAGCAGTAGCGCAGTGGGTAGCGTGCTCGGCTCGCACGCAGTGGCGCGCGATGTGGCCGGGTTCGATTCCCACTGTCGGCACCAATGGAAAAATTTTCTAAGTGCTTTTTCTGTGACCCGGTGGTTCGGAATCCACCTAAAAAAGTAGGTCCAAAGAAAACCAGCGCCTTGGTGTGGTGACCGAAAGGCTGGGAAGATGTCTCGGGTTCGATTCCCGATGCCGTAGCACCGCTGATGAAAACACAACGGCCTCGGACGTAGCTCCAGAAACAGGACGTACGAACTATGACTGCCTCTGTCCCAATGTGCTGACATCTAGCGTGTGCGAGACGAGCTCCGGCAGCGAGAAGCATTGCCGTAGCACAGCAGATGGTAAAAGCACAAACGGGCTCGGACGTAGCTCCAGAGGCAGGGCGTACGAACTACGACTGTTTCTGTCCCAGGTGTTCAAATCTAGCGAGTGCGCGACAAGCTCCGGCAGCGGGAATCGAACCGGGGACAAATGGATACGAGAGGAGACCAAGGGTAGATGGTGTTGGGAGCCCGCAACCCTCAGGGGAGTCGGTGTAAGAACTCATACCATAATTAGAAATTGTCTAAATACTAATTACAATTGTAATTAGTATTAAAAAAAAAATTAATTATAAATTACGATTGTAATTTGTAATTATACTGTAATTAATTACCGAAAGTAATTAATTATGCCCAACTCTGTTGCCTACAGTGATTTTAAACTCAATTGTTAATTAACAATTGGATAAAATTTTCACTTACTATCACCTTGCACATAGTCTAACAAGGCCGCATAACTATTTTCACTCTTGAACTATACATGGATCTTGAGAAATGTTATTGTTAACTAACATAAGATGCACTAAGTAATTTGATTACACGAATATTATATTTTGTCTAGATCATCCTGTCCTGTTCACACTTTCAATATTCCACACATGAATTTCATAATTTACATGCTCCTAGTTTTTATGCAACCCATTTGTTAATTAACAATTAAATAATATTTTTCACTGTCTATCACCTTTTTATTAAATATCACGCTGGTCTGTTCAGCCCGGTGAGACAGCGCTTTTTCATGAGAACTCGTAGACTGATGTCATTTAAACACGGGAAAGTTGTAACGAGTCAATAGCGTAGTGGTAGCGTGTCAGTCGTTAGGTAGGTCGTTAGGTAGGTCTCAGGTAAAATCTCAGGTAGGCTCAAGATCAATTTCGACGAAATAACGTCCGGACTACGGAGCTGGAAACACTCCTAGAAAAAAAAATCTTTTAAGCGTTAATTTTTTTTAAAAGATTATTTGAGGATCGAAAGTGCTGGATTCGCCGATCGGAGGGTAGCGGGTTCAAATCCCCGTCAATGTCTTTAGTTTTTTTTAATTTGCAGGATTTCAAAAAATAATAGAATACCAATTTTAAATTCGTTCATCGATCATTCCTATTATATTTATTATGCCAATTTGACCCACGTTTTTCATTTAGCATTTGTTTTTTACGACTATCTACGAAATACTATGAACTTCTACGAACGCGTACGAAAACCGATTACACAAAAGTACGCCTTTATATGACAATCGACAAAATTTTACGACATTTTACAAAAAATTCTATGCCACAAATTAAAAACGTGTTCCAAATTCCCTAAAAAATAATAGAAATTTTCGTAGAAAGTCGTAGAAATCATTTTCACCGTAGGAAAGACACTAAACATTGCTAGAATCTACGAAAATCTGTAAAATGGTACGCTATTCTACGAAAAACAACGAATATGTACGAAAGGAAGTACGGAAACTTCTACGCCAAAGTACGACAGTGTTCCAATTGCCCTACAACGGCATAGAAAATCGTAGAACTTTTCGTATAAAATCGTAGAGAATCGTAGAAATTCCCGTAGAAAATCGTAGAACTTTTGGTAGAAAATGGTAAAAAAATTTCGTAGTTTGGCGTAGAAATTATTTTCACCAGGGTAGGAGCGAAGAAAAAAAAAGTCTATTTTTGACACACTCTAGTGTACATATCCAAGGAGACCTCTGAGACACAGCGTACGGGTCCCTCGAAGACTTTGAGACATTCCGGAGAAAAAACAAAGAAAAGAAATTGTGCATGACAACATGTGGTCAATATGCTGTGAAATTTCCTTCGTCGATTGTATGCACGACATGATAATCATGACTTTCTATTTGGGATAATGTATGGATAAGTCATATCACCGTTATGTATTGTATTCATCCCAGTCAGTCGTCATTGGGTCTTCCTTACAACCAGATGTATAATAAACACAGCTCTTTTTAAGCTGCCGTCTCCTTATTATTGACTCATTATTATTGACACATGGCACAGTCGTAGTCGACATGAAAGTTAAAAAAAATGTATACCGGAAATGTATAAAATACTCGTGAACGCGAAAAGTGATCGTGAATGTCTGCAGGGATAAAATCCAATGAACAACAGAGTAGCAGCGGACAAAGCCCGGTCCCAGGCGAGTACAAAATTTCGGTACAAAATGCTGGAACACAGCTAAGAAGAAATCCTTCAAAAATGAAAGAGCCTGATCCGTATAAATCGGATGGTGATGTGCCAGAAAACTGGAGGAAATTTAAAAGACAATTTAATTCGTTCATGATTGCCTCGGGAAAGAACACAGAAACAAAAGAAGTACATGCGGCAGTGTATTAAATTTAGTGGGAAGTGAAGCTCTCGAACTATTGGACACATTTAATTTATCGGAAGAGGACACAAAAGATCCCGATAAAATCACACAAGCTTACGACAATCACGTGAAACCAGAAGTGAATGAAACTTTTGAAAGATTTGTGAAATCGAAACAAAAAAATATAAAAAACAAGCTCAAATTTATTCAAGACAATAAAGACGTATTCGAAGGATTAGGGAAATTTCCGGAAAAAGACGCTATAATACTCGATGAAAAATCTAAAGCAATTGCAAACCCATCGAGAAGAATACCTGCTGTAATAAAAAGAAAAATACTTGATCACTTAAACGAACTAGAAAAACGCGGCATTATTTTAAAAAAATAGGTGTGTGGCAAGCACACGCGTCAGACGTGAAACTCATGGAAGGTGTATGAGCGATTTTACGTGGCTTCACCACCCAAAAAATACCATACATTCAAACAATGAGGCTGAGAGAAAGAGAGGGAGAGATAGTGAGACATAAACCTTTATGTATCACTATCTCTCCCTCCCTTTCTTTTGGGTGGTTGAAGCCACGTAAAATCGCTCATACACCTTCCATAAGTTTGACTTCTGACGCGTGTGCTTGCCACACACCTAGTTTTTTTTTTATTGTATAATTCAAAATTAGTTGGTGTTGGTTTTCTTTTAATTTAATTTGCAATAATTTATTGTAACGAACGACATACGCGATGTATAACGTGCCGTCTGTAATGAAATTTCACGGTTAGATGTATATTGTCCATGTGTAATGTTATATTTCTGTATACTTTATATAATATATATACTATATATGTACACTATACTATACTAGATGTAGTATATTTAATGTATTTAGTATATAGACAATACGTAGTATAAGTACGCGACTATATGTCCGTAAGGCGCATCTGTGAGAGTAATACAGTTGCCAAAACCCACAGTTCTCTCTTCAGGAGTCTATAGTTCAGGGATGTGTGCATTTGAGCCCATACAGAATGATTCTCGTATAGACGTCCTAAAACGTTGTATAGACGTCTTTATGTTTCAAAACGCACACACAGGCTTCCAGACAGTATTATTGTTTTACGTGTATAATATATAAATAGTATATACAGGGTGTATACTAACCTACTGATCACATCATAAGGACCGTGTCGGGCGTCGAAAACGGAACAGAAAAGTCCTTCTCGAAAATTTTGTGAAATCAAATTTGGTGGAGTTATTAGCGATTTAAAATCGACCAAGGTAGACCAACGTCGACCAATGAGCGCTCGATCGAAGAGAAATTTAAAAAAGTTGAGATAGTGGAGGGGACGGCGTCGGTAGAAGCGGGGTTCGTGAAACAAAACGCTCGCACACCCACACCGTTGAACACCACACGGACGCACGAGATAGAAACAAATAAACGCTAGGCGTGCGGCAATGTTCATGCTTGTCGCGATGGCCCAGCTTATGAGAATAAAAACAAATGACGATAATAAGCTGGAAAATAATTTTTTCGCAATGATGAGTAAAAATTGATAAAAAAAATTTGCTAATTATTTATGATGGTGGCTTTTTCAAATGTTGGTATTTAAAAAAAAAATTTTCGACAAAATCCTTTTATTACAGGACCAAAAATAATAAAAAGGCGGAGAACTGAAAAAAATTGCATCTTCTCTAGGCAGTCGCCGGAAACATTTTTTCGCGAAATTCTAAACGGCAAATCTGTCCAGGATAGTCTCGAATTATTAAAAAAAAAACTCATTGTTCAGGCGGGTTATGATTCGGGTTCAGAAGATTAATTGAATATTTAATTACATAATAATTTTTCCCACGTATGGAAAAATTTCCCAACTATGGGCAATATTTTTTCCAAGTATGGGAAAATTAAATTTTACTCCGAATTTGGAAATCGTCCCCGAATCATTTTTTTAAACGACCTTTTCAATTCGTAGCATACTTTCTGCTGGTCAGATGCTCGGAAATACTTTTAAATCTCAACCCAATTTTTGTTCCACATACTTGGAATTTTTTCCCATGCGTGGAAAAAATGTATTTTCCCAAGTATGAGACAAATTACCCAAGTATGGGAAATATTTTTTCCCAGGTATGGGAAAAATTTCTCAAGTATGGGAAAATGATATTTCACTCCAAATTTGAAAATCGTCCCGGAATTATTTTTTGAAACGACCTTTTAACTCGTAGCCTAATGTTTAACAGACAGATGCACGAAAATACTTTGAAATCTCAGGCCAATTTTTGTCCCATAGTTGGGAAAAATATTTTTTCCCAAGTATGGTAAACATTTCCCAATTGGGAAAAATATTTTTTCCCATGTATGAAAAATTTCCCAAGTATGGGAAAATTATATTTTACTCCAAAATTTCCTACTTGAGAAAAATATTATTTCCCTGTATGGAAAAAATTTCCCAAGGTCGAGGAAAATTTTCCGAGTATAGGGAAATTATAGATTACAACAAATTCAGAAATCATCCCCGAAACATTTTTTGAAAAGACCTTATCAACTCGTAGCATAACTTTTGCAAGCCAGATGCTCGAAAATACTTGTAAATCTCAGGACAATTTTTTTCCACTTACTTGGGATTGTTTGCCATACGTGAAAAAAATTATTTTTCCCAAGTAAAGGAAATTTTTTTTCCCAAGTATGGAGAAAATTTCCCAAGTATGGGAAAAATATATTTTGCTCCAAATTTGAAAATCATCCACGAATTATTTTTTTTAACGACCTTATTGACTCGTAGCAAACTTTTTGCTAGCGAGATGCTCGAAAATACTTTCAAATCTCAGGCGAGTTTTTTCCCATACTTGGGAAACATATTTTTCCCCAAGTATTGGAAAAATTTCCCACTCGGAAAAAATGTTTTTTCCCATGTATGGGAAAAATTTTCAAAGCATGGCAAAATTATATTTTACTCCAAAATTTCCTACTTGGGAAAAACGTTTTTACCTACTTATGGGAAAATTATATTTTGCTCTCAAATTGAAAATCATTCACGAATTATTTTTTCTAACGACCTTATTAACTCGTAGCAAACTTTTTGCTGGCGAGATGCTCGAAAACACTTTCAAATCTCAGGCCAATTTTTTCCCATACTTGGGAAACATATTTTTCCCCAAGTATTGGAAAAATTTCCCACTCGGGAGAAATGTTTTTTTCCCATGTACGGGAAAAATTTTCCAAGTATGGGAAAATTGTATTTTACTCCAAAATTTCGTACTTGGGAAAAACGTTTTTACCTACTTATGGGAAAATTATATTTTGCTCCCAATTTGAAAATCATCAACGAATTATTTTTTTTAACGACCTTATTAACTCGTAGCAAACTTTTTGCTGGCGAGATGCTCGAAAACACTTTCAAATCTCAGGCCAAGTTTTTCCCATACTTGGGAAACATATTTTTCCCCAAGTATTGGAAAAATTTCCCACTCGGGAGAAATGTTTTTTTCCCATGTACGGGAAAAATTTTCCAAGTATGGGAAAATTATATTTTACTCCAAAATTTCGTACTTGGGAAAAACGTTTTTACCTACTTATGGGAAAATTATATTTTGCTCCCAATTTGAAAATCATCAACGAATTATTTTTTTAACGACCTTATTAACTCGTAGCAAACTTTTTGCTAGCGAGATGCTCGAAAACACTTTCAAATCTCAGGCCAATTTTTTCCCATACTTGGGAAACATATTTTTCCCCAAGTATTGGAAAAATTTCCCACGCGAGAAAAATGTTTTTTTCCCATGTACGGGAAAAATTTTCCAAGTATGGGAAAATTATATTTTACTCCAAGCTTGGGATGAATCGAAAATCGTTTTAAAAATCGAAAATCCCCCTGCAAGAAATGGGATTCGTGTTGTTTGTTGGATAGTATGGTCTTGTTTTATGGTAAAATATTATCGGTCCTGCTATCACAACGGATTTGATCTCCAGCGATAATTTCGAGCGCTCATGTACTCGTATAGCTACAACTAGCGGGGAATACGATCCGATCCCCCGAATTGCGCACTGTGGCAGATGAAATCAACATTTCCAATTGCACGATACCATTCTACTGCATATTCGTAGACTTACGATGCCCTCGTAATGTTTTATTTCATCTGCCTGAGGTGTTCGCGAGCGCCCGTTGTTCGACGAAAGGAAAATAGACGAGATAACATTCTATTCCTTTCAATGCCTCGAGATGAAATCCGTCTTCTCGATCGGACATTTGGATTTTTTTTAATATTCGACTACTCTACATTTCATATTTTAGACTCATTTCATCTCCGGCTTTCACGGAGAATGATCGGCTAGTGGTGCGGCTTCAGATAAAACGAAAATCGTTTCAAAAATCGAAAATCCCCCTGCAAGAAATGGGATTCGTGTTGTTTGTCGGATTGTATGGTCTTGTTTTGTGGTAAAATATTATCGGTCCTGCTATCGCAACTGATTTAATCTCCAGCGATAATTTCGAGCGCTTATGTACTTTTATGGCTACAAGTGACGAGAAATACGATCCGATCCCCCGAATTGCGCACTGTGGCAGATGAAATCAACATTTCCAATTGCACGATCCCATTCTACTGTATATTCGGAGACTTGCAATGCCCTCGTTATGTTTGATTTCATCTGCTTGTGGTTTTCGCAAGCGCTTGTTGTTCACCGGAAGGAAAATAGACGAGATAACATTCTATTCCTTTCAATGCCTCGAGATGAAATCCGTCTTCTCGATCGGACATTTAAATTTTTTTTAATATTCGACCACTCCACATTTGATATGTGAGACTAATTTTCTCTCAGGCTTTCATGGAGAATGATCGGCAAGTGGCGCAGCATGAGAAGAGTGAAAAATCGTTTTAAAAATCGACAATCCCCCTGCAAGAAATGGGATTCGTGTTGTTCGTTGGATTATATGGTCTTGTTTTATGGTAAAATATTATCGGTCCTGCTATCGCAACTGATTTAATCTCCAGCGATAATTTCGAGCGCTCATGTACTTGTATGGCTACAAGTTACGAGAAATACGATCGAATCCCCTGCATTGCGCACTGTGGCAGATGAAATCAACATTTCCAATTGCACGATCCCATTCTGCTGCATATTCCTAGACTTACGATGCCCTCGTAATGTTTGATTTCATCTGCCAGTGGTTTTCGCGAGCCCTCGTTGTTCATGAATCAGATGGACCCGAAGTCCATGCTTGTTTCATTTCCTATGATCGGATAATGAGCAGCTCGATCCCAAGATTCTCATTTAAACACTTTGAGAGGTGAAAAAAATGATGAGTATAGCACGAAAAATTAAAAAATAATATCAGGGATCAGATGGACCCGAAGTCCATGCTTGTTTCATTTCCTATGTCCGCATAATAAGCAGCTCGATCTCGAGATTCACATTTGGTCACCTCACGAGGTGAAACAAATGGCGAGTATGCAACGAAAAATTATAAAATAAATTCAGAAATCAGATGGATCCGAAGTCCATGCTTGTTTCATTTCCTATGATCGGATAATGAGCAGCTCGATCTCGAGATTTACATTTGGACACTTCAAGAGGTGAAACAAATGGCGAGTATAGCACAAAAAATTATAAAATAATTTCAGAAATCAGATGGACCCGAAGTCCATGCTTGTTTCATTTCCTATGATTGGATAATGAGTAGCTCGATCCCGAGATTCACATTTAAACACTTTAGGAGGTGAAACAAATGGCAAGTATAGCTCGAAAAATTATAAAATAATTTCAGAAACCAGATGGGCCCGAAGTCCATGCATGTTTCATTTCCTATGATTGGATAATGAGTAGCTCGATCCCGAGATTCACATTTAAACACTTCAGGAGGTGAAACAAATGGCAAGTATAGCTCGAAAAATTATAAAATAATTTCAGAAACCAGATGGGCCCGAAGTCCATGTTTGTTTCATTTCCTATGATTGGATAATGAGTAGCTCGATCCCGAGATTCACATTTGAACACTTTAGGAGGTAAAACAAATGGCGAGTATAGCTCGAAAAATTATAAAATAATTTCAGAAATCAGATGGACCCGAAGTCCATGCTTGTTTCATTTCCTATGATTGGATAAAGGGCAGCTCGATTCCGAGATTCACGTTCGAAAACTTTGAAAGGTGAAACAAATGGCAATCATGGCACGAAAAATGATAAAATAATGTTAGAGATCAAATGGACCCAAGCTCCGTAATTGTCTCTTTTCATAACATCGGATTACGAGCAGCTTGATCTCGAGATTCACCCCTATTGAAAAAACCAGCTACGAAAACGAAGTCGGTCCGACGTCGAGTCGACGTCGTAAATTACGACCGAAACCAAGTTCGAACATAGATATGAGTTCGGTAGTATGAAACGACGTCGGAAATTAGTCCTGAAATTGGGATAGTAAATGACGTCCTCAAATTGCAATGTTTGCGTCATTTAGTACTTCGTTTACTACGTCGTTTTTATGTAGTTTACTATGTTGTTTACTCCATCGTTTACTAGGTCGTTACTACGTCGTTTTTACGTCGTTACTACGTCGTTTTTACGTCGTTTTTACGTCTTATACGACGTAGCTGCAGATGTCACGAAAATTTTTCCTCCACGCGCATTCGGTCGTTTTCTTCTGAATTTTAATTGGGAATATAATTTTAATTTTCATGATATAAATAAAAAGATATTGCGTATTTATTTGCATGACAATAATTTATTTTATATTCTACATACATAGATTTTCATGTCGTCAGGTAATAGTTATTCAGTCAATTTTTCTCATTTTGCATGTAATTTTCCACGACAAGTGTAACAACCATTTTTTAATGATTCGTCTCGAAATTATAAATGCGTATGATTCTATGGTTTTTTTTTGTATTTTAGCTTAACATGTTGTTTTGCATCAATGCTGTTAGTAACAAATAGGTCTTTTAATTCCGATAAAAATATGTTATTATAGTCATTACCAATTATAAAAATTCATTACAATTCAAGAAATACATCTCAATGAGAATGCATAATTTTGAAACTTTAATAATAGTATAGGTTCGGAACGGCACAAAGGTATTCGTTCCCGTCCATCGTCATATGCACGCATACTTTCGCAATGTTGGCGGTTAATACAGCTGATTGCTCGTTACCAATAGATACGATTCTTTTTAACATATGACATACATCGTCGTACGCATTTGTGGTATCAACTTCTAACACGATTGTGTACTCTTTTTTACTTGCAGCATCTACTATGAAGTAATGTATTTGAACGTACGAATTGTTTTTTAGTAGAGCAAAGGAGTTGTCAGAACGATTTTTTCTTCGTGAGGCAGACGTGTACAAGCAAGAGTTCTTTACAATTTTCTTATAGGAAACACTGTGTTGTTGGAGGTTTAATCTTTGAAACCATAAACCGTCTACTCGGGATACAGAACCAAAATATCTTATGTCATTGGAACGAAACGCTTGTTTAGCTCTTCTTGTTCCAATGGATTCACAATAATGTTTCACAGCAGATGACGAACAGGGCTCAACGTGGTCTTTCAAAGCGGAATAACTGTATTTCAAGGTAATTCGACGGCATATCTGGTAGTGTACACCTTTAGCTGCATGTATGACTTTTAACAATTCACCGTTTCCGGATTCGAAGGCATATGCATCATGCGCCCACAGAGGTCCCCAATATAATACATTCTTTGCCAAGTGCAGAAGCGAGTGCACATTAAAGGTCATCGCTTTCTTCCCATACAGAATTTCAGTTCGACCAACGAATTGGTGTAACAACTTATTTGCCAGTTCTACTTCACGTATTGTCAGTTTGTCCTTACTAAGTATATAAAAAGCTTCCGCAAACAAAGCCCAGTGCATCAAAAAGTTATCTGGCAATATACCTTGAAGAACGACCATACTGTAATAAATCGTCCAGTTCTCCCACTCTCGAGCTTTCCAGAATTCTTTCTCTGAAAATGGTCGAGTAAGTCTGACTACCTGATGTGGTGCTTTAATATTGATCATGAGTGCATCGATAACTTTTATCATAGCTCGAGGCAACAATCCTGATTTATGATTATTTCCGAAAAACATTGTGGCGAATTGTTTTGCAATTCCGGCGCCGCAGTGCAAGGAATCGACCACACAACCGTCAATGATGTCATAGTGTAACAAATTTATCAGTTCGGATGGACGTTTGACTCCTAAAATAAGTTTACGCGATTTGGTAGCTTGCGTCATGTGCTTTATTGTTTCTTTAGCGTTTCTGTCTTTGGGAAGATTATCGAGCATCGGATACTTAATATTTCCAGACCGTGGGTTATTAGGATTCGTTCTCACCCATTCACCGGGATGTAAGCACTGACCGCAGCCGTATGAGCCATTAAATTGTGTGAATCCCTGCACTGGGGCGCGAGCAACTGCATCGCCGCAGCAAATGAAAGTGAAAATTTTAACGCACAATTTTTTTCCTTCGATGATGCACTCAACACCTTTGCTTGACAGCTCGTTCATATATTTAACAAACGGCTGCAAAAATACGTTCATATTCGGCTTATCTTTTCCAAACCAAAGCCCCACCAGAATCAACTCCTTACTTCGTACGTGGAACGGTATCTCATTAACCATTAAAAAAATAGGCCAGATGGAATAACTCGAACTCTCAAACAAAGGTGCTCCATCGGTATTAAAAGTAACTGTAGCATAGCTGTGCTGATCTGTTCGGTGCAAGTTTTTCACGAACTCTTGGTATTTTTTACCATCATAGATATCGCATATGTTACCTTCCTCGCGAACCCTGTGATTAACAACATGGTTGTAATATTCACTGTTCGATTCTAGTAATTTTGATATTGGAGTCGCAACGTCCATCATGACAAAAAAGTCCTTGTATGCGTAATCCTTAACGTCAACATTTGTCTCACATATTTGACATTTCAGATAACGATCCGTACGGTCAAATGTACCCATACCAGCACCACACGTAGAACATGTCGCGTACAGTTTTATGCAATTTTTCGGATAGAATAATTTATCAATTAAATGCCTGGTATTTGGTATAAATGGTTCAGGAAAAATTGTATTAATCAAATGAAATAGATCGGTTGTTTCCGTTAACGAGAGCGCGTGTACAAGGACAAACTTCAAAATCATCAGTACTATTTCTCCAACGGTTTTTTTGACGTGCATGGTGATTGGTTTTCTGAAAGCTTCACTGTCCATCGCTTCTTGAAGCGATTTGAAGCCTCGTTGCAACAAATGTTCTCCTGTAGAAAAATCTTCACTGCTTGGACTGTTGTCATCGATGGCGTCCATGAAATAATCCTCATTGTCGCTTCCATCCACGAGAAAATCCTGAGCGTCTTCATTTTCTTCCTGCAATACAAAATTATACGAACTAAATGAACTAAATGATTATACGAACTTATTTTAACCAACATTTGCAGAAACTTTGCCACGTCTCGCTATACCCTCTGTCACAAATTCACCATTATTTAATATTACGTACGCTTAATTCATTCCGAATTATATGCGCCCATGTGGCAGTATTAACTCGAATAAATTGTGAAATCGGTCAACTCTTACTGCCAGAGGGGCGTATCTCCACTGCAAAAAGTTCGTTGCTTACGCCTTTGTGGCAGTAATAAAATTTTTAGAAGTATTTGGGAAATATCGAAAATGTTATATTGCAATTGACATATTTCGGAAATATTTCAGAAATGTCGAAAATGTTATATTGCAATTGACATATTTCGGAAATATTTCGGAAATATCGAAAATGTTATATTGCAATTGTCATATTTCAGAAATATTTTGGAAATATCGAAAATGTTATATAGCAATTGACATATTTCAGAAATATGTCGGAAATATTCCAAATGTTATATTGCAATTGACATATTTGGGAAATATTTCAGAAATATCGAAAAAGTTATATTGCAATTGACATATTTCAGAAATATCCTAAATGTTATATTGCAATTGACATATTTCGGAAATATTTCAGAAATATCGAAAATGTTATATTGCAATTGACATATTTCAGAAATATTTCGGAAATATCCAAAATGTTATGTTGCAATTGACATATTTCTGAAACATTTCGGAAATATCGAAAATGTTATATTGCAATTGACATATTTCAGGCGCATTTCAGAAATATTTCGAAGTTATGTTATGAATCTGAAACGTTGAAACATTTCTGAAATATTTCTGACATATTTCGTGCCGTGTGGGTCGCTACCGCTCTGTACTGATCCAGTCAATTTGGATATGTTATTGAAACTTTATCAGCTGATCATAAAAATGAATATTCCACGTGTTAATTTACCGTATTCAATGTTGATCTCTGCCGCTCGGCCGATACACGCTATGTGCAAGCGAAGAAAAGCGCAGCGATGCAAACCGAAGCAAAGATTTATATTAAAATTCGTCTCATGAGAATATGCATAGTATTCATGCTTGGAAATACTATCACGATTTATATCACAATTCGTTTTGTGGAAATACGCACAGCATTTCCAAGCATGAATACTATGCGTATTCCCATGAGACGAATTGTAATATAAATCTTCGATTCGCTTTTCTTAGTTTGCGCGTAGTGTGTATCAGCCTAGCGACAGCGACCAACATTGAATACGGTAAATTAACAGGTGGAATATTTACTTCTATGATCGGCTGTCAAAATTTCAATAACATATCGAAGTTGGCTGGATCAGTACAGAGCGGTAACGAAAGATCGATAAATTGACTAGAAATGGTATTTCATGTAATTAAACGAGCGGCAAAAGGCCTATATAATATGGGATGGAACTACGGATGAGAGGCTTGATGCTTAGGGGTAGCGAAACACATCTGCAAGTTTGAGCAGAATCCATGGCCCGGAGGCCTGAACTCTTCTTGTAAGTCTTTTTCAAGGCATATGTAGGAGAGTCTAAAAGTTTTGATAATAATAACAATCACTCACAGCTCGGTGAGAAGGCGTTCAACTTGTATTATGAACACCGAAACTTCGAATCTCCTGACTAGCTGAATTGCCCAGTGGCGAAAAAATCCTCTTTTCTCAACTTGCCACTCCATTAACAAAATTGAATAAATCAAAATTGGAAATATTAAATGAATATGAATGCGAAAAATTATTTTAATACAAAAAATGTGTAACTAAAACAAAGCTTTTTCACTATATATGTATAAAAAGAACTTGAAGGAATAACCAAATTTGTTTGAACAATTCGTTCTCGCTTCTTCACCCTCTATCGTGGAACACAAATTTGAGGACATAAAGTATTCTATTAGATTTTTTAATCGAATAATATAATTTCATTTGAGATTAATTACGCCGAAATTTATATATACACACACCCCTAGTATAAATGAAATAAACAGTGCAATAATATTGAAATATTATCAATACTTGAACTACGTTTATTCTTCCGTTTTCAACAACGTCAATTTCCTCTGCCAATGACTCGATGATGTCGTGAGCAAGATGATTTACCTTCAGAGGACTTTCATGATGTACGAGTGTCTGCAAAAATTGCACAGATACAAGATTTAACCTTTAATTTAACCCTGCGTAGATCATATGGGTAATTGTTTACCCAAGTGACCCATATAATCCCGTCCTAGCAAAAATCATATTTTCCGCGCAGGGTTAAGTACAAAAAAATGTCTATAATACGAATAATAGACTAGAAAAATGACATAACCTCAATGATCTCGAACGACTTATCTTCAGCAATGCGCGGATCAGGAACATTTTTCACGTTTTCGGTATTATTAGCTTTGAGATGTAATTGATCATTGTCTTTGTTATCAGGAACAGTACTTGTTGCCTACAAAAAACCACCAATCATTTCTTAGATTTTTTTCTTCATCGGTAATGCAATATGTATTTATGAAATCGTAATATTTACCTGTTGTGAACAATGTTGCTTGAATTTGAACCAAGAAGACGATGGCACGGGTTCTTCAGAGTGGGGTTCCAAATACCGTTTGTAGCTCTTACATTCGCGACGGTTCATGATAAAAATATGAAGAAAATGGACTGAAAATTGTAATTTAAATAATATACGTATAAATTTACGGTGTCGCTATTCTCACGAGAACGTTATTTCGACAAGTTTGTATTTTGGTTAGGTTATGTTTCTCATCGATCAGAAAATTGTGTACCAAAACAGAAATTACATCCTGTCGGAAAATAACGAATAAAAACCACTTATTCACAATCACTTTTCACTATTTTATTTTGATTATCCCAACAATTTACAAATCCAGCTTTTCTACACCGCGTGTGACACAACAGATCTGGAACTTTCTTTCTTTCTTTACGTATTACACACAACAGTGACAATAACCGACAGTCAAAAGCCAGCTTTTCTACACCGCGTGTGACACAGATCTGGAACTTTCTTTCTTTCTTTCTTTCTTATTACACAACAGTGACAATAGTCAACGCTCGTGCCGCACGCAACCACATGGGCGACTGTTGTGTCGATATATTATATCGATTGTTGAATGCCGTCGTCTGCTTGAGTTCGAGCGATATTCTGTCAATAATGTACACACGCTCTTTCTGTATAGTTTTTATGATTCTTCGATGGAGCATTTCTTGAACGATTAAAAATAGTAAAATTCTGATTTTAATACTTGTTGTTAACTTTCGTTGTTCTTAATTTCCGTTAATCTGCGCATCAAAACAAAGGCAACCCGCGAGCGCCCACACTTGTTCAAACGGTCGACAGAGAGTGCGCGTGTGCCAAATTTTCCAACACGCAGTTTTCACTACCTCGCGAACCAAATCGAACGGCATTTGCACGTGTGGCTTGTGGACGAACGAATTGTGCTCTATCGATCGTTGATCATGCCGCAAGAAATCACACACGCGTGCGTGTTTTTTCATCGTAATCGGGTACAAAAAGTTGTGCCGATTTCATTATTGGACAATTTTCATCCAAAAAATGAAAACGACTTCATGAAAAACAAAAAATATAAAGTGTGGTCACCAACGAAGAACGACGGCGTCCTCCTCAACGCGCACATTTTACTGCTGGGCTGTAAGTACATAAAACATTCTTTGCCTAGTTAGCCTTCGTCCGTGTGGTCGATTTTATTTTATTTTTTTATTTCGTTATTTGCATACCTTCGACGGCATTTCTCACATTCGTTACTCATTCAAAAATCAATTAATTACAGGTAGTGAGGATGACGTGCAACGTCGCAGAGATGGATCGAGACTTAAAATTCCAAACCAAAGGAATATGAGCTTTACGTCTAATCCTGATAGGTCACAAAGGAAACCGAAACAAAAGAGGGTCACAAAGTCGACAAAATCGGTAATAAATAGTAAATACATTAATTTCTGCATGCTAATATCAAGATAGCTGCCTGCCCAATCCCAATTAAGTTGTTCTGCATACAGATCGAAATGTGTGCTATTTTCTGTCTGCCAGACAATTAAACAACTTTACGAACAAGAATATGTGAAAATTACTGCACATTGGCTGGTGTGGTGCTTGTTCGGTCACTATACATGCTCACTCAATCGGTATCCAGTGTGAAATACTATACTAGTTAATGAACGACGAAGTCCAGAATTCTGTGACAGCTGAGAATCCAAATATTCGGCCTCCTACTTGACAATTATAAATTATCGGGTTTTCAGTAGTGCAGTGGACCGGAAATCTAAATTTAGTTAATTTTGTTTTAGAAGACTAAAAGAAAAGTGACCTGCGCTATCAAGGAGGCAGCAATGCGTGAGGAAGAGTCAAATCTTCTGCGTCGCTACCATAGATTGATAGCTCGTTCCAGTATGACCGACGATAACGAAGAAAGACTCACTGAAGAATATGAAGGTAATTATAGAACAAATTATAATTGATGCCAAATTCTACGGAAAGAACAATATTTCCACAATTTCTCAGTTTTACCTGTATATGACAAGTGCACTGTGTCAAGCAGTCATTTATGATACCTTGACCGGTAACTTATGAATTTGAGTGTTTTCCTAATTTTATGGCGTTCTTGTGATTTCTAAAACTATATTTTGGTTTGTTGCAACATTAGCAGACAATAATGCCCTAAGTGTACTGAATTTTGTTTTAAAAATATCTGCGAGTGTTCTGTTTAATGTCATGAATATTTTCCATACAATATAGATCTACAGCTGCAGAGGACGGATTCGGCAGACACTATTTCAATCCAAGAAAATCGATTGCAGATATCACCCGCGGTACAGTCAGAAGCTGCTGCGCCGTCCTTAACTGAAAATGCAGTTTCGCCGTCTCATCACGAAAATTCAAACACTCCGCAGGTATGGTATTTTTCAGCAGTGTTGGGTGTTTTTTAAATTAATAATATTCTAATTACAAATTACAAATGTAATTCGTAATTGAAAAAAAAAAAATTACTAATTACAATTTCAATTTGTAATTAGCAGAATAAAAAATACTCATAATAATTGTAATTTATAATTATGAAAATTTCAATTACAAGTTACGGATGTAATTAGTATCGATTTTCTTCTAATTACAAATGGCGGATGTAATTAGTATAGATTTTTCTTGTAACGTCCCCGTCCTATAGCCTAAAAAACTCTTTTCCTTTCCCACGCCAGCTCATCAACTTCACTCTCGCTACCAGTCCACTCGCACGCTTAAACCTTACATATCAGCTAAACCTAATACTCCTTTCCGGTCAATCTCACAACCGTCAGCACCTTAGCTCCAGTTTGCCCTTGGTCCCACGGGCCTTGTTCCTCTGTCTTGACGACATCCCCTCCACTCTCATTAAGTCCTCTCCTTCCTTCACCTCATTAGCACTGCAGTTCATCATTAACCTTCTATCAGTTCGGACGTGCACTCCCGAATTATACCAACATACCAATAAACTACCAATCTAAAATATCCCAAGTCTAACTTCATTTCAACTTCATTTAACCCGTTCGCCCATCACATTCTTCTAATTACAAATGGTGGATGTAATTAGTATCGCTTATTCTTCTAATTACAAATTTCGAATGTAATTAATATCGATTTTTCTTCTAATTTCAAATCACGAATGTAATTATCGATTTTCCTTTAAATTATAAATTACGAATGTAATTAGTATCGATTTTTCTTCTAATTAAAAATTAGGAATGTAATTATTAATTAATTATATGCAATTAATTCTAATTACATTTTTAATTTTTAATTAGAAGAAAAATTGATACATTCGTAATTTGTAATTGAAATTTTTCTAATTATAAATTGAAATTGTAATTAGTAAGTTATTCTTTCGTAATTACAAATTGAAAATCTAATTAGTATTTTTTTCTCTTAATTACAAATTACCAATGTATAATTAGTAATTTCAATGTAATTAATTACACAAATTATTACACCTGTAATATATGTGTCGCTCACAAACATTCACATTCGAAATACAGGATGAAGTTGAACGTCAGCGTTCGACGTATGCAGAGGCTGAAAAAATTGGTTCACCGATCCAGGGCACGCCTCAACAGCGTACAAGCCGCCGACTAAGGGGATCAGAACGTGCAAGATCGCCTTATCCCTTAAATCCTATCTCACAAACTCATTCGTCATCACAGAGAGGCAGAAACGTTCTTCGCCGACAAGTTCGACAGACCCGCTCACAACCTCGACAGATCATTGAGCAAATAGGGCTAAGCCCCGACCGTTCGTCATCTCCCAGTCAGGACCAAATTATAAATCTTGTTCGTGCACCACGGAAACAGGTAATGTTAGTCTGCGATGAAACACCATTAGTGAGATATCCGAATCTCGCTGTGAGTTACATTATCAATAATTATTAAATAATGCACGATTCTGAATGCTCTAAAATAGGTGAATATTGGCGATAATACTTTAATCAACTATGACGAGTGGGAGATGATGCTGCATTAAACAGACTCGAAATTTGTCAGAGAAATAGCGGTTCGTTTATGGTCGACAGAAGGGCTGGCGCAACGGTGCCTAGATGCGAAAAAAGCGAATAAAGGGAAAGGCCCCGATGAGGAAATGAGACAGGAGTTGACGCCCCGGAAGTATGAGATCGTGAAACGTAAGCTGATTATAATCGATAATCCAGATCTCTATGCGAGTTTAGATTGATTTGAAATTCAATTCATAACAGTATATTTTAGAAATTGAAAATGAATAAATCGGACCAAATTTTATGCACACCTATTTTTTTTCTTGACAAATAAAATTACCGTTTCCTTGCCTAAGAAACCACAGTATTAGCTGCTTATCAGATTTTCTCTATAGCGACGCTATTGTCTTCGTAGGAGAGTGCTGGTGAAACTACAGCAGTCAAAAGAATGTTCATGTCTAGCTTAATAATTATAAAACGACATACTCAACGGACACTGCAAGAGCGAAGCCCAAACTGGACGCTGAATTTGGTGCTCGTTCTCAAGAATTGTATAGGATGAATGATTAAATCGCATTAACTTTTTATTTATGTGAATGATTGTCGTTTATCTTATTACAAATTTACGAGTTCATAGCTTCTGTAGTTCATATTTATGTGCACGATTGAATGATTCATATAGCCCTTTTTAATCGACATGTATACTGTTTCTTTGTAGGTTGCCTCGAGTACAAACGAACGAAGATTAACTGTGTTACCGGCGCTCGGAGGAAAATCCGTATAGATAAAGTATGGAGATACTTGTCAAGCAAAATTTATGACGCTCGGAGGAAGCTCAGGTTCACGAATTCGGAAGGCCATGATGATGTGTGACGTGATTAACATGAAAGACACGGAGAAAAAACATTCTTAAATCAAGAATTAAAACATTTTTGAATCAAGAATCAAAACACTCTTCATTCAAGACTAAACACTAGGGTGTGTCGAAAATGAACTTTTTTTTTCTTCGCTCTTACCACTCAAAACTTTAGGTTTTGACATTAAAGTGGTCCTCGTTCAAGGAGGGCACTGTAGCTTGAAGTTTAGAGGTCGCTTAACGAGGAGTTAGGTTTCCCGTTTAATTAACACGTAAAAAATTGTTCTTCGTTCAAAATGATGTCAGGCAACCAAAAAATTGGCGATGTCTGTGTTTCTTGGCTTCTTTAAAAGCACGACTCATCTCCTAAACGATGATACGTCGTCTTTCGACTTCACTATTTCCAATTTTTTTTACTCCACTTTTCGACCACAATAGTCACTTCTTCAAGTTTACAAAGTCTCCAAGGTATCAACGAGTCCAAAATGAATTGCTACAAGTATTCATTGTTGATTCGAATATAAATAACCAATTCCAAAAATTGGTAAAACATACAAAATTTCTCAAAATAACCATGGTTTTTTGAGATATTTTGTATGTTTTAATAATTTTTGGAATTGGTTATTTATATTCGAATCAACAACCAATACTTGTAGCAATTCATTTTGGACTCGTTGATACCTTGGAGACTTTGTAAACTTGAAGAAGTGACTATTGTGGTCGAAAAGTGGCGTGAAAATAATTGGAACAAGGCAAGTCGAAAAACGACCTATCATCGTTTAGGGGATGAGTCATGCTTTCAAATAAGCCAAGAAACACAGACATCACCAATTTTTTGGTTACCTGACATCATTTTGAACGAAAAACAATATTTTTTACGTGTTAATTAGATGGGAAACCTAAATCCTCGTTGAGCGACCTCTAAACTTCAGGTTACAGCGCCCTCCTTGAACGAGGGCCTTTTTAATGTCACAATCTACAGTTTTGAGAGATAGAAGCGAAGAAAAAAAAGAGTCCATTTTCGACACACCCTACTATGACATTTTTGAACCAAGTATAAGATATTCTAGAATCATGAAGGTATAAAATATTCTTGATTAAAAAATATACTATTATTGAATCATGAATAGTTTCACACCAAGGTAAAACATTCTTCGATCAAAGCATAAAATGTTCTTCATTGTATATGATTCAAATGTGAAATTATTCTTGATCCAAGCATGATATTCTTGATTCGAGAATATTTTTTGCTCTGTGCAACATTATACCATCATTAGTTTCCATTCGATTTCTTGTGTTAACAACTTCTTGTACAGTCAAAAACTATTACCAAAACCTGAGCCCCGCATAGTTCTGCTGACATGCGCTATACAAATGATATACCAGTTCCAGTCATAATAATTTTATTATCGATATTATTATTGATATTGTCATTGTTGAATATTACTATTACTTTTATGTTTAGGTGAAGTTTGGTTAATAGGTCCCAAAAAAAAATCCACATGCCATTTTCAGACGTGGTGTAATAATATTAGAAGACATAAAAATCTATGTATGCGTACAATATGAAATAAATTATTGTCATGCAAATAAATACGCAATATCTTTTTATTTGTATCAAGAAAATTAAGATTATATTCCCAATTAGAATTCAGAAGAAAACGACCGAATGCGCGTGGAGGAAACATTTTCGTGACATCTGCAGCTACGTCGTAAAAGACGTAAAAACGACGTAGTAACGACGTAAAAACGACCTAGTAAAGGATGGAGTAAACGACATAGTAAACTACATAAAAACGATGTAGTAAAAGAAGTACTAAACGACGCAAACATTGGAATTTGAGGACGTCATTTACTATCCCAATTTCAGGACTAATTTCCGACGTCGTTTCATACTACCGAACTCATACGTATGTTCGAACTTGGTTTCGGCCGTAATTTACGACGTCGACTCGACGTCAGGCCGACTTCGTTTTCGTAGCCGATTTTTTCAAGTGGGACATTTGAACACCTTCCGAGGTGAAACAAATGGCGAGTATGGAACAAAAAATTATAAAATAATGTCAGGGATCAGATGGACATGAAGTCCATGCTTGTTTCATTTCCTATGATTGGATAATGAGTAGCTCGATCCCGAGATTCACATTTAAACACTTTAGGAGGTGAAACAAATGGCGAGCATAGCTCGAAAAATTATAAAATAATTTCAGAAATCAGATGGACCCGAAGTCCATGCTTGTTTCATTTCCTATGATCGGATAATGAGCAGCTCGAACCCAAGATTCTCATTTAAACACTTTGAGAGGTGAAACAAATGATGAGTATAGCACGAAAAATTAAAAAATGATATCAGGGATCAGATGGACCCGAAGTCCATGCTTGTTTCATTTCCTATGATCGGATAATGAGTAGCTCGATCCCGAGATTCACATTTGAACACTTTAGGAGGTAAAACAAATGGCGAGTATAGCACGAAAAATTATAAAACAATGTCAGGAATCAGATGGACCCGAAGTCCATGCTTGTTTCATTTCCTATGATTGAATAATGAGTAGCTCGATCCCGAGATTCACATTTGAACACTTTAGGAGGTGAAACAAATGGCAAGTATAGCTCGAAAAATTATAAAATAATTTCAGAAATCAGATGGACCCGAAGTCCATGCTTGTTTCATTTCCTATGATCGGATAATGAGCAGCTCGATCCCAAGATTCTCATTTAAACATTTTGAAAGGTGAAACAAATGATGAGTATAGCACGAAAAATTAAAAAATGATATCAGGGATCAGATGGACCCGAAGTCCATGCTTGTTTCATTTCCTATGATCGGATAATGAGCAGCTCGATCTTGAGATTCACATTTGGACACTTTAAAAGGTGAAACAAATGGCAAGAATGGCACGAAAAATTATAAAATAATGTCAGGGATCAGATGGACCCGAAGTCCATGCTTGTTTCATTTCCTATGATTGGATAATGAGTAGCTCGATCCCGAGATTCACATTTGAACACTTTAGGAGGTGAAACAAATGGCGAGTATAGCTCGAAAAATTATAAAATAATTTCTGAAATCAGATGGACCCAAAGTCCATGCCTGTTTCATTTCCTATGATCGGATAATGAGCAGCTCGATCCCAAGATTATCATTTAAACACTTTGAGAGGTGGAACAAATGATGAGTATAGCACGAAAAATTAAAAAATAATATCAGGGATCAGATGGACCCGAAGTCCATGCTCGTTTCATTTCCTATGTTCGCATAATAAGCAGCTCGATCTCGAGATTCACATTTGGTCACCTCACGAGGTGGAACAAATGGCGAGTATGCAACGAAAAATTATAAAATATTCAGAAATCAGGTGGATCCGAAGTCCATGCTTGTTTCATTTCCTATGATCGGATAATGAGAAGCTCGATCTCGAGATTCACATTTGGAGACTTTAAGAGGTGAAACAAATGGCGAGAATAGCACGAAAAATTATAGAATAATGTCAGGGATCAGATGGACCCGAAGGCCATGCTTGTTTCATTTCCTATGATTGGATAATGAGTAGCTCGATCCCGAGATTCACATTTGAACACTTTAGGAGGTGAAACAAATGGCGAGTATAGCTCGGAAAATTATAAAATAATTTCTGAAATCAGATGGACCCGAAGTCCATGCTTGTTTTATTTCTTATGATTGGATAAAGGGTAGCTCGATTCCGAGATTCACGTTCGAAAACTTTGAAAGGTGAAACAAATGGCAATCATGGCAAGAAAAATAATAAAATAATGTTAGAGATCAAATGGACCCAAGCTCCGTAATTGTCTCTTTTCATAACATCGGATTACGAGCGGCTTGATCTCGAGATTCACATTTGAACACCTTCCGAGGTGAAACAAATGGCGAGAATAGCACGAAAAATTATAGAATAATGTCAGGGATCAGATGGGCCCGAAGGCCATGCTTGTTTCATTTCCTATGATTGGATAATGAGTAGCTCGATCCCGAGATTCACATTTAAACACTTTAGGAGCTGAAACAAATGGCAAGTATAGCTCGAAAAATTATAAAATAATTTCAGAAACCAGATGGACCCGGAGTCCATGTTTGTTTCATTTCCTATGATTGGATAATGAGTAGCTCGATCCCGAGATTCACATTTGAACACTTTAGGAGGTGAAACAAATGGCGAGTATAGCTCGAAAAATTATCAAATAATTTCAGAAATCAGATGGACCCGAAGTCCATGCATGTTTCATTTCCTATGATCAGATAATGAGCAGCTCGATCTCGAGATTCACATTTGAACACTTTAGGAGCTGAAACAAATGGCAAGTATAGCACAAAAAATTATAAAATAATGTCAGGGATCAGATGGACCCGGAGTCCATGTTTGTTTCATTTCCTATGATTGGATAATGAGTAGCTCGATCCCGAGATTCACATTTAAACACTTTAGGAGGTGAAACAAATGGCAGGTACAGCTCGAAAAATTATAAAATAATTTCAGAAATCAGATGGACCCGAAGTCCATGCTTGTTTCATTTCCTATGATGGGATAATGAGCAGCTCGATCTCGAGATTCACATTTGGACACTTTAAGAAGTGAAACAAATGGCGAGAATAGCACGAAAAATTAAAAAATAATATCAGGGATCAGATGGACCCGAAGTCCGTGCTTGTTTCATTTCCTATGTCCGCATAATAAGCAGCTCGAGCTCGAAATTCACATTTGGTCACCTCACGAGGTGAAACAAATGGTGAGTATGCAACGAAAAATTATAAAATAAATTCAGAAATCAGATGGATCCAAAGTCCATGCTTGTTTCATTTCCTATGATTGGATAATGAGTAGCTCGATCCCGACATTCACATTTGAACACTTTAGGAGGTGAAACAAATGGCGAGTATAGCTCGAAAAATTATAAAATAATTTCAGAAACCAGATGGACCCGAAGTCCATGTTTGTTTCATTTCGTATGATTGGATAATGAGTAGCTCGATCCCGAGATTCACATTTGAACACTTTAGGAGGTGACACAAATGGCGAGTATAGCTCGAAAAATTATAAAATAATTTCAGAAATCCGATGGACCCGAAGTCCATGCTTGTTTCATTTTCTATGATCGGATAATGAGCAGCTCGATCCCAAAATTTTCATTTAAACACTTTGAGAGGTGGAACAAATGATGAGTATCTCAAATGTGAATCTCGAGATCGAGCTGCTCATTATCCGATCATAGGAAATGAAACAAGCATGGACTTCGGATCCTTCTGATTTCTGAATTTATTTTATAATTTTTCGTTGCATACTCGCTATTTTTTTCACCTCGTGAGGTGACCAAATGTGAATCTCGAGATCGAGCTGCTTATTATGCGGACATAGGAAATGAAACAAGCATGGACTTCGGGTCCATCTGATCCCTGATATTATTTTTTAATTTTTCGTGCTATACTCATCATTTGTTTCACCTCTCAAAGTGTTTAAATGAGAATCTTGGGATCGAGCTGCTTATTATCCGATCATAGGAAATGAAACAAGCATGGACTTCGGGTCCATCTGATTTCTGAAATTATTTTATAATTTTTCGAGCTATACTCGCCATTTGTTTCACCTCCTAAAGTGTTCAAATGTGAATCTCGGGATCGAGCTACTCATTATCCAATCATAGGAAATGAAACAAGCATGGACTTCGGGTCCATCTAATTCCTGACATTGTTTTATAACTTTTCGGGCTAAACTCGCCATTTGTTTTACCTCCTAAAGTGTTCAAATGTGAATCTCGGGATCGAGCTACTCATTATCCGATCATAGGAAATGAAACAAGCATGGACTTCGGGTCCATCTGATCCCTGATATTATTTTTTAATTTTTCGTGCTATACTCATCATTTGTTTCACCTCTCAAAGTGTTTAAATGGAAATCTCTGGATCGAGCATATTATCCAATCATAGGATATTATCCAATCATTATCCAATCATAGGAAATGAAACAAGCATGGACTTCGGGTCCATCTGATCCCTGACATTATTTTATAATTTTTCGTTCCATACTCGCCATTTGTTTCACCTCGGAAGGTGTTCAAATGTAAATCTCGAGATCAAGCTGCTCGTAATCCGATGTTATGAAAAGAGACAATTACGGAGCTTGGGTCCATTTGATCTCTAACATTATTTTATCATTTTTCGTGCCATAATTGCCATTTGTTCCACATTTCAAAGTTTTCGAACGTGAATCTCGCAATCGAGCTGCCCTTTATCCAATCATAGGAAATGAAACAAGCATGGACTTCGGGTCCATCTGATTTCTGAAATTATTTTATAACTTTTCGAGCTATACTCGCCATTTGTTTTACCTCCTAAAGTGTTCAAATGTGAATCTCGGGATCGAGCTACTCATTATCCAATCATAGGAAATGAAATAAACATGGACTTCGGGCCCATCTGGTTTCTGAAATTATTTTATAATTTTTCGAGCTATACTTGCCATTTGTTTCACCTCCTAAAGTGTTTAAATGTGAATCTCGGGATCGAGCTACTCATTATCCAATCATAGGAAATGAAACATGCATGGACTTCGGGCCCATCTGGTTTCTGAAATTATTTTATAATTTTTCGAGCTATACTTGCCATTTGTTTCACCTCCTAAAGTGTTTAAATGTGAATCTCGGGATCGAGCTACTCATTATCCAATCATAGGAAATGAAGCAAGCATGGACTTCGGGTCCATCTGATTTCTGAAATTATTTTATAATTTTTTGTGCTATACTCGCCATTTGTTTCACCTCTCGAAGTGTCCAAATGTAAATCTCGAGATCGAGCTGCTCATTATCCGATCATAGGAAATGAAACAAGCATGGACTTCGGATCCATCTGATTTCTGAATTTATTTTATAATTTTTCGTTGCATACTCGCGATTTGTTTCACCTCGTGAGGTGACCAAATGTGAATCTCGAGATCGAGCTGCTTATTATGCGGACATAGGAAATGAAACAAGCATGGACTTCAGGTCCATCTGATCCCTGATATTATTTTTTAATTTTTCGTGCTATACTCATCATTTGTTTCACCTTTCAAAGTGTTTAAATGAGAACCTTGGGATCGAGCTGCTCATTATCCGATCATGGGAAATGAAACAAGCATGGACTTCGGGTTTATCTGATTCATGAACAACGAGGGCTCGCGAAAACCACTGGCAGATGAAATCAAACATTACGAGGGCATCGTAAGTCTAGGAATATGCAGCAGAATAGGATCGCGCAATTGGAAATATTGATTTCATCTGCCACAGTGCGCAATGCAGGGGATTCGATCGTATTTCTCGTAACTTGTAGCCATACAAGTACATGAGCGCTCGAAATTATCGCTGGAGATTAAATCAGTTGCGATAGCAGGACCGATAATATTTTACCATAAAACAAGACGATATAATCCAACGAACAACACGAATCCCATTTCTTGCAGGGAGATTGTCGATTTTTAAAACGATTTTTCACTCTTCTCATGCTGCGCCACTTGCCGATCATTCTCCATTAAAGCCTGAGAGAAAATTAGTCTCACACATCAAATATGGAATGGTCGAATATTAAAAAAATTTTTAATGTCCGATCGAGAAGACGGATTTCATCTCGAGGCATTGAAAGGAATAGAATGTTATCTCGTCTATTTTCCTTCCGGTGAACAACGAGCGCTCGCGAAAACCACAAGCAGATGAAATCAAACATAACGAGAGCATCGCAAGTCTCCGAATATACAGTAGAATGGGATCGTGCAATTGGAAATGTTGATTTCATCTGCCACAGTGCGCAATGCAGGGGATTCGATCGTATTTCTCGTCACTTGTAGCCATAAAAGTACATAAGGGCTCGAAATTATCGCTGGAGATTAAATCAGTTGCGATAGCAGGACCGATAATATTTTACCATAAAACAAGACCATATAATCCTACGAACAACACGAATCCCATTTCTTGCAGGGAGATTGTCGATTTTTAAAACGATTTTTCACTCTTCTCATGCTGCGCCACTTGCCGATCATTCTCCATGAAAGCCTGAGAGAAAATTAGTCTCACATATCAAATGTGGAGTGGTCGAATATTCAACAAAATTTAAATGTCCGATCGAGAAGACGGATTTCATCTCGAGGCATTGAAAGGAATAGAATGTTATCTCGTCTATTTTCCTTTCGTCGAACAACGGGCGCTCGCGAACACCTCAGGCAGATGAAATAAAACATCACGAGGGCATCGTAAGTCTACGAATATGCAGTAGAATGGTATCGTGCAATTGGAAATGTTGATTTCATCTGCCACAGTGCGCAATTCGGGGGATCGGATCGTATTCCCCGCTAGTTGTAGCTATACGAGTACATGAGCGCTCGAAATTATCGCTGGAGATCAAATCCGTTGCGATAGCAGGACCGATAATATTTTACCATAAAACAAGACCATACTATCCAACAAACAACACGAATCCCATTTCTTGCAGGGGGATTTTCGATTTTCAAAACGATTTTCGATTCATCCCAAGCTTGGAGTAAAATATAATTTTCCCATACTTGGAAAATTTTTCCCGTACATGGGAAAAAAACATTTTTCCCGCGTGGGAAATTTTTCCAATACTTGGGGAAAAATATGTTTCCCAAGTATGGGAAAAAATTGGCCTGAGATTTGAAAGTGTTTTCGAGCATCTCGCTAGCAAAAAGTTTGCTACGAGTTAATAAGGTCGTTAAAAAAAATAATTCGTTGATGATTTTCAAATTGGGAGCAAAATATAATTTTCCCATAAGTAGGTAAGAACGTTTTTCCCAAGTACGAAATTTTGGAGTAGAATATAATTTTGCCATGCTTTGAAAATTTTTCCCATACATGGGAAAAAACATTTTTCCCGCGTGGGAAATTTTTCCAATACTTGGGGAAAAATATGTTTCCCAAGTATGGAAAAAAACTCGCTTGAGATTTGAAAGTATTTTCGAGCATCTCGCCAGCAAAAAGTTTGCTACGAGTTAATAAGGTCGTTAAAAAAAATAATTCGTTGATGATTTTCAAATTGGGAGCAAAATATAATTTTCCCATTAGTAGGTAAAAACGTTTTTCCCAAGTACGAAATTTTGGAGTAAAATATAATTTTCCCATACTTGGAAAATTTTTCCCGTACATGGGAAAAAAACATTTCTCCCGAGTGGGAAATTTTTCCAATACTTGGGGAAAAATATGTTTCCCAAGTATGGGAAAAAATTGGCCTGAGATTTGAAAGTGTTTTCGAGCATCTCGCCAGCAAAAAGTTTGCTACGAGTTAATAAGGTCGTTAGAAAAAATAATTCGTGAATGATTTTCAATTTGAGAGCAAAATATAATTTTCCCATAAGTAGGTAAAAACGTTTTTCCCAAGTAGGAAATTTTGGAATAAAATATAATTTTGCCATGCTTTGAAAATTTTTTCCGTACATGGGAAAAAACATTTTTCCCGCGTGGGAAATTTTTCCAATACTTGGGGAAAAATATGTTTCCCAAGTATGGGAAAAACTTGGCCTGAGATTTGAAAGTGTTTTCGAGCATCTCGCCAGCAAAAAGTTTGCTACGAGTTAATAAGGTCGTTAAAAAAAATAATTCGTTGATGATTTTCAAATTGGGAGCAAAATATAATTTTCCCATAAGTAGGTAAAAACGTTTTTCCCAAGTACGAAATTTTGGAGTAAAATATAATTTTCCCATACTTGGAAAATTTTTCCCGTACATGGGAAAAAAACATTTCTCCCGATCGGGAAACTTTTCCAATACTTGGGGAAAAATATGTTTCCCAAGTATGGGAAAAAGTTGGCCTGAGATTTGAAAGTGTTTTCGAGCATCTCGCCAGCAAAAAGTTTGCTACGAGTTAATAAGGTCGTTAGAAAAAATAATTCGTGAATGATTTTCAATTTGAGAGCAAAATATAATTTTCCCATAAGTAGGTAAAAACGTTTTTCCCAAGTAGGAAATTTTGGAGTAAAATATAATTTTGCCATGCTTTGAAAATTTTTCCCATACATGGGAAAAAACATTTTTTCCGAGTGGGAAATTTTTCCAATACTTGGGGAAAAATATGTTTCCCAAGTATGGGAAAAAACTCGCCTGAGGTTTGAAAGTATTTTCGAGCATCTCGCTAGCAAAAAGTTTGCTACGAGTCAATAAGGTCGTTAAAAAAAATAATTCGTGGATGATTTTCAAATTTGGAGCAAAATATATTTTTCCCATACTTGGGAAATTTTTTCCATACTTGGGAAAAAAAATTTCCCTTACTTGGGAAAAATAATTTTTTTTCACGTATGGCAAACAATCCCAAGTAAGTGGAAAAAAATTGTCCTGAGATTTACAAGTATTTTCGAGCATCTGGCTAGCAAAAGTTATGCTACGAGTTGATAAAATCTTTTCAAAAAATGTTTCGGGGATGATTTCTGAATTTGTTGTAATCTATAATTTCCCCATACTCGGAAAATTTTCCTCGACCTTGGGAAATTTTTTCCATACAGGGAAATAATATTTTTCTCAAGTAGGAAATTTTGGAGTAAAATATAATTTTCCCATACTTGGGAAATTTTTCATACATGGGAAAAAATATTTTTCCCAATTGGGAAATGTTTACCATACTTGGGAAAAAATATTTTTCCCAACTATGGGACAAAAATTGGCCTGAGATTTCAAAGTATTTTCGTGCATCTGTCTGTTAAACATTAGGCTACGAGTTAAAAGGTCGTTTCAAAAAATAATTCCGAGACGATTTTCAAATTTGGAGTAAAATATCATTTTCCCATACTTGAGAAATTTTTCCCATACCTGGGAAAAAATATTTCCCATACTTGGGTAATTTGTCTCATACTTGGGAAAATACATTTTTTCCACGCATGGGAAAAAATTCCAAGTATGTGGAACAAAAATTGGGTTGAGATTTAAAAGTATTTCCGAGCATCTGACCAGCAGAAAGTATGCTACGAATTGAAAAGGTCGTTTCAAAAAATGATTCGGGGACGATTTCCAAATTTCGAGTAAAATTTAATTTTCCCATACTTGGAAAAAATATTGCCCATAGTTGGGAAATTTTTCCATACGTGGGAAAAATTATTATGTAATTAAATATTCAATTAATCTTCTGAACCGGAATCACAACCCGCCTGTACAATGAGTTTTTTTTTTAATAATTCGAGACTATCCTGGACAGATTTGCCGTTTACAATTTCGCGAAAAAATGTTTCCGGTGACTGCCTAGAGAAGATGCAATTTTTTTCAGTTCTCCGCCTTTTTATTATTTTTGGTCCTGTAATAAAAGGATTTTGTCGAAAATTTTTTTTTTAAATACCAACATTTGAAAAAGCCACCATCATAAATAATTAGCAAATTTTTTTTATCAATTTTTACTCATCATTGCGAAAAAATTATTTTCCAGCTTATTATCGTCATTTGTTTTTATTCTCATAAGCTGGGCCATCGCGACAAGCATGAACATTGCCGCACGCCTAGCGTTTATTTGTTTCTATCTCGTGCGTCCGTGTGGTGTTCAACGGTGTGGGTGTGCGAGCGTTTTGTTTCACGAACCCCGCTTCTACCGACGCCGTCCCCTCCACTATCTCAACTGTTTTAAATTTCTCTTCGATCGAGCGCTCATTGGTCGACGTTGGTCTACCTTGGTCGATTTTAAATCGCTAATAACTCCATCAAATTCGATTTCACAAAATTTTCGAAAAGGACTTTTCTGCTCCGTTTTCGACGCCCGACACGGTCCTTATAATGTGATCAGTACACGGAAAAAAATATTAGCAATAATATTGCTGAGTCAACAATAATTTATTGTACTATTTCAACATACAAAGTTTTATTGCTGTATTGAACTTGTCAGTTTTGCAGATAGGTAAAACAATATAAGTATTGCTCTATGACCCTACAATACTAAAATGCTGATATCCACAGCGATAAAAATATTGTAAATGCATATTACAACATATTATTGCAATAGGCTTCAGCGAATTAATGCAGCTTACAGCAGCAAATATTCATGCTATTTGAAGCAATAAAAATTGTTGACATTGCTAGACAATATGTTTCCTCACAGCAATATCATATAACCATGCGCGCTTCCACTTTATACTTAAATTTACCATCTTTATTGCTGTACTGAACCACTAGTTGACATTAAAAATATTAATTAATTGCTTCACACACTTTTTTTAATGAATTTCAAACAGAAATTTTTAACAGTGTTGGTCATGGAAGGGTTACACTGAAAAAAAAAAAAATCCTACACCGATTTTTCTCGATAGGATTTTTCCTCCTCGACTGGGACTCGAACCTGGGACCTACCTACCTATCCTACCTATCTTCCTAACACGCTAACCACTACGCTATCGACTGCTTATGAACTTTGGTAATTCGTATCGTGTATTTTACTCACCAGAAAACACTTGATCAGTTGTATGTTGGGAAATTTAAGGATGTATCGGACGTACCTTCCCAACCAAAAGTAACTTTCGTCGACAATATTGCATACTTCATGATAAGATAAAAATCAGAAAAAATTCAACCACATTGAGACGATAATAAGATTACTTTTTAATAATAACAATACCCAAAAGTTATCAATAAATTGTTTAAACAGCACATTGTTTAAAACATTTTTAGGGAATGTTTTTTTTGTCATGTGAAATGAATTCGTTGATTTTTCCGACTACACATGAATTTTTTTAAAATTTTTTTATCATTTTGAAATTTCGGTTTTCGGAAATTTGTAAAGGTTGTACTTACGATACTATTCGTTCAATGCCCTGGAAACTTCTTAATTGTAATATATAACGTTTTTACGAAAACATATCCAAAATTCACGATTTTTCCTTTATTTTTCAGAATTAAAAAATTTTCGAAAACCGACATTTCAAAATGATAAGAAATTTTTTTTAAATTCGTGCGTAGTCAGAAAAATCAACACATTCATTTCACGTGTCAAAAAAACTTTCCCTAAAAATTTGTTAAACAACGTTTTGTTTAAACATTTTATTGATAACTTTTTAACATTAATTCAAATTTTTTACTCAATGTAAAAATTGTAATAATGTACTTAATTCCAAACCCGTTTGAAAATTCAACAGACGAAGATTCAAATAATAATGTACTAAATGTCAAACCATATGGTTTGAAATTTAGTACATTATTATTAAACTTCAAACTATGGTTTGAATATTTAGTATATTTTTATTAAATTTCAAACCATGTATAAAATTTCTAGTTTTTATGTATGTATTAATTTCAATTTAATTACCAGGGTTTTTAGATTTTATCGTTTTTTGTATTCCAAAATTCAGAATATTTTTGCCAGTGTACGTTAAAAACGACAAGAATTTAATGAAAATGGATCTAGATAATTCATCACATCTTTGGGAAGAAGTTCGCAAAGAGCGAAATGCTTCATATGTACATACATAGTTATTGAGAAATTCTAAAAATAAAACAGCTCTCGTTGTATAACAATGTAAGCTCTGGAACTTGTGACGCGGACTTCTCTCTCGCACGCTACTCGCCCGGCAACCCGCGTACAAGCGACGCGTCACCGATCTTCCCCTCCTGCGCGGAGGTGGCAAACCTCCTTAAATAATATCATACTCGTGCAGATTATATCACACTCGGGCAGAAACAAGGGGAAAACTTTTCTTTCTCTCGTTTCCGCGCACGCGTATGATATAAATTACAAATTTTTAAATAATATTTATTTTCATAGAAAAAAAATTTGAAAGAAATGAAAAAAAAAATTCAAAAGAAAATAAATTAAGGGAAAAAAAATTCATAAAAATTTTCATTAGAAAACTTTTCTCCCTTGCACTCAAACACTCTCTGCGCCTGTCTATTCATTTTGTCTTCCTCTTGTCCTCGGCCTGCCTTAGCTATATCTCTCTTTTCTCTCGTTCTGCGCCTATCTATCTCTCTTTCTTTCCCTTATTTCTGCACGAGTGTGATTCAATTTAAAAATTTGTGTGCATATATGTATATAATTGTCCGTGTATATGAGAATATGGCTGTGATTATAAGTAAATTTTAGCAATAACGATGTTGTAATTGAGAACCCAATGTAATGTACTGGAAACAATGCATATTGCTAGTATTGCAATATTGAGAAGGCAGGACGCGTTATTGCTGTATTTCACGTGAATCCATATTGTCGTGGGTGCGTTCAACGACACGGTTATAATAACAATTTAATTTTAACAATAAAAATATTGTAGTTAAGAATCCACTGTAATGTACTGCGAACGAAACATATTGCTATTATTGAAATATTGAGAAGGCAGGACGTTATTGCTGTATTTCGCGTGAAATTATTGTTGTGGGTACGTGAAACGATATTGTTACGATAACAATTCAAATTTAACAATAACAGTGTTGTACTTCAAAATCCACTGTAATGTACCGTGAACAAATTGTATTGCTATTTCTGCAACATTTATGGTACGATATTTTATTGCTAGATTATTAAAATTTTTTAGTTCGAAATACGATACATTATGGCTAAAACAGCAAGGCCATTTCAGCGATAATGAGAAAATTTGCAGAGCAATCTATTAGTGTAACGAGTAACCAAATTATTGTTGTCACAGCAATATTTTAAGAGCAATACTGTTATTGCTATTTTTAATATACACATTTTTTTCCGTGTAGGTTAGTATACACCCTGTATATCGATGGACTAACGCCAAAGGGGCGTGAGCGCCTTTTTTCGAAATTTTCGAGTTAATACTGCCAGAAAGGCGTAAGCGCTATACTTGGCGGGTCTAAGGGAAAGAGATTTTTACAGCCAAATGGGCATAAGTGCCATGTCGCTTACGCCTATATAGTGGTAAGAACTCGAAGAAATTCGAAAATCGGTAAAATCTTACCGCCAAAATGGCGTATCTACACCTCGAAAAATACGGATTATTCTGTGAGATGATTCTAAAATTGTTGATTTCATAACTGTATTTTTTTTTATATTATCATTGTACACGCTTTTGTTCCCAAAGTATCAAAGGCAGTATCTGTCTTATGATTATCGATCGATTTTGCATTAACGTCTTTACATTCCGATATAGGTATGGATAACGAAAAAAGGATACAAATTCGATTGCTTCTTGAATGAATCCATCCAAAGATGAATTATAAACCATATTTTTGAAGATACGCCCCTCGGGCAGTAAGATGTGATCGATTTCCTAATTTCTCTGAGTTTTCACTGCCATAAAGGCGTAAGCGACGAACTATTTTTCCGTGAAGATACGCTCTTTTGGCAGTAAGATTTGATCGATTTCCCAATTTCTTTAAGTTCTTACTGCCATACTGGCGTGAGCGCCCTGGCACTTACGCCCGTTTGCCTGTAGAAATCTCTTTCCCTTATACCCGCCGAGTATAGCGATTACGCCCTTCTGGCAGTAACCTCCTTTTTGGTACCTACGCCCCTTTGGCATTAGTCCATCGATATAATATGTAGTTATACTATATGAATTATAGGTTACATGTCTAAATAACACAAAACAAATTCAACACATACAAATTCAACACACATAAATTCAACACACACAAATTCAACACACAAATGTCGGTCGTTACACAAAATTTTCGCTTTACTCCCGCTAATGTAGTTTTACTTTAAAAAGTCGAAAACCCAACCTCGTGGGTGGGTAATATGTTGATTAGAGAGAAACAAGACAGTTCCCTTAGAGTTTGTCTCGATCCACAAGATCTTAATAATAACATACAATGACCTTACTATGAGATACCTTTAATAAATTTACTAACTGCTGAACTTGCTGGTAAACAGTTGTATACAGTCCTTGATCTAAAAGAAGTGTTTTGGTAAATCAAACTGGATGAGAAATCCAGTCAGGCATGTGCTTCTTCCACACCATGTAGGTGCTATCAATTCAACAGATTGCCCTTTGGGCTAACATGTGCTCCGGAACTACTTCAACAAAAGAATGGGAAAAACTTTGCAAACTTAGAAGGTTTCAAAGTATACATCGATGATACTATTATAACATGTGATTCTACCGAAGAAAATGATTCAAAACTGAAAAAAGTTATTGAAAGGGCTAGAGGACTGAACATTAAACTCAATCCTAAAAAATTACAGTATAGGCAAGATTTTGTCAAGTATTCAGGGTACATATTTTCTAAGAAAGGTAAATAAATTGATCCCAACCGGATAAAAGCGATTGTAGAAATGGAGTCGCCGATGGATAAAAAAGTGCTTCAAAGAACATTCCTCATTTGTCGACCGAAATGACAAATATGCGACAACTTTTGAAGAAGGACGTAGAATGGATGTGGACCACGGAACACAAAAAAAAACTGAAAACTCTGAGGCACCTCATGACAACCGCACCAGTACTGCAACCATTTGACAAGAAAAAAGAAAAAACGGTACAAGCGGATGCCTCGAAAGATGGTTTAGGGTGTTGGCTACTTCGAGAAAATAAACCAGTGGCTTTTGGATCGCAAAGTTTGACTGACATGGAGAAAAATTATTCACAAAGTGAAAAAGAGATGCTCGCGATAGTATTCGCCCTAAAGAAATTTTATTATTTTGTCTACGGCCGGAAAGTAACCGTGTTAACAGATCATAAACCGTTAGTCTCTACCGCGACAAAGGACGTCACAAGAATTTGATCACCTATACTACAAAAACTCAAGTTAAAAATTGTCAAATACATGATTAATGTCAAATACCTTCCAGGTAAATACATGTACATAGCTGACACATTGTCAAGAGCGTATTTACCGTGCATCAAGAAAGATGAAATAAATCTCAATCAATGTATACATAGCGTGAGTAAATCATGGCTATATCGCAAGAAAGACGCGCTGAGCTACAGAACGAGACAGTAACCGATCCCGTCCTGAGCAAGTTAAAGGAATTTTGTCAAACAGAGTGGCCAGAACACAAAAGGAGTTTACCAACAGAATTACGACAATATTGGAAACTACAAAAAGACATTTATTTAGAAGATGAACTGGTATTTAATGGCGGCAATATAATAATTCCGAAGTCATTGCGCAAAATGATGCCAACAAAACTACATGAAGGCCATATTGGAACTACAAAAATGAAGAAACGAGCTCGAGAACTGATGTAATCGCCTGGGATAACTGAAGACATCGAAACCAGAGTTAAAATGTGCAACGGATGCATGGCACACATGAGAGCGAACAAAAAAGAACCTCTCATTCCACATGAAGTACCACAGGAAAGATACCAAAATATTGCATCAGACATATTCGAACATGAAGGAAAAAACTATCTCGTAGTAATCGATTATTTATTTAAATATATCGATGTGAAAAAGCTAAAAAACAAAACGTTATCGGAAGTCATAAAAATAATGATGGAATTATTTTCAACACATGGAATTCCTGAAAAAGTCGTAACAGACAATCAGCCGTTCTCATCACTCGAATTTAAAGAATTCGCGATGAAATGGAAATTTCGAATCACCACAAGTAGTCCACGTTATCCACAGTCGAATGGACTAGCTGAAAAAGGAGTGAACATCGGTAAACAGCTTTTGAAAAAATGCAAAATCGACGGAACTTGTTTACAAAAAGCACTCCTACACTATAGAAATGCACCAGTGGCTGGATTAGATGTGTCACCTGCAGAGATCCTTATGAGTGGACAGACCAGAACACTTCTACCAACGACACGGGAAAAACTCCAACCTGTCGTACAAAATAACATGAGACAACAGCTAGAAGAATGACAAATAAAAAAGAAAAATCATTATGACCAGACTGCTCATAAAAAGGCAGTACGATTTAATGAAGATAACACAGTCTACCTATACCGAAACGCTAAATGGGAACCAGCAACAATCATTAACAAACATGATACTCCTAGATCCTATTATGTACAACCAAAAGACGGACAAAGAATTTGAAGGAATACTCGACATCTAAGACCGAGAAGAACAATAGAAAATATCAGCAATAGAGAAGAGGAAGAAGAAATCCAGAAACACAGAAATACGAAAAGAAAAAGGACCAACTCAGAATCGAATAGCGAGACAGACAGACAAAACAAAAGAAAGAGACCTAGGTCGAAATCTCACTACAAGATAAACAGAGATAAAAAAAAATAAACCAAGATAAACAGATATCAATCACACAATTAGATAAAGTCATCAAAGAAACTCTGCAGAAACACCTGATGTATCATTAAGATTATTAAGCTGATTTTATATAGAGGATTAATGTATGAGTAAGAAAAAAAATTGTGATTATGATTATAATGGAGGAAATATGCACTATAAATAAATAAATAAATAAATAAGAAATAAAGAAATACAGTATATATTTAGCAGAGATAGTAATATTATAAATGTTTGATGTGTAAGACATTAATTCATACATATATTTTCGTAATGTAAACTTTAAGCATTTGGGAAAAGGAAGATGTGATAACCTGTATAGACTTACAAGGAAGGTATCCCAGGTCGATCTCTCCGATTTTGATCCAACTCATATATGTTGTAGTACATCGAATTTTTTTTATCTGCCATTAAACACTTTAAGGGGGTGAAACCACCCTCCAAAGTAAGGCATGTCAAGAGGCCTTTGGTAGTTTCACCCACAAGGGCATAATATTTTTTAACCAATCCAACTTCAAAAGTTTTCTCATAATGAAAAACGAAAAATGTGATTTTCTCGATAAAAAAAAAAACAAGAGGGTGAGCCACCCCTAAATATTATTATATTAAAGCCAAAAATGGGCAAATTCAAGTAAAAAAATCTGAAAAATATATATTACGTATGAACACAAAATAAAATTTACTTGTTTTTGGATTTTCCCGAAAAAAAATATTGGCCGGGGCAACTACCCCCGATGAACAAAATTCATTCGGGCGGTTTTTACTCTACGTACACGTTTCAAAGGTGTTCGTGAGGAATTTAATTTTATACAAAATACTGAATCTGTAAGGCAGGCGTATCGCACATATATTTTGTAATATGTAAACTAAAAACACAGTTTTTAACAGGGAATTTTCGACAAATGTTCAAGTTAATGTTTAAAAAAATGAAAATAAAAAATTCGAGTTACCAACAGGGACAACAGGAAAAATCCAACCTCTGGATGTATACGGTTTTAGAATTTGGAAAAATTTTGTGCGACACTTTTCAGACAGCGCCATCCTGATGAATCACGAAATCAATCTTCATGCAAGAAATAACATTATAAAACTGCAATCTTTGGTCCACAATCAGTTATCTTCTCCGCGATACATTAATCTTTTTAAATACTCTTTTGGTATAAATCTGGATACATTGATGAAAAACGAGAAGAATTCGAAAATCCAGTTGATTTCAGTTTCGGAGATTCTTGTAAGACCCATTGCGAAATCGAAGGCTGCACAAATGTTGCTGTTATTCGATGTCCCTGACAGAACGTGACACCGTATATTTTCGGTGTTGAGTGTCACGTGTAGGGTGTCAAATGACAATTTTAACACCTAAAAAAGTGGGTGTCGACACCCATCTGAACAAGGCCGTTTTGGGTGTTAACACCCAAAAAAACGGTGTCGACACTGATTTGGGTGTTGACACCCAAAAAATAGTGTTGACACTGATTTGGGTGTTGACACCCTAAAAAACGGTGTCGACACTGATTCAGGTTCTGACACGGTAATTTTACGGTGTTGAGTGTCACGTGTAATGTCAAATGACAATTTTAACACCTAAAAAATTGGGTGTCGACACCCAAAACAGTTTCAACCAAGTTCAGTGTCAACACTGTCTTTTAAGGTGTCAACACCCAAATCAGTGTCGACACCGTTTTTTTGGGTGTCGACACCCAAAACAGTTTCGACCAAGTTCAGTGTCAACACCGTTTTTTTCAGGTGTCGACACCCAAATCAGTGTCGACACCGTCTTTTTGGGTGTCAAATGGTCATTTGACACCCATCGCTTGGGTGTCACGATCTGTCAGGGGTCCATGGTGTAAAAAATCCTTCTGCTTTAAACACTTTTTCGACGACTATCATTATTTTTCAGAATTCGAAAAATAATAATTTTTGGTGTATCATTTTCGTAACGATAAGTTATACCAATAAAACGTTTTAAACTTCATTCGAAAAATTACCTTGTCTTTGTTCCCGATGATTTTTTTTTAAGCATTTGATGATATCGTGAGGAAACAAAAAAACGTTAACAATTCAAAGCATTTAGGGGTAGTTACCCCGGCCAAAATTTTTTTTCGGGAAAAACCAATGACACGTTGAATTTCCTTTGGGTTCATACGCAATGTATATATTTTTTCAAATGTTCAGAGTTGATTTCACCATTTATCGCATACACGCAAGATAAACAGCGTTCGGGGGTGTATAGTTACTCCGGCCAATATTTTTTTTCGGGAAGATCCAAAAACAAGCCAATAGTCTTTCGTGTTCAACACTGTGTTCATACGCGATATACATTTTTTCAGATTTTTTACTTGAATTTGACCATTTTTCGCATACACGCAAGATAAACAGCGGTCAGGGGTAGTTACCCCGGCCAATATTTTTTTTCGGGAAGATCCAAAAACAAGGCAATATTCTTTCGAGTTTATACGCAATATATATTTTTTCAGATTTTTAAACTTGAATTTTACGATTTTTCGCATACACGCAAGATAAACAGCATTCAGGGATAGCTACCCCGGTAAATTTTTTTTTCGGGAAAATCCAAAAACAAGTAAATTTTATTTTGTGTTCATACGTAATATATATTTTTTCAGATTTTTTAACTTGAATTTGCCCATTTTTGGCTTTAATGTAATAATATTTAGGGGTGGCGCACCCTCTTGTTTTTTTTTTTTTTTTATCGAGAAAATTACATTTTTCGTTTTTCATTATGAGAAAACTGTTGAAGTTGGATTGGTTAAAAAATATTATGTCCTTGTGGGTGAAACTGCCAAATGGCCCCTTGACATGCCTTACTTTGGAGGGTGGTTTCACCTCCTTAAAGTGTTTAATGGCAGATAAAAAAAATACGTGTCGCTTAGTTTTCGATGTACTACAACATATATGAGTTGGATCAAAATCAGAGAGACCGACCTGGGATACCTTCCTTGCTAGTATAATGTACATATATGTATATAGGTTCATGATCTGAATTCGGATCGCGTGCAAAACTTATTGCGCGCGATCTTTGTGTTATAATGTATTTATATAGTATATATCATATAATGTAAATAAAGTGTTATAAAATATATTTTAATTGTAAGAATTTATCCATCCACTTATATATATCTCATATAGATCACTGACGTCTAATATACATATAGTACAAATATACATGTATATGATATGTATACGTGATATACGTATATTTTACGTATATTATACAATAAGCATTTGACATCAAATTATAAACATATATTATATGTATAAGGAACATCTACTTGACGATAGAAACGAAGCCAACTGCATTGCTGTCAAAATCACGTATCATGTACGTATATTAGACGTGTGTTTTTCAACAATATCTCCGTGGAATTTTGTACATTTCATATACGTATAATATTCGTTCACTATCTTTCGGTTGTAATTCCCGGATCTGAAGCTATAATTGTATATAAATATATATAAATATTCAATGTACGTATGTATATTAAATATATACATGTATATGCTTCAGATCCGAGAATTACAACCGAAAGATAAAGAACGAATACGTATATGAGATGTACAAAATTCCACGGAGATATTGTTGAAAAACACACGTCCAATATACGTATATAATACGTGGTGCACAGGAATGCAGTTGGCTTCGTTTCTATCGTCAAGTAGATGTTCCTTATACATATAATATATGTATATAATTTGATGTCAAATGCTTATTGTATAATATACGTGAAATATACGTATATAAAATTATTTCACTACATCAGTTAAATAGCACCACAATATACACTCAATATATGTATAATATACGTATAATATAAGTCTATCATAGACGTATACATATCATATACATATATACCTAAAATATACGTATATTAGACGTCAGTGGTCTATCTCGGTAGCTTCTGGCGCAACGTCCGAGCCCGCTGTGCTTTCATCTGCCGTGCTACGGCATCGGGAATCGAACCCGAGACATCTTCGTAGCTTTCCAGTCACCACACCAAGGCACTGCTTCCTTTGGACCTAAATTTTTTAGGTGGGTTCCGAACCACCAGGTCGCAGAAAAAGCACTTATGAAATTTTTTCCATTGGGTCCGACGATGGGAGTCGAATCCGGCCCCATCGCATGCCACTGCGTGTGAGCTGGGAACGTTACCATCGCGCTACTGCTCCCCTTGAAAGCGTAATATGGAAAAACGTCAATTTTTTACCTTATGTTGAAATAAGGATAAGTTCCGGTCCACGGCGGGGATAGAAAACTACGTTCTATCGCGGAAAAAAATGTGTATATTGAAAATAGCAATAACAGTATTGCTCTTAAAATATTGCCGTGACAACTATAATTTGATTACTCGTTACACTAATAGATTGCTCTGCAAATTTTCTCATTATTGTTGAAATGGCCTTGCTGTTACAGCCATAATGTATCGTATTCCGAACTAAAAAATTCTAGTAATCTAGCAATAAAGTATCGTACCATAAATGTTGAAGAAATAGCAATACAATTTGTTCACGGTACATTGCAGTGGATTGTATTGCGCGCCTCTTCCTCGAGATCACCAAGTAGTACCCCATCTCCATGCAGATGTTGCCACAATTTTAAAGCTAAAACAAAAATAATTTGACCCAAGCGCCGCCGCCTAGACTCACGCTCGGTGGCACGCCTGGTTGTTTATTCCTCATTCATTTTTTTGTGCGGACAAAGCCACACGCGTTTTTAAGTTTCACGTTAAGTCTTGAAAAATGGGCCGAAAAAGACATTGTCGTTCACGTTCCCGAGATGAGCAAAGAGAGAACCGAACAGAGGATCGTTCGAGGATCGATTTCAATCGTCTCGAAAAAATAATATTAGATCAAGAGAGGCGTAGGAAGCGTCGTAAGCGTCGTAAGTTTTATTTTAATTTTTAATTTTTAATTTTTCGTTTGTTAAAAAAAAAAAAAAAGATGTCTGTACGATATCACGAAGCCTTGCGAAAGAACCAGCAAAGACAAGGCCTTAAAAACTCAGACTAGAGTCTTAGAGTATTAATAAAAAAAAATAAATAAAAAAAAATGACAGCTGTGAGCTGCTGGACTAGAGTCCGTTATCAGTCTGGGGCAAAGAGGTTATGAGTCGAAATCGACCGGTACCTTTTAGACTGGAGTCTAGGTATATCAGTAGTCAATAGTCATTGACTTTTTCGACAAGAACTGGAGTTCTTTTTGAGAGACTTGTCACGTACATTGGTGTACGAGTGTCGGACTGGAGTCCTTAAGTCATAATAATTATACGTCAAGTGCATCATATATATATATGTCGCATTCCACGTCAACTCAGCCACCCCGTTTTTTTTATTGTCTCGAAAAAATTATTCAGTCTGGGCATTTCAAAGGACAATATATCCATGACATTTTACCAAAATTTCATCCCCCCACTATTGTTGGTTCTCGAGATAATGATTAATGAAGTCTCAATTTTGTAAAAATCATAACTTCGTAACTACTGATCGGATTTAAACGATTAAAAAAAGAATCTTTTTGATTTTTTTTGCTCTTTTCGAAAAAAAATATGTCATCATCGGATAAAAGCTCATTAGACATTTTTCGGAGTAAATTAACAAAAAACAATTTTTCCCTCTTCACTGATGCCTTGTTCCATTTTGAAAAAATCCTGCGGAGTTGTGTATTGCCTCCCTCTATCAGAAAAAAAAATACTGAGTAGAATTCCGATTGGCCCTTTCGTGGAAAAAAAAAAAAATCGAAAAATTTCCCCGAAAACTGTCTAATGAACTTTTCTCCAATGACGGCATATTTTTTTTCAAAAAGGGTGAAAAAAATAAAAAAGATTCTTTTTTTAATCGTTAAAATCCGATCAGCCGTTACGAAGTTATGATTTTCACAAAATTGAGAATTTATTAATCATTATCTCGAGAACCAACAATAGTGGGGGGATGAAATTTTGGTAAAATTTCATGGATATATTGTACTTTGAAATGCTTATACTGAATAATTTTTTCGAGACAAAAAAAACGGGGTGGCTAATGAGTTAACGTGGAATACGACACGTGAACGCAGCCACGTCAACTCAGCAACCCCGTTTTTTTTTTTGGTCTCGAAAAAATTATTCAGTATAAGCATTTCAAAGTACAATATATCCATGAAATTTTACCAAAATTTCATCCCCCCACTATTGTTGGTTCTCGAGATAATGATTAATAAATTCTTAATTTTGTGAAAATCATAACTTCGTAACGGCTGATCGGATTTTAACGACTAAAAAAAGAATCTTTTTTATTTTTTTCGCCCTTTTTGAAAAAAAATATGCCGTCATTAAAGAAAAGTTCATTAGACAGTTTTCGGGGAAATTTTTCGATTTTTTTTTTTTCCACAAAAGGGCCAATCGGAATTCTACTCAGTATTTTTTTTTCTGATAAAGGGAGCCAATACACAACTCCGCAGGATTTTTTCAAAATGGAACAAGGCATCAGTGAAGAGGGAAAAATTGTTTTTTGTTAATTTACTCCGAAAAATGTCTAATGAGCTTTTATCCGATGATGACATTTTTTTTTTCGAAAAGAGCAAAAAAAATCAAAAAGATTCTTTTTTTAATCGTTTAAATCCGATCAGTAGTTACGAAGTTATGATTTTTACAAAATTGAGACTTCATTAATCATTATCTCGAGAACCAACAATAGTGGGGGGATGAAATTTTGGTAAAATGTCATGGATATATTGTCCTTTGAAATGCCCAGACTGAATAATTTTTTCGAGACAATAAAAAAAACGGGGTGGCTGAGTTGACGTGGAATGTCTCATATATATATGTATGTATGCGTATAAGCGTGTATGTACACATATACTGAAACATTCTTTTGCAGATTATTTCAGTAAAAAAAAAAACATTTCTCGGAATTAATTTCTGTTCTGAACAGGTCGCGACTCACCCGTTTCAGAGTCCTCAGACTCTTCACGGAGCGCCTTCTCGTATCGCCGTTCTGAAAACTCTCGCTCAGTAGAGAGATCACCCTTGATGAGAGACAAGGAAATATCAAATTCCACAGAAGATTTGAAGGAGGATCAAACAACTGACAAGATAATAGAGGACACAAATCTTGCAGTTGGTCAAAGAATTGACAATAATATACTCGAGGCTATTGGAAAGCGTCTTGAACCCGAGAATCCTTTGGGTCCAGAAATAAATGAGGATATTGTTGTGAGATGGTCCGAAATTGGTGAAAAAGGTCTACCAGCGGACGAAAAATCACTCTTGCTCAAAAAATATCCAGTACCCAAAAACTGTGTGATTATAAATCCACCGAAACTAAATCCTGAGGTAAAAGCCTCTCTTCCGGAGACGGTTTTGACACGAGATTCTCGATTGGTAAACAAACAGGAAAAAACTATGGCATGTTTATCAGCAATGGGTGCAGCATTGTCGACCTTAATGAAGAATGGCGATTTGAGCAGTATCGAAAAGATAACGGCATTAGGGCACGTGAGCGCGGCAAGTAGACTACTCGTAGACCTACAACGGGACATGTCTTTGACTAGAAAATCACTGGTCTTAGTGAATGTAAATATCTCAGCAAAACACGCCCTCGAAGCTACAAAGATTGACGAATTCTTATTTGGGAAAGAGCTCGAAGGTCATATAAACACAGAAAAATCTATGGAACGGACGAGCAAAGTGTTCAAGCCCATCGTTAAGTCGGCTGGGTATCGGCCTTCAAAAAACTCGATGGGCCCACCGCGTTCTCAACAATTCAAGTCTCAACCGAGGGCGACGAGCGGGCAACGCAAGACATTCCACCAGCGGCAGACGACTCAGTTCAATTCGGGTCAATTTCGCAAGCCGAATTACAAACAGCCTCTGAGTTACCCACGGAACCAGTGAGAAAAGTAAATATTTTTGCAGGCAGGTTACAAAGTTTCAACAAGAAATGGGCTTCAATAACCTCAGATGCCATAGTTCTTGATCGGATCTCAGGGTATAAGATACCCTTCGAATCTCGGATTTTTCAGAAATCCTTACCCCCTGAACCTAGCTGGTCAATGGAGGAAAGTGTTCAGATTAAAAAACAGATATCAGAATTATTATAAGAAAAGGGTGCTATTCGCCACTGCCGAGCCGTCAAGGGTCAATTCATATCGAGTATTTTCCTTGTTCAAAGCCGGATGGGACACAGCGATTTATCTTGAATTTGAAAAAATTAAATAAATTCATTGAGACACAACACTTCAAGCTCGAAGACATTAGAACGGCTAAAGATCTAATATTTAAAGATTGTTACATGATCACTCTCGATTTAAAAGATGCCTATTACTTAGTTTCAATTGCTGAATCGAGCAAAAAATTTCTTAGATTCCTATTCGATGGGCAACTCTACGAGTTTTGTTGCTTGCCATTCGGTCTCAATACTGCACCGTACGTATTCTCAAAAATTATGAAGCCTGTCGTTGCAAAATTACGTGAGCGTGGTTTTGTTTCGGTAATTTATTTGGATGAATTGCTTTTAATAGGCGAATCTCCGCTTGACTGTTCGGATAATCTCGGACAGACGGTTTCTTTTCTAACAGACTTGGGGTTTGTTATAAACTATAAAAAGAGTTGCCTGGAACCAGACAAAAGACGCCAGTTTCTTGGTTTCATTTTAGACTCAGAACGAATGCTCATTGAGCTTCCGGAAAGTAAGAGATTGAAGGTGTCCTCGTTAATAGAAAGGTTTTGCAAACAGAAAGTCTGGAAAATTCGAGAATTCGCGTCTTTTATCGGAACTCTCGGTTCATGCTGCCCCGCGGTAAAATATGGTTGGGTTTACCTTAAAGACCTCGAACGGGAAAAGTATTTTGCATTAAAAGATAACAGTGATAATTTTGAAACCTCGATAAAACTATCGAACAAGATCGATAAAGATTTAATTTGGTGGAAGAATAATATTTGGATTGTCGTTAAACCGATCACTGATTTAATTTTCACTCTCGAGATTTTCTCGGATGCCTCACGATCAGGATGGGGGATATCTTGTAAAGACGAAAAGACTCACGGTTTTTGGGATACGAAAGATCAGAAACACCACATAAATTATCTAGAACTCTTGTCAGCGTTCTTCGGATTAAAATCTTTCGCAAGTCATCTTGCGGTTTGCAACATTTTATTAAGGATAGATAATACTACGGCTATATCCTATATAAACCGAATGGGTGGTATCCGAATTAGAGAGTTAAGTAGATTAGCTAAAGATCTGTGGATGTGGTGCGAAAGCCGAAATATTTGGGTCTTTGCATCATCCATTCGATCGGAAGACAACATTATAGCTGACTCAGAGTCTAGGCAGTTAGAACCGGAAACGGAGTTTGAATTGTCGAATACAGCGTTTGAACAAATATGCTGCACCTTCGGAACTCCGGATATCGATTTATTCGCGACCAGATCCAATACGAAATGCAATCGATATATTTCATGGAAACGAGACCCAGGCTCGGTAGCGGTGAACGCTTTTACTGTAAATTAGAATTCAGAATTTTTCTATGCCTTTCCTCCGTTTGCCCTACTATTGAAAGTACTGAAGAAGGTTAGAGCGGAGGGCGCAAGAGGGATCCTTGTTATTCCCTACTGGACAGCTCAAGCGTGGTTCCCACGCTGTATGGAACTGTTTGAGACTGAGCCTATTGTTTTTGAGCCGAATATTAATTTAGTGCGTTCCACAGTGAGGCAGAATCCCAAAAAGCTGGCCAAAAATCAAATTTTTGAATTGTATGTATTCGTCTATATACGTTAAGATCTGGTTTACAGGTAGTCTTAGCATGAAATTCCGGACCTAGCAGGTATATACCTGCTCTAGGGTCGCCTCGGCATCAGTCGACATTCAGCCGTCGTTCGGTACGCCCTAAACAAGTATACGCATCAAAAAATTCTTGCCTGTTTCAAAGTGCTGTGAAACGGACGAAACTATCGCAATTTGGATTCTGCAAAATGGAATCACTTTCTGAAGGTATGCAGAATATATAGTTATGCACAGTTATTGCGTATTGTATGTTAGAAATATTTAAATTTTGCAAGAAGTAAACATAAAAAGTTGAACTTTTTTTTTCTAAAATCGATTTTCTAATAGAGTTTTAAAAATCTCTTCGCGAGTCTCGGCCTCGTTTCGACAAGGAACTAATAGTGTATAGTATAAAGTATAATATAGTAAAAAAACTGGCTGCTCAGGAGTGCTCAACGAATAGTTAGACTAATTTTTCGGGAGAAATACGTGGCGTGACATTAACGGACGTGTGAATGTAATGCATTGATTATTACGTTACAGCGCGTTGGTATATTTTAAAAATGATCTCAAAATTTTATAAAATATTTCTAAAAGAACTCTTAGTAGTTAGAACTGTATTTTCCACATCTTTGTAAGGCATAACGGTAGGTAGCACCCTTCGACTGCACTGTAGGGTCTTTGCCAGTAAAGGTGTATTAGTGTATACGTAGACGGCGATTCGACAAGAGCTGACGAGGGGCTCCCAGAGCAGCCATATATGAAAGAATGTAGCCGCCTGCTGTTTAGACTTTATTATACCTGTTCTATACGGACCATACGGACACAGAGGTGACCCTTATAAAGACAGATATCCATGAGAGTTCGGTATTTTCTTTTCGTACGGAATGTATGTAAATATATTTGTTATGCGTTTTTTGTCGCTAAACAATGTATCTTCAGAAAATTAACCAAATTTTTTGTGGACACCAGTTAGCAATCTAACATGCATCATTTATATTAAAAATATTCGTTTTCTTTATAAATATACAATCATAAGCATAAAATAATTTCAGAATAATCTCATTTAATTTTGTAAATCTTTATATTGGTATTTTACAGAGTCTTCCAAATCTTCAAGTATGGAATTGTCAAGAAAAGATATTTTTTCTATGGTGAAAGACAGTTTAAAAAACGAACAAAAAGACGTTATTGACGTTTTAAAAGATGCAATTTTCAAGAAAACCGAAGATGTGATACAAGTAGACGGGGATGAGAAGTCATCAGGACTGTTATTTGCAAATTTTCGATCTAGATGGAAAGCAGCAAGTAGAGGCCAAGAAAAGTTTTTAAAAAATAATGAAGAATGGTTGAAGGGCACCGTACGTTTCTCAAAATTATCCAATACTGAATGCACAACATCAACATCTGATGAGATTGTGAAGAATGATGAAAAAGGAACACATGGGCGACCTTCGCAATCTTTTGCCTTATCCAGCGATAGATCTAAGAGGAGAAAGACTGAAAAAGTACGATCTACTTTATCTACAGAAGAATTAACGTATGCTGCTCAAATGAGTTTAAGGAGTTCTGGCCAAGTGCATGCTGCTCAAGTTCTTCAAGATGTCACATTAACAAGCCCAACAAGAGCTTCAAAATATATAGCTGCTATTCGGTCACAAAATGAAGCACCTTTAACCCCCGACGAAGCACTTTCCTTAATGATCGAGAAAGGAGAATCAAAGCGCTCGTATCAGCTATCAAGGAATGCAGCTAGAGCACATAAATGCAAATTTTACCCATCGTATCATGAAGTAGAAAAAGCAAAAAATCGTTGTTATCCATCAGTTGTGTACACTAGTGTTAGTGAGTCGTGCGCACAAATAAAACTACAGGCTTTACTTGATCATACCACATATAGAATTATGCAACTTCAGGCTGATGTCATCGATACTCTTAATTCGGAAATTCTGCAAAAATTAGTTCTTCACTGTAAATGGGGGTGTGATGGAAGCAGCGGTCAAAGTGTTTATAAGCAAAAATTTGCTGAGGATGGAAAATCTGATGAAAGCATTTTTTATACTTCTCTGGTACCTTTACAATTAATCTACAACAATCACGAAACGGATGAAGCAACTATTGTGTGGAAAAATCCTAGACCTTCATCTCCTCGATTCTGCAGACCAATACGATTGCAGTTTGTACATGAAGATGTACAATCAACACTGAAAGAAGTTACCGACATAGAACAGCAGATTGAGGGTCTTAAACCATACACTACTGAAAAAAATGATAAATCAATTTCAGTAACCTATTGTATGTCATTTACGACGATCGACGGCAAATTCTGTAACGCTGTAACCGGTACCACTTCTGCACAACGCTGCTTCCTGTGCAAAGCCGCTTCTAAAGATTTTAATAACATCGACAAAATTATAAAAATGGACATTACTACAGATAATTTACGATTTGGCATATCTACATTGCATGCGTGGATTCGTTTTTTCGAGTGCTGTTTGCATTTGTCATATAAGCTCACAACTCAAAAGTGGCAAGCTCGTGAAGAGGAAGTAAAAAAGATTGTGAAAACACGCAAGGAAGACATACAGACTCAATTTGAGATAAAACTGGGGCTCATCGTTGATCGACCAAAGCCAGGATATGGCAGCTCAAACGATGGAAATACAGCCCGCCGTTTTTTCGAAAATGCTGCCACATCTGCTGAAATTACAGGAGTTGATGAAAATATGATTCACCGATTTCATGTTATTTTGCAGGTTATTTCGAGCGGATATGATATAGACGAAGAAAAATTCAAAGACTATTGTGTAAATACTGCCCGTTTATTCGTTGCTTTATATCGATGGTATTACATGCCAACATCTGTACATAAAGTGTTGATGCACGGAGCAGAAATTGTAAAATATGCCCTTTTACCGATAGGACAACTTTCTGAAGAGGCCCAAGAGTCACGCAATAAGGACATTAAGAACTACAGATTACATCATTCAAGAAAATGCTCTAGAGAATCGAATATGAGAGACATTTTCAATAGGCTTCTCGTAACATCAGATCCATTTCTCTCAAGCATCAGGAAATTGCCCCAGAGACCGGCGAAATCTCTATATAAAGAAGCTAGAGAGATGTTTAAACAACCTGAAGTCATCAGACAAGAGACAAGGAACGATTCCGATTTAGATACAAGCGGGTCAACATCGGAATCGGAATCGAATGATTCGAACATCGAAGATGACATTCAAGATTTTTGTTACTAGAAATAAATAAGAGTTATTTAATTTGTTGCAAACTTTGTACTCAAAAAACTTTTGATAAATAAATACATTGCTCAAGAGATTTTTTACTCATTCAAACCTAAAAAAATCATGAAATATTTTCTATTTAAAAATATTAAAAATTGAAAATTTTTACGGAATCGACCATATATCGCGTCTACTAGTTTAAAAATTAACATTTCAATAACAAATTCATAATCAGCGCTCCCGAAAACCCTTAAGAAATACGATTGGGTATTTTTTACTGAATAATTTGACTAATTAGTTAAGTTATGTCTGCCATTTTGGGTCCGCCATTTTGAAAATCATGATTCTGATAACAGATTCGTAATCAGCGACCCCGAGAACCCCTGAGGGAAGAATTTAAATTCATTTACGCCACTTTCTGATTTTTGTCCAGCTTTTTGGGATTCTGCCCCACTGTGCGTTCCTCAACCAGGGAACCACATCCATTATGGCGTCGGCTTACCCTGGTGGCAGGAGTGTTATGTCCCAGGCATTTGCGAGGCGGGGAATACCCGAAGAAGCCATAGATCTGGCAATCGCATCAATAACCAAGAGTTCTCGTCGTCAATATGAAGCAGCATGGAAAAAGTGGTGGAATTTTTGCCATACTCATAACAAGAATTTTCTGACGGTTTCGGTCTCCGACGTGTTGCGCTTCTTAGGGGAAGAATTTAACAAGAACGCTTCTTATGGTACCATTAATAGCTATAGATCGGCGTTAGCTCTGATCTTAGGTGCGGAAATTGGTAAAGATCCCGAAGTGAGTAGAGTAACGAAAGGGATCGCAAAAATGCGACCACCACAACCGAGATACGAGTCAACTTGGGACCCTGGAGTGGTTCTTGATTTTCTGTCGCGATGGTACCCTAACGAAAGTCTCTCCCCTTGAAAGATTTAACTCTTAAATTAGTAACGCTTTTAGCGATAACAACAGGACATCAAATGCAAACACTGGCAGTGATAAATATAAAAGACGTAAGGAAAGTAGGAAACATAATTAAAATAAAGATTCCTGCGAGAATCAAGACGTCGAAACCGGGAAAAATGCAACCGACGTTGATATTGCCGTTTTATGAGAAGAATCCAAAAATCTGCCCGGCGTCGACATGAGAGACTTATATGAGTTGAACTCAGGACTTCCGTGGTAACACTGAAACGTTATTTTTGTCATTTAAGAAGCCATACAAAACAGTAACTACGCAGTCCTTAAGTCGGTGGATTAAGTTTGTACTCGGTAAGAGTGGAATCGATACAGATTCATTTTCTGCATATAGCACTCGCCACGCATCTACATCGGCTGCGAAAAGAAATGGCGTGTCTGTCGACGTCATAAGAAAAACTTCTGGTTGGTCGGATACCTCATCGACTTTCGCCAGATTTTATGACCGTCAAGTAAGAACCGATAAGAAATTGTTTGCACAATCGGTTCTTAAGTTTTAAGTTATAACTCAAATGTATTTTTCTGATTTTCTTAAAAACGCATACCAGCCGTAACCTTTTGTTTGCTTTAAATATCTACTTGGTGATCTCGAGGAAGAGGCGTGCAATACAATTAAATGATGAAACGAACTTACCTGTAAGTGAAGTTCTATCATAATTGTATGAAGCGCCTCTTCCGAAGAGATCAGTCCCACCCAAATAATTCCCACGATTATATAAATCGAAGAACCCTGGAAATGGTTACGGCCATAGTTTAAAGAAATGAGGAATAAACAACCAGGCGTGCCACCGAGCGTGAGTCTAGACGGCGGCGCTTGGGTCAAATTATTTTTGTTTTCGCTTTAAAATTGTGGCAACATCTGCATGGAGATGGGGTACTACTTGGTGATCTCTTCGGAAGAGGCGCTTCATACAATTATGATAGAACTTCACTTACAGGTAAGTTCGTTTAATCATTTAATTTTAAAGTACAACACTGTTATTGTTAAATTTGAATTGTTATCGTAACAATATCATTTCACGTACCTACAACAATAATTTCACGTGAAATACATCAATAGCGCTCTGCCTTCTCAATATTGCAATAATAGCAATATGTTTCGTTCGCAGTACATTACAGTAGATTCATAACTACAACATTTTTATTGTTAAAATTAAATTGTTATCATAACCATATCATTGAACGCACCCACGACAATATGGCTTCACGTGAAATACAGCAATAACGCGTCCTGCCTTCTCAATATTGCAATACTAGCAATATGCTTTGTTTCCAGTACATTACATTGGATTCTCAACTACAACATCGTTATTGCTAGAATTTACTTGGAATCACAGCTATATTCTCATATACACGGACAATTATATACATGTATGCACACAATTTTTTAAATTATATCACACTCGTGCAGAGAAACAAGGGAAAGAAAGAGAGATAGATAGGCGCAGAACAAGAGAAAAGAGAGATATAGCTAAGGCAGGCCGAGGACAAGAGGAAGACAGATGAATCGACAGGCGCAGAGAGTGTTTGAGTGCGAGGGAGAAAAGTTTTATTATGAAAATTTTTATGAATTCTTTTTTCCTTACTTTATTTTCTTTTGAATTTTTTGTTCATTCCTTTCGAATTTTTTTTTTGTATGAAAATAAATATTATTTAAAAATTTGTAATTTATATCATACGCGTGCGCGGAAACGAGAGAAAGAAAAAGAAATACACAGATAGTTAGAGACCGTTTCAGTGTGAGACAGTTTTTTTTATAAAAATTATTATTCACTTTACTTTCTTTTCTTTTAATTTTAAAAAACATTTTTTAGAATTTTGGGATAAAGTTCCGAAAACCCGAAACCTCCGATTCGTTTGAAACTTTGCACAGACCTTCTATTCGATAAGACAAAACTACCCTTAAAAGGATTTTTGGCGACTCGCAGTAGTTTTCGGGATATCGAATTATGAACTTCATTTTTTTGACTATGCACCTGATTATTTCCATACATATCCCGAGGTGTATTCTTACTATATTTATATAGGATTCGGCTGAAATTTGGAATATACTTTCCATCCCAAACCCAAAACACAAACCCAAACCGAAAAACAAAACCAAAACAGAAACACGAATCCCAAACCGAAAACCAAACCCAAGCCGAAAAACCAAACCAAAACAGAAACACCAATCCCAAACCAAAACCCAAACCGAAAAACAGAACCAAAACAGAAACACCAATCCCAGACCGAAGCCGAAACCCAAACCCAAAACGAAACCCAAACCAAAACTGAAAACCAAACCAGAACTGAAAGGACTGTTATTCATATTAAAAATAATTAGAAAGAAAATAAATCATAGAAATTACGTTTTTGATGAACCAGAACTGAAAGGACTGTTATTCATATTAAAAAGAATTAGAAGAAAAATAAATCATAAAAATTACGTAATTTGTGAAATTACAAAATTTTCGAAAACCGAAATTTCAAAATGATAAGAAAATTTTTAAAAAATTCATGCGTAGTCAGAAACATCAACGAATTCATTCCACGTGTCAAAAAAAAACTTTCCCTAAAAATTTGTTAAACAAAATTTCGTTTTAACAATTTATTAATAACTTTTTGGCATTATTACTGTTTAAAATTAATCTTCTTATCGTCATTATTGTGGTTGAATTTTTTCCGATTTTTATCTTATCATAAAGTACGCAATATTGTCGACGAAAGTCACTTTTGGTTGAGAAGGTACATCCGATACATCCTTAAAAAAAATTCATGTGTAGTCGGAAAAATCAACGAATTTATTTCACATGACAAAAAAAACATTCCCTAAAATTTTTTGAACAATGTGTTGTTTCAACAATTTATTGATAACTTTTGGACATTGTTATTATTAAAAAGTAATCTTCTTTTCGTCTTATTGTGGTTGAATTTTTTTCGATTTTTATCTTATCATGAAGTATGCAATATCGTCGACGAAAGTCACTTTTGGTTGGGAAGGTACGTCCGATACATCCTTAAATTTCCCAACCTACAACTGATCAAGTGTTTTCTGGTGAGTCAAATACATAATATGAATTACCAAAGTTCATAAGCAGTCGATAGCGTAGTGGTTAGCGTCTTCGGAAGATAGGTAGGATAGGTAGGTAGGTCCCAGGTTCGAGTCCCAGTCGAGGAGGAAAAATCCTATCGAGAAAAATCGGTGCAGGATTTTTTTTTTCAGTGTAACCCTTCCATGACCAACACTGTTAAAAATTTCTGTTTGAAATTCAATAAAAAAAAGTGTGTGAAGCAATTAATTAATATTTTTAATGTCAACTAGTGGTTCAGTACAGCAATAAAGATGGTAAATTTAAGTATAAAGTGGAAGCGCACATGGTTATATGATATTGCTGTGAAGAAACATATTGTCTAGCAATGTCAACAATTTTTATTGCTTCAAATAGCATGGATATTTGCAGCTGTAAGCTGCATTAATTCGCTGAAGCCTATTGCAATAATATGTTGTAATATGCATTTACAATATTTTTATCGCTGTGGATATCAGCATTTTAGTATTTTAGGGTTATAGAGCAATACTTATATTGTTTTACCTATCTGCAAAACTGGCGGGTTCAATACATCAATAAACTTTGTATGTTGAAATAGTACAATAAATTATTGTTGACTTAACTATAGTATTGCTAATATTTTTTTCCGTGATGTTATTGAGGCCACAATGGAGTGGAAAAAATAACCCCCCCCCCCCCTTGTAGGAGTTAGTGCATCAAAAAACCCTCAAATGGCTGGACTATTAATGGACATGGGCATCCATCATTTCATGTAAATGGTGTTGCTGATTGTTTTATTGTTATCTATCAATTATTCCTGCACATGTGTCGACGTCAACTTCTTAAGAATAGTAACACTTTGATGCGATGTTGTTGACAAATTTGTACAATCCTTCATGCAATAATTTATAAAACATTTGCCGTAATATTTCCCTATTTAACTATCTAGTTACATCCTACACAATTGAAAAAACTTGACTTTTATCATGTGAACACACCTCCTCCTCCCCCCCCCCCCCCCTCTAAATACCCAAAAAAATTTTGTTTTATGATTCCAATCGGCTTGTCGAAAGATCTAAATAGTTTTTATACAATAAATCGCAAGACTCACCGATTTCTCTGTGATCCACGCGAAGGTGGTGGCACTATACTTCCAGTTATATTGTTGTTGAGTGACACATTTCTTATGCTTTGCTGATCAGCGGAAGTCCTAGGTAGCCTGGGACTTCCAGCGAGTGCGAAACCCAGGAGGCAAGCGGTCAACACCGTACCTCGCATCCTGATAATTGCAGTTTCCAAATCGACTTTTTGAAGGTTGAAATTCACTTCGCGTTCGCTTACCCTTCTGTATACATACACATATGCATATATACATGTATGCATATAGTATGTACGTTAGGGTGTTCCTTATTTGGGGTTAAGAATAATTTCAATGAATGCACCCCTTAGATCGATTCTAAATATATATTAAAAATCTGTTCAAAAGCTCAGCTCACTATCTCAATGGAAAGGGGTGCCTCTAAGGACAAACCTTTTTTTTTTCATTTGAACGACATGAGTATTTGTGACGTTCCCACTTTCCATTATTTATTAACACATTTTAGAAGCAAACGAATCTATATTTTGGTGCATCTTTTGAATACTTTCTATGTAACCGTCTGAAACCAGGCGGAAGTCTCTTGTATCATTAATTATTACGCTCTAAACTATCATATTTGATATTTAAAATCATTTTCGAGGTATATCACGATTTATAGGATTTATATGATAGTTTTTACACCGACTCTCCTGACATGACGGTTGCGGCTCCCATCGCCTTTTTCCGTTGGTCTCCTCTCGTATCCATTTGTCCCCGGTTCAATTCCCGCTACCGGAGCGCACTCGCTAGTTGTTAGCACCTGAGACAGAAACAGTCGTAGCAGAGATGAGTAGGGAGATCAACAGCGCTCGGGTTTTCTTGATACCTGGCGTCGACGTGACACCTAGGCGGTCAAACGCCGAACTTGTCTCATCGCGTGAGATCGGCTTGAAGTTATGCGCGCTGAATTGAGCGGTTGTCAACCGCACGGTTTCGCCAGAGATAATCTCGCGTTTCGCTCTCGCGAATCCGATCCCCGCTGTCCTGACGAAATTTTGTCTTCAGTAGATTTTTTTTCAGCTCATATGCATTAATTAATCAAAATATGTAAATTTCAACGTGTTGTTTTCTAAATTAATCGAATTTGGATCCAAATTGTCAAACATTATTAAGCGCGCTCGATGAACATATTCTTTTAATGTTCTTTAATTTTCGAAGTCATCATTTGGCTCAGTGGCTATCGTACACGACTGGAACTCTGAAGATTCGGGGTTCGAGCCCGGACATTACTTTTTTTCTTTTTTTTTTTCTAAATGTTAAAACATATTCTCTTTATATTAGATTATATGTGCCTCCGTTCTTTTTCGCATGAGTTTGAACACTCGTACGAAAAAAAAAAAAATACACGGTACTGCACGAAAGAATAATCGAAAGGGTCAAAAAACACAGCTGAAAATGCTGGAGGGCGAATATCAAAGGCTGGAAAGGTTGAAGGATATCCGCGCGACTGCATACAATGTAATGTATTCGAACAATGTCGGATTTTTCTCGCTTATTCGATTTTTTTGTGGGCTAGCGAATAAGTATGTTCATGAGGTCGTTTAAAACCTGTTGGGATTCACGGGATGGAATCATTTAAAAAAATATTCCTCCTGCTCTTGCCATATCACAAAAAAACCAAAAAATCATATAAATTTTGTAAAAAAAACTTTTTAGCAGATTTTTTCACGTTATTAAAATTTTTCATGATCGTTCATCCGATTGTCATTGTTGGCGCTGAAAGAAACGGAAAAGAAAATAAAAATGAAAAGATATGAAAAAAAATGAATTATCTCTTGTCGCCGATTTTCGAGCTCTTTCGCCTTCGCCTTCTTTCGCTTCCGTTTAAATAAAATTTAATAAATATTCGCGAAAAAAACATAGCCAAACTTTAGACATATATATATATTAGGGTGGCCGTTAAATACCATCTTGAGGAGTGAAACCCCACAGTTTATAGACAAAAAAAGAAAAAAATGTTGGCGCCAGAGCGAGGTTTTTAAAATAAAATTAACCCGTGCCTAAAAGACCTCAAAGTTTCCCATGTAAAACAGATGCGTTTCCACGGATCTGAATTCAAAAATTTACTGTGAAGCTAACTTTAATTCAAAAAATTCTAAACTAGGTGAAAGTATCAGGTAAGTGTACTACTACATGGAGAAAAATCAAGGATACCATACCGTTGAATTTGCTTATTATCCCACTCCAAACTAAAATTCTCTTTATCGATTTTACGGGTAAAATTCTAATTTTCGGTAAGTATCCTTCGGATTAAAATTCTATGATAATTCAAATCATTTCCGGAGTAAAATTTCTCGATAAATTCAGGGAAACTAATTTTTAAAAAACTCTACACGTAATATTGTCTAAGATATATCGATTTTTATGAAAAAAAAAAACTGGTGAAAATTGCATTTTTCGATGTATTCCTCATGCGAAAAGATTGAACAGATGACTTAAACATTTTTTTCATGAAGTGTTCATGTTGACTGAATATCTTCAGTCAACAGTTCTTAGAATATATTAATAAGAATACAATCAAGTTGTGAAAAATATAAAGTTTATTTTATTGAAAGAATTGGATTGTCAATTATGTGAAATCCATCATAACAGTTCTTTTCGTCGAATCTTGAAATTGTTTCCGATATTCTGCAACCACCTGTAGCATGTCACATTTGAAATGTTAAAAATGTAATTTTTTATAATTACATCATGCGATTGAATAATCTTACTATTTTTTTCCAATAAATACTCATGAGTGAGGAATACATCCAAAAATGCAATTTTCACCAGTTTTTTTTTCATAAAAATCGATATAGCTTAGAAAATTTTACGAGTAGAGTTTTTTTAAAAATTAGTTTCCCTAAATTTGCCGAGAAATTTTACTCCGGAAATGATTCAAATTATCATAGAAGTTTCATCCGAAGGATACTTACCGAAAATTAGAATTTTACCCGTAAAATCGATAAAGAGAATTTTAGTTTGGAGTGGGATAATAAGCAAATTCAACGGTATGGTATCCTCGATTTTTCTCCATGTAGTAGTACACTTACCTGATACTTTCACCTAGTTTCGAATTTTTTAAATTAAAATTAGCTTCACAGTGAATTTTTGAATTGAGATCCGTGGAAACGCATCTGTTTTACATGGGAAACTTTGAGGTCTTTTAGGCACGGGTTAATTTTATTTTAAAAACCTCGCTCTGGCGCCAAAATTTTTTTCTTTTTTTTGTCTATAAACTGTGGGGTTTCACTCCTCAAGATGGTATTTTATTTAACGGCCACCCTAATATATATATACGATATATGTATATAGAGCCTCGAACCCCGGTCTCACAGAGTTCCAATCGTTGCCAGGCGGCAAAGCTCGGGAAAAATGTAGGATAAAATTCTATTTTTTTTAGACATTATTTTCACGGTATTATAACTATTTCGTGCTCCATCAGCCGATTATAATTGTTGATTTTTGGCGTTGAAAGAAACGGGAAAGAAAATAAAAAAGAAAAGAAATTAATAAAAATGAATTATTTTTTGTCGCGGGCTTTTGAGCTAAATTATCACTGTTGACGCTTAAAATAAAGGCTTTCTATAGCGTCGGAAAATAAATTCCGGATAATAAATTCTTGTCAATATTCCGAAAAGTAGCAACACTTACAGAATTATGACAAAAACATTTAAAAAAAAAGAGTGAGCCTTGAACCCCGTTTCTGCAGAGTTCCAGCTGTGAACGATAGCGACTGGACCAAACGAGGACTTTGAAAATTAATGAACATTGTCCCACAGGGTTCCAATCGTAACCCTGCTAACACAGAACGTTATAAAAACGTTGTTAAGACGTTTACAAAAACACGCAAAAACGTTTCTTTTCAATGGTCGAAAAAACGTCTTGAAAACGTCTTTTAAACGTTATTTTGCCACAAACGTCTTGAAAATGTCTTCAAACCGTCTTTTAAACGTTCTTTTGGCCACAACTTTTTCCCCAAAAAGTTTACAGCGTGCTTAACACGTTTCTGACAGCTTCTGTAAACTTTTTGGGGAAAAAAATGCGGCCAAAATAACGTTTAAAATACGTTTTCAAGACGTTTTTTCGACCATTCAAAAGAGACGTTTTTGCGTGTTTTTTTAAACGTCTTAACAACGTTTTTATAACGTTCTGTGTTAGCAGGGACCGGCGAAGCTCAGGGAAAAATGTATGATAAATAATAAAAATGTATGATAAAATGAGAGGTTCGAACAAAATCATTTTGTTTTTTTCCAGAAATAAAATTAGACCCGACCAAGTCGCATGAAATTCCACGTAACCAGGATCCGTCCGACCAGGATTCTTCCTTAAAAAAACCCTTGTTGAATTCCTACTATTACTTTAAAATTTTTCTAATTTGTTTTGTCCTTATTAAAATGTGTCGCATCAATTATTTTCAGGATTTTTGACGACACTGGTTTTGAGAAAAAAATTAGGCATAGATATACGCTTTTAAACACAGGCTCTTTTAGCAAGATCAGCTTTAGAACCGATATTTTTCGATTGTTTATGTCAGATAGAAATACACGAAATCAATGAAAAAATATCTGCTGGATTCAGTGCATATTTAAGATTATTATGTGATCGCCAGGAACAAGGCTCCATAATATTTAAGGAAAATAACTAGCGTTATCGCGCTGTATAATAAATCTACGGGGCCTCGTAACACGGACCTCTCTCTTGCATGCTGCCCGCTCGGCAGCCCGCGCACCTCCGCGCCCACAAACAATCTTTCCCCACTCTTCCTCAAGCTGAGAGCTCGAGAAAATAGAAAACTTTGGCAACAAGCAGTATCAAATCTCCAAGAGTCGCCAAACCGATCGATATGTGAAGTGTGTGTGTGTGTGTGTGCGTATGTATACATATACATATAGCGAACACGTAGTGCCGTAGTGAGAGAGCGGCTAGCGGGCCAGCGAAGATCCGAACAAAACGGAACGCGCGACAACCCGTATGTATAGATATAATAAGAAGATAGTCGACTGATATAGATATATAGGAGCGTATAAAAAAAACAGACTTTATAATTCGATATCTCGAAAACGACTGCGAATTGCGAAAAATCCTTTTATGGGTAGTCTCATTTTGTCAAAAAGAACGTATGTGTAAAATTTCAGTAGGATCGGATGTTTCGGGTTTTCAAAATTATTGCACCCGCTGTGTGTTTTTTGACCCTTTCGATTATTCTTTCGTAGTACCGTTTTTTTTTTTTTGTACGAGAGTTTCAACATATTAACTCATATAAAGAATATATTTTAACATTTAGAAAAAAAAAAGAAAGTTCCGGACTCGAACCCCGATTCGACAGAGTTCCAGTCGTGTACGATAGCCACTGGGCCAAATGATGACTACGAAGAGAAAAAAACACTAAAAGAATATGTTCATCGAGCGCGCTCAATAATGTTTGACAATTTGGGTTCAAATTCGATTAATTTAGAAAACAACACGTTGAAATTTACATATTTTGATTAATTAATGCATATGAGCTGAAAAAAAATCGACTCAAGACAAAATTTCATCAGGACAGCGGAGATCGGATTCACGAGAGCGAAACGCGAGATTATCTCTGGCGAAACCGTGCGGTTGACAACCGCTCAATTCAGCGCGCATAACTTCAAGCCGATCTCACGCGATGAGACAAGTTCGGCGTTTGACCGCCTAGGTGTCACGTCGACGCCAGGTATCAAGAAAACCCGAGCGCTGTTCATCTCCCTACTCATCTCTGGTCGTAGTTCGTACGCCCTGCCTATGGAGCTACGTCCGAGCCCGTTTGTGCTTTCACCATCAGCTGTGCTATGGCAACGCTTCTCGCTACCGGAGCTTGTCTCACACACGCTAGGTTCAGTACTTTGAGACAAAGGCAGTCGTAGTTCATACGTCCTGCTTCTGGAGCTACGTCCGAGCCTGCTGTGCTTTCATCTTCCGTGCTACGGCATCGGGAATCGAACCCGAGACATCTTCGCAGCCTTTCGGTCACCACAACATGGGGCTGCTTTCCTTTCGACCTATATTTTTTTGGTGAGTTCCGAACCACCAGGGTCGCAGAAAAAGCACTTAGAAAATTTTTTCCATTGGTGCCGGCGGTGGGAGTCGAGTCCGGCCCCGTCGCATGCCACTGCGTGAGCCGGGAACGTTACCACTGCGCTACTGCTTCCCTTTCCCACTGCAAGTACTTTTTGGATAAAATTTCAGTGGTTTTCGGTTCTTAGTATATACAAAAGGATCCCGAAGACCTATACAGTAAAGGAACTAGAATGTTTACAATCCAATTTTAGAGCGTCTTATCATCGGCAAAAATTCCCGATTCGAAAAAAGCAGCGTGATTGAAGGTTTTTCTTCAGAAATTTGATCGTTCTTAACCCAGAAATTTCTGTGTATTCATCCAGAAATAATTTTTTTCGCTGTGCAGATATTTAAAGTAGTGATTTTTCATTTTTTTACCCACGGCGTCCATTTCCTAAAGCACTATACAAATCTGTCATTATTTGATGGATTTAGTTATATTTATTACATGAACCCTCGACGGTGGAACATTATTTTTATTTTGTATATGTACTAAGAACCGAGAGTCACTAAAATGTTTTCCTGAAAATTCGTCCAGAATAAATCGTAACATACCTCGTAAACAATAATGCAGCGTGATGATAAAATATGCAAGAGACTTCCGGTTCTTTTCAAAGAGTAACATTAGAATATATTCGAGAGATATGCCAAATTTCAGATTTTGTTAGCGCCTGGAACGTGATAATAAAAAATAGAAAGTGGCAACGTCACAAAAACTCGTTATTGAAATTAAAAAAAAACGGTTCGTCGTCAGAGGCACCTCATCGCATTGAGATATTGAGCTGAGCTTTTTCGCAGATTTTTTTTAAATACATTTGGAGCCGATTTTCGAGGTCATTCCATCGAATATTTTCATTTCCAAATAACGACCACTCTAATATGTATGACGCATTCCACGTCAACTCAGCCACCCCGTTTTTTTTTTATTGTCTCAAAAAAATTATTCAGTATGAGCATTTCGAAGGACAATATATCCATGACATTTTTCCGAAATTTCATCCCCCCACTATTGTTGGTTCTCGAGATAATGATTAATTAGTTATTAATTTTGTAAAAATCATAATTTCGTGATTACTGATCGGATTTAAACGATTGAAAAAAGAATCTTTTTTATTTTTTTTTGCATTTTTCGAAAAAAAAAATATGTCATCATCGGATAAAAGCTCATTAGACAGTTTTTGGGGTAAATTAACAAAAAACAATTTTTCCCTCTTCACTGATGCCTTGTTCCATTTTGAAAAAATCCTGCGGAGTTGCGTATTGCCCCCCTTTATCAGAAAAAAAATACTGAGTAAAATTCCGGATGGCCCTTTCGTAGAAAAAAAAAAATCGAAAAATTTCCCCGAAAACTGTCTAATGAACTTTTCTTCAATGACGGCTTATTTTTTTTTCAAAAAGGGCGAAAAAAATAAAAAAGATTGCTTTTTTAGTCGTTAAAATCCGATCAGCCGTTACGAAGTTATGATTTTCACAAAATTGAGAATTTATTAATAATTATCTCGAGAATCAACAATAGTGGGGTGATGAAATTTTGGTAAAATTTCATGGATATATTGTCCTTTGAAATGCCCATACTGAATAATTTTTTCGAGACAATAAAAAAAAACGGGGTGGCTGAGTTGACGTGGAATGCGACGTATGCATACGATTAATACATGTATATTAGACTGTCTCAAAAAAAACTTTTTTTTTTTGCGATCTCCCAATTTATGAAATCATAGTTAATTACATAATATTGAACCGCGTGAAAGGAAATCGCCGTGCGATTTTTTTAAGAGGTGACGCATTGAGTTTTTGTATTAGCTATTTGATTAATACGTAAGAAATGCAATTCTAACGGTTGGAGGGAGATAGTAATTTTTCTATACAACGGACGGAACTCTGTATGGTAGCGTTTGACAACTTATATGTTTTCTTAGAAATGGCGCGTCCTAGAAAATTTTTAATCGCACGATCTTCGAGATGTTCAAGGTTGCGTTAAACGTGGTTTTTAATCTTTTCGAAAAATGAGTACCTAGAATAAATGCCTAGCTTCCTCGGCTAGGCCACAGTAAAATGTTGAATCATATCCGTCAAATACATGAAATACAAAACAGACAGCGATCGGTAGGTGGTCGGGGTGCGGCTCTGGCGATCACCGAAGCTAAGAAGCATTGGTCAAGGCTAATACTTGGAGTGGTGACCGCTTAGCCACGCGCCGGCTGGCACATCGAATCGCTGAGCGGGAGGCCACCTTGCCAGAGTCTGAGCGCCCACCTAGGTAGCACGAATTCTGGCAAGAGAGCTGACTGTATCAGCACAGGTTTTCCGCAGGTCCCCTGTGCCCTCGTGCAAATGCGATACAGAAGAGGATAGGAAAGAGTGGCTGTGGACAACACTCGGGGGGGGGGGGGGGGGGGGGGCTCCCGGAATAGAGAAATAATGGAAAAAGGGGACAGCTTAAAGGGGATCCCAAAGCAATGAAACAATATATTTAAAAAAAATACATGAAATACAGTAGTAGTATTAGTAGTAGGGTAGGGCACTTGCTTGCTGGGTTAGACTAAAGACCCTCGCACATTGGGCAGATAGTTTTTCTGTTCATTTTCGGGACTTTTAGTTTTTGTTGATTTCGTAACCTTTTCAACACTGACCCAGTGTTTTGGGAGGACCTACACATTTTTAAACAGAGTTTTATCATAGATGGTCAAGATTTTAAGGAAAGAGAAAAGGTGACGCTCCCCAGAACTCACACTGACACGGAGCTTGACGTTTTTTTGCCCTAAATATTATTTATTTCCGGCGATTTCCCTTCACGACATTTAATATTATGTTATTAACTATGGTTTCATGAATTGGGAGATCGAAAAAATAAAATAAAAGTTTTTTTGAGACAGTCTAATGTATATGGGATATTCTAGGAATTCTCGAACGGTCCCGAACCCTCGCCCCCTTCGATTTCAAGACGAACTTTTTTGGTGATAGCCCTAGATCTTTGAAGGGTTCATGAATTTTTTCGGAATTTTTTCGAACAGCCGTTCACTAGTTACAACTTTTACAAAATCACTCATTTCAATAATTTCGAGATTTTCATTCGATTTTGGTTCCAAAACAAAGAATCGTACGAAAAAAGTATGTGCATATAGTATGACGGAATTTAAACGCACTCTAAGATAGTCATATTTATCTATTTTTTTAAAGCCTGGAACGATCAATTTTTTCAAAAACAAAGCTAAGATTTTAATTTTCGAGAAAACTCCATTTTTTATTTTTTTGAAATTCTTACAAAAAATTCTACATGAAAAAAGGAAACTCTCAAGCTCCATTTTATAATGGTATCAGCACAGGTTCGTGAGTTACAGCAATTTCAATATCTTGAAACAGTCGAAATTGGCAAATTTGGCGAGCGGTAGCCCAAATGGTTATACAGCAAGACATCGTCACGTTTTCTACACACTGCTATAATTTCGATATCAATCAAGTTTGAGATTTAAGGATGTATCGGACGTACCTTCCCAACCAAAAGTGACTTTCGTCGACAGTATTGCATACTTTATGATAAGATAAAAATCGGAAAAAATTCAACCACAATGAAGACGATAAAAAAATTAATTTTTAATAACAATAATTCCAAAAAGTTATCAATAAATTGTTTAAACAAAACATTGTTTAACAAACTTTTAGGGAAAGTTTTTTTTTGACACGTAAAATGAGATCGTTGATTTTTCTGACTACACATGATTTTTTTTTTAAATTTTCCTGTGTCACGTACAACGTTATAATTTTAAAATTCCTTTTTCTTAATTTTATTTTCCGTTTTTAAAATAAGTCGAGACCCACACGAACTTCAAACCAAAAACGTGCATCTTTAGAACTTTTCACACGCCTAGATTTTCGTAATAACTCTGCATGTGGGAAGCAATAAACTTCCAAATTTATGCGACAAGTTCTTTTGAAGTCATAGTTCGTTTTTCTCAAAACGAACTGTGAACCGCAGGTGCAGCACTAAGCTATAAAAATACCCCCTTCTACGATTAGTACATAGCCACGCGTCAATATATATATGTATACATGCATAGGCCTGCTTGACTCTTCTCAGCATGAGAATGTTTTCGTCAAGAGCCACAAGTGTTACAATAAAGGAAGCCGCTAAGCGTTCCTAAGACACGTGGGTAAGAGACCCTAATAATATCTTCATTGCCACTCTGGAAAAGAATTTCCAAGAATTGTAGAAGAAGTCGAGCACGCCGATGCCCAAATTCGAAGACGCCACACACTCTTTCTTTCTCTCTCTCACTCTACCGCTCTCTGTTCATTCACACACTCTTTCTTTCTCTCTCTCACTCTACCGCTCTCTGTTCATTCACACACACCACACACAAGATGCAATGTTACATATTAGCCACAGAGCGCACGTGTTCCTCCACCCCCACATAAATGGACCTGTATGGGACCTCGGCATGAGAGCAGTAATAAGAATTTTCCGACCGAGCTCCGAGTGCAACCATAGAGATGGCCAAGAGCCCTATGACACTCGGATGATAAGTCGTAAAATCTGATTTTTATTGCTGCTCAAGAAATAGAAACTAGATGAAAGCACCAAAAGCGGCGATGCCTAAAATTATAAACCCCACCTCCCACGATTCACTTAACCCCACTCTTTCAAAAATACAGATAGTCAATCTCAGCAGGAGATAAGCTACACCTCTATGACCATATTTGAAAATTCGAATCCCTTCCATTATTCAGATTCCGATCTTATAAAAAGGCACCCCTTTTGCCCAAAAACCAGTTCCGTCATAACCACAGTCGCGTCAGAAGCGCAGTTCCGGGCTCACATTATAAGAATTATCAGAAGTTTTAAAAGATATATTTACCACAGATTATTTTACACCACTAACTCCGTGTAGAGTTGCTCAGTTTATATAAACTACCAATATTATTAAAGTTCATCGAACAAGTGTTTATCAAAAGAAATTAATCTATAAGTTTACGAAAATTGTGCGAGTTCATCGAACTAACATAACATCGAATCATCAAAACAAGTTATAAACGTCGACACCTCTCCGTTAAGGTAAATTTACAATCGTTATAATATCTTATGTAATTGCATTGGTTTAATATAATTATAATTTGAGTTTGCAAGACATCCCAGATAATTGTTGCTCATTTTATAACCATTGCCCTTAGTAGATTGACTTCAAGTGTGTAAAGAATCCTAGATCCCTTTGCACCATTACGAGAATATCCTATATTAAACTCCCAAAACTATAATTCGGGCATACAAGACATCCTAGATAATTGTTGCTCGTCTTGTAATCTCATGTTAAAGAATCCTAGATCCCTTTGACATATCCCTAAATAACAACCTCAATTATTCCTAGTCCGAATAACAAGACTTCTCGAGGTCTATCAGCATACTTTCCCACTACCTATTATCCATCCGGGTAATAACAGAGTTAGCGTTTACCGCTCGACGCTTGACTCGATTTTCCTACCGTCTCCGGACGTGACACCTGTCATTTTGAAATTTCAGTTTTCAAAAATTTTTTAATTTTGAAAAATGAAGGTAAATCGTGAATTTTAGATATGTTTTCGTGAAAATGTTATCTATTACAGTTAAGAAGTTTCCAGGGCATTAAACGAACAGTTTCGTAAATAAAACCTTTACAAATTTCCGAAAATTGAAATTTCAAAATGATAGGAAAATTAAAACTAAATTCATGTATCGTCAGAAAAATCAACGAATTTATTTCACATGACAAAAAAAAACATTCTCTAAAAATTTGTTAAGCAATGGTTTGTTCAAACAATTTATTGATAACTTTTGGGCATTAATATTTTTAAAAAGTAATCTTCTTATCGTCTTTATTGTGGTTGAATTTTCTTCGATTTTTATCTTATCATGAAGTATGCAATATTGTCGACTAAAGTCACTTTTGGTTGGGAAGGTACGTCCGATACATCCTTAAAGAAACGTTTATGTAGGGAATTGGTACACTCATAAATTCTGTAGAACGTAGTTTTATTAATTGTCAGTAATATTTTAATTTATGTGATATTCATTTTATGTGTTTTATTGTTAAATTTATATATTTATGTTTAACTTTGATAACACATCTTGTACCTGGATATAATTTTTTCAACGTGTTCATCGTCCATACTCTCAAACTATAATGAAAAAAATGTTTAATTCAATTTGCTATACATATTTGCCCCTGAAAATTGAGCTAATTGGCCAACAACTCTATAAATTCATAAAAACTTTAAAAATCGATTATTTTGTTCTGCTTTTCGAAGTCGCAGACTTTTTGGAGTATTAAATTATTGGTACAATTGGAAAATGGTATACATATTCCTCGGATTGCACTTCTGCAGAGTACCGCTTCACCGTCACCGTCACCGTCACCGTCGCACTCACTGTCCGTCATATTATATTCACATACTTTTATCGTACGATTCTTTATTTTGGAACCAAAATCAAATGAAAATCTCGAAATTATCGAAAGGAGCGATTTTGTAAAAGTTGTAACTAGCGAACGGCTGTTCGAAAAAATCTGAAAAAATTCATGAACCCTACAAAGATCTAGAGTTATCACCAAAAACATTTATTTTGAAATCGGAGGGGGTAAGGGTTTGGGACCGTCCGAAAATTTTTGGAATTCCCCATACGTATATGGGGGAATGCACAAAAAACCAAGAGCGACGGTATTTTGAATTTGTTTAAAATATTTTTGTCTCGCGTTTTTTTGTGTGTTAAACACATCCCTAGCAGGATTTTTCGTTCACAATCTTCACAATTCAGTCAGGACAACCTATCAAAGTTTCTCATAAAATGACATTCAGGGATAATTTTCGAGCAGAAGGAATTAGAATTCGTAAAAAACGCGAAGAACAATAACTAATAGTTTTTTCACCTTTTTTCGAAAGAAAAAAAAATATGGCAATATCGCAGAATCACGTGGGAAGAAAATAATCACTATATTTTCGCATACCAAAAATATACTATTTTTTATTCCAAAAACTCAAATATATAACGTTTTCTCAAATAATCGTGCAACTTTTGAGCCTAATCTGAACGTGGCCCGAGCCGATCTTCAGTTTTTATTGCATGATTTTTGTTCAGGTTTATTGATTGTTCGTTGGTTTTTTTCGTATAGCTAGAAACAAATAAAAAAGAGATTTCATTAAGTTTGAACAATAATTTTTTTCAGAATCAGTATAATGAGGATTGGAAAAATGTGACTTTAATCGATTAATTCATTACGTTTTATGATGATTTTATTGATACTTTCAAAAAGATTTGCAGCCACAGCTGACGCTCGTCAACTTTTTTCAGATGATAATCAAGTTTTTAGGGATTGGAGCAGCTATCACGATGTTTATATGAAGAATTAGATGTGACTAAACCGTTCGCGTTCGTCTCGCAGCTCGCAAAAATTTTTACTAACAACGCAGAATAATAACTAATAAAAAATGAACATCACGTAATATACTAACTTCACTGGCAGTAAACTAACCCAAAAACATCCGAATCCATTTATCAGTTACTAACTTCAACGCCAACCATTATATAGCCGCAAATAGGGATGTTCATTTTTTCTCATGGACATCGATGTCTCTTTTTATTTGTTTCCAGCTACATTATATGAAAAAAAAACCAACAACAAATCAATAAACCTGAATGAAAATTATGCAATAAAAATCGATAATCGGCTGAGACCACGTTCAAAGTAGGCTCAAAAGTTCCGTAATTATTTGAGAAATCGGTATATAGTGGAGTTTTTAAAATAAAAATCGACGTATTTTCAGTAGGCGAAAATATAGTGGTTATTTTCTTCGCACGTGATTCTGAGATATTGCCGCATTTTTTTTTTAAGTACGTAAAAAAATCATAGATTTTGTTCTTTGAGTTTTTTACGAATTCTCCTTCCTTCTGCTTGAAAATTTTTCTTGAATGTCATTTTATGAGAAACTTTGATGGGCTGTCCTGACTGAATGAAGATAAAGATCGAAAAATCCTCCCAGTTATGTTTTTAATATGCGAAAATCCGCAAGAAAAAAAATATTTTACACAAATTCCCAGTACCATCGTCTATGACCTCATTTTTTTGTGAAATACCCAGCATATATATATATATATATATATATATTAGACTGTTTCATTAAAAAAAAATTTTTTTCGTCTCCCATCGGCAAAATGTATAGGGTTTGACCTCATATAATACCTCGCAAAACGGGGACGCTGTCAAATCACATTAAGTGGTGCATTAATTAACTTTTGTATTTAAAAAAATAAGGCACCTCTTAGACTTCATTGCCAACGTCTGCCTTGTTCGAGGAGTCTTCTTAGATGAAAAACTATAGTTTCAGGTGGTGGGAGCCGAATTTTTCACAATATGGTCAATTTGCAAAAAATTGTTTAAACAAATAAAAATAATAATTTGACTCCCACCCTCTTAAAGTGTTGGTTTTGATCTTGGTTTTTTATTTAGACCCAAAAATAGGTGGGGGTGAACCTAAATGTTGTGTTATCTCGTTTATTATTGATTTTTTTGTATAAGCAATAACAAACAAAATTGTTAAAAATTAAATTAGCTACAACTTTGGGAGGCAAGGGCCAAATAAATTTGCTAATTTTTTATCCTACGAGTTTCAAAAATATCGGTCCTAGGGAAAAAAGATGACGGATAAAGTTGTAGAAAATTCAATTTCAAACAATTTAATTTATTATAGTTTATACGGAAAATCAATAATAAACGAGATAATACAATATTCAGGTTCACCCCCCACCTTTTTTCGGGTCTAAGTACAAAACAATCGATCCTGGGGTAAAAACAATAGCAATCAAAGTTGTAGCAAATTTAATTTTCAATAAGTTAAGACCTTATCGATTATACGTTAAAATCAATAATAAACGTGATAATGTAATAATTAATGTTCACCCCCCTCTTTCAGGTCTTAATAAAAAAATATCGATCCTAGGGAACAAATAATAAAGTCCAAAATTGTCGGAAATTTAGTTCCAAACTATTTTGGTCATTACCATTTCTCGTGTGAAATTGAAAATAAACGAGTTATTCAATAAATGAAAATTCACCCTTAAATTCAAGATGGCGGCTGAAGCTGAAGATGGCGGGTCCCATTCCCGTGAATCAAAATGTAGACTGCCAGTGACTCCCCTAAAGATTCGCAAAGAAAAATCACTGCTTACAGTTTTTCTGTGTCAAATCCTAATTTGACTATTACGATCTCGGAAGATCATGAAACCTTTTAAAAAGTCCGGATTTTGAGGTCAAAGATCAGGATAAAGATCCAGAAAGTTACAATTTACACCAAATTTCTTAAGGAGCAGCATTTAACAGATTAAACGTCTCAAAAAAAGTAGATTATAGTATTTGTTACCCACTAAGGCTGTTAAACATGAGTAAATATTATGTCCAGTAGGACACCTTGTAGTATTGTTTGTCGGCATCCATCTTTCTCGAAATTTTATTTCAGATCAAAACCAACATTTTAAGAGGGTGGGAGTCGAATTTGTATTTTTAATTGTTTAAACAATTTTTTGCAAATTGACCATAGTGTGAAAAATTCAGCTCCCACCACCTGAAACTATAGTTTTTCATCTAGGAAAACTCCTCGAACAAGGCAGCCGTTGGCAATGAAGTATAAGAGATGCCTTATTTTTTAAATACAAAAGTCAATTAAGGCACCACTTAATATGATTTGTCAGCGTTTCCGTTTTGCGAGGTACTATATGAGATCAAACCCTATACGTTTTGCCGATGGGATACGAAAAAAAAAAAAAAAATTGAAAATGAAACAGTCTAATATATATATACATGGTATTAATTATCTCGGCTCTCGGGTACTATGTATGATATTTTTATTCCGTCTATTATATGTTCGTCCGAATGTACACCACCGATACTCACTCACTAATAAGTTATTAATCACAACGAACTCTCGCCTCAGGATTTATTATTTTTCAATAACGTTGCACTATTTTTAATTTGAAAAAAGAAACGATTGGAACGGAATCACATTTTTCGATTAATATCCTGCGAGGTAATTCGGATTCGATCGTACAGAATCGTTGAACAAAATTGTAAACTGGTCTGCACGATATCGTCAAGATCCACTTAGACAGCTGTGGTTGATCGACGCGGCGTGCACGGTAACATGTACGTTCCTTTACTACTCTCGCTTGGCGTAATACGCGTAAGCTGTACCGGGGTACGAGAATGATTCGAAGAGTGGAAATCGCGCGGGCCTTTTCCTTTCACAAAACTGATATGAGAGAGATGGTGCTGGTGTGTGTGTGTGTGTGTGTGTGTGTGTGTGTGTGTGTGTGTGTGTGTGTGTCTCAACTATCCGGTGACTTTGCGACACCTACTTCTCTGTCCTAACCACCCTTTCTCCTTTCTTTCCTTCTTTTATCTCTCGTCGTCGTTCCTCGCTCATCAACGGTGCCGTGTGAGATCCATGTCATGGATTTTACATACAAATTTTTTACACCCTTCTCAGCGTCTCACACAAAAAAATGTCTACTTCCCTTGATATCGTTTTTGTTTTTCATTTATATCCATCTTACTTGCGCCCGCATAATAGTCGAGATCATTGCCCAATTCTTAGCATAGCAAGTTAGAGATTCTCGAGGTAGAGTAAAGGGACAGAACAAGACACAGAAAATGGAAGAGAAAGTAAGAGGGAGAGGAAGAGAGAGAAAGAGAGAGAGAGAGAGAGAGAGAGAGAGAGAGTGAGAAAGAGGGATAGAGGCCAAGCAGAAAAGAAACCGACACATAAAAAATGATTCTTTCGAAATCTCTTTCGAGAGAGGATTTCGCGTACGAAGAGATGTTCAAATTGTGAAGGCCATATTTATATTTGCCGCATCCTTTAGTCGATTACGGTAATGGTACGGTAATGGCGGTCCGATGCTCTTCATATTTGTCATTGAAACGCTGCATTCTTTAAAATCGCAGACATTCGGTTCTTTTTGTGAATTTAACATAGACAATGCAAAATAATGTGTGCGATGGATATTTTTGTTCTTTTCAGAAATCCATTTACGAATTTTTGCTATTACAAGTATTCGCAACTAATATCAGGTTGTAAGAAAAGTTCGTAGAAAAATCGGTTGGCAATTATTTGTTTTTTTTCCGACGAACTTTTCCTACAACCTAATATAAATGCAGTGCTATCATTCATATATAAATATTACTAACAGTTGCTAATCTTTATTGGACCGTAAACACACGGAGAAAACGGATCCATTTTGTTTAATAATAATTAAAATATTCTTGAGGAATGTCCTATACACTACATATGGGGCATTCCATCCCAAGTGTATGAACCCGTGACCCTGACCCTCTCGGATTTATTTCATTATTTTTTCTATGATTACATTGAGTCCAAAGGGTACCCGCAAACTTTTTTAGATTTTTCCAAATAGACGTATATTAAAAAATAATTTTTTTGCTGAAAAAAACACCTTTTTTGAAAAATATGAAAAAATTCCTAAAAATCCGTGATTATATGTAGAATATTTTAAACAATTACCCAGAGTCGGGAGATTTTTTTTCTGTGTTTTACACGCTTGAACGTCGAAAAAATGCCGAAAATTCAAAAAAAAAAAAAGAAAAGAAAAATACTTTTTCTTAAAAATATAAAAAATTTCCCAAAAATCTGTGATAATATGAAGAACATTGTAAGCGATCACCCAGAGTGGGGAGATTTTTTTTTCTCTATGTTTTACACGCTTGTAACGTCGAAAAAAAGTCGAAAATTCAAAAAAAGAAAAATACCTTTTTGAAAAAGTATGCAAAAATTCCCAAAAATCTGTGATAATATGTAGAACATTGTAAGCAATCACCCAGAGTGGGGAGATTTTTTTTTTTTTTAATTCTCAGATTTTTATCGCCGTTAAAAGCGTGTAAAACAATGAGAAAAAATCTCCCTAGTCTGGGTGATTTCTTAAAATTTTCTACACATAATCACGGATTTTTGGGAATTTTATCATATTTTTGAAAAAAGGTGTTCTTTTTTTAGCAAAAAATTTTTTTCCAAAAACGGCTATTTCGAAAAATCTAAAAAAATTTGAAGGTACCCTTCAGACTAAATGTAATCATAGAAAAAATAATGAAACAAATCCGAGAGGGTCAGGGTCACGGGTTCCTACACTTGGGATGGAATTCTCCATATATAGTAGAAGAATTTTTGTAAGAATTCCAAGAAAACAGTATTTTTTCAAACTTGCAATTTTCCTTTGTGTAGATTTCAAATAATTTTATGTGAACAAGAAATTATACTGTGCAGAAAAACAATATTTTATTTCGCTTCCATGCAATATTTACTATGTCCGATAAGAACTTACTAATACGTGAAAATGCCTCAAATGCCGCAAATTTTTAATGTCAGCGTAGTTAAATTTTACAATCGATATAAGAATATATATAAACACGTGTGAAGTTTTACCATGGGCATTGTTTTGTGTACTTGACTGCCATACTATATTTCTGCAGCATAGGAATTTGCATTGCAGCAATAATTCTGCAGCATAAGAATTGTTTCCACACTGAGTTGTGCCCCGATTTCATCATGTAGAATTATATTCAACTTAGACATTGATTGTGCAAACATAGCAGTTTGAAGGTGACTTTGCAATTGTGCAAAGTCAGCAGTTCAAAGGTGACTTTGCGACACACGTCGTCGAGCAACGTTCGTGTGATTCCACCTCTCCATAAAATTGAACGAAAAGTCATTACAGAAATAATATAAAAAGGCAGTTTTTGGTCGGCAAAAGGGCTGTTGAATTAAGCGAGCTATCCTTAGCGGAAGCTATGGTCAAATTGCAGTCAGTCGGTCTCAAGGCAAAATAATCAAGAACATTTTAACCAATACTTTATTATCATCGAATAAACTAGACCGTATTTTGTAATACTCGAGTTGGAGATTTACTCAACCTTGACAATCACCCACAAACCCGTCCTCGACGATTTCATCCCCAAGTGTAGGGATGTGGATTTGGGTTTGGGTTTGGGTTGAGGGTGTTATGTTCTTGAGGTGGCAGCGGTGGGATTGTCACAATTCGATAAAATCAAGAGGCACGGTAGTGCCTCGAGACAAGTACATTTCCTCCTACACCGACATGTCGAGAGGTACTACAGCCTCTTATACGCCGCACAACTTGCTTATACATAGGAGTATATCTATATAACGAAACTTATTTTCCTAATTATTAATTAATTATACGGACTTCGGCAATGATATTAACACGTATATTTTTTATTTTTTTTTCTCTTTCGATCGGTACCCAAATGAATGCTGTAGCTATTGATATATGAGAGATATCGCATTTTATTAATTATATTCGACGTACAATCACTTCACATGAAATTTTCGCATCTGTCGCACCAAGAACTGTCGCACGAATTAGGTTAGGTCCACGGGTGGTGACAGATTGGTGCATCTCACATACGTGCCGTATCTATCTCTCTAGAGTAGTACAGCATTGCCCCGAAATTCGTTTTCCTAAAAGTCGTTTCCGCGATTATTTTATTAAATAGTTATTTAATTGTGTAGGGTAAACATTAATTGAGAATTGTATTTTTCCACAATTCAGGATGTTTTTAATTGCGATAGTGATGCCACCGAAACGAGAAACTTTTCCATAACACGAGACGAAACAAGAAATTTCTCGTCTCGAACATTTTGGCTTTTCTCGTCTCAAAACATTTTGATGAGTCGAGATAAGACCAGGCGACCGACAAGATTGTTGACCGAGAAATCGAGAAATCTTGATGTTCAATCTCCGAATTTTCTTAATCCTACATCACCACGCACATTTTTCGTCCAGGCTGATCGCACCATAGTTTTTGGTGTCTAAGTTAATCGCGTCATAAGTTTTTGGCGTCCAGGTCGATCGCTCCATATTTCTTCGTGTCTAGGTCAATCGCGTCGTAGTTTTAGGTGTCTAGGTCAATCGCGTCATAGTTATTGGAATCCAGGTTGATGGCGCATTAGTTCTTGGCGTTCAGGTCGATCCAATCTCATACCTGCGCAGGTCAAATTGACATAATATAGTTTATTTTCTATAAGTTAGCAATTAAGAATGATCGATGAATGCATTTAATAGTGTTATTCCATTATTTTTGAAAATCCTGTAAATTTTGAAAAAAAAAACGTCAGCGACCGGGATTTGAACCCGCGATCCTCCGCAGTCAACGAATTCAGCACTTTCGATCATTAAATCATCATTAAAAAAAAAATTAACGCTCGAAAATTGTTTTTTTTTTTCGATTATTTCCGGCTCCGCAGTCCAGACGTTATTCCGTCGAAATTAATTTTTTTCCTACCTGAGATTTTAACTGAGAACAACCTAACAACCTATCTTACCACTGACACGCTACCACTACGCTATCGATTCCTTAGGAGTTTCTTGTATTTAAATGGTATTAGTCTACGAGGTCTAATGAAAAAGCGCTCTCTCACCGGGTTGGATATAGAACAGCGTGATATTCAGTAAAAAGGTGATATTTATATAATATTAAACAGTTATAGATATATATCAATATCATTATAAAAATAATAAAAAATAATAAATATTATTATAATAAAAAATAAAAAAAAATAAAAAAAACAAAAAATAAACAAATAGTAAACAAAAAATATAATAATAATATAAAAAAAAAAAATTTTAATATTATTGTTGTATTTTTTGTTTATTAACAAATATATATTTTTTGTTTATTTTTTGTATTATTTTTTATTTTTTATTACTTTAAAATATTTTTATTATAATAAAAAAAAAACAATAATATCAAAAATAAACAAAAAATGTAAAAATAATATTTAAACATTTTTTTAAAATATTGTTATAAATTTTTTTGTTTATTGTGTTATATTCTTTTTATTTATATTTTTTTTTATAAATAAATATTTTAGTTATATTTTTTTGTTTCCTTTTTGTATGATTTTTTTAATTTCATTATCTTCCCAGATAGAAACATTCAGCTTATATTGGCATCATATGTAGATCATCTATGAGGCACAGGAAGGCTCACAGCTATGCGTCGCTTATGAGTGCTCACCTTCAAGTAATATTTGCATCACATGATGATTCACAATAACACATCCAAATGAAGCAAAGTTGTTCTCATTCGAGTATGCATACAGTGAATTCATGAGCACTAGCAAAATCGGCTCACCAATATCCAACAATACGTGAGTGCATATTAAGCTCATATGAGCGTCACGGCGTGACGTAATATGTTGTGCTCATATGGAGCTCATATGAACGTCACGGCGTGAGGAAATTGTAGTGCTCATATGGGGCTCATATTGGCGTCACGGCGTGACGCTAAAATAGGTGTTGGCCAGAACCTGGCCCGTTTTCCATTTTTCTGGCCAGTTTTTAATGAAAAATATAAACAAAAACGAAATATATCCATATTTTATCGTTGTTATAGGTCATAGAAGAGTTATACTGAAAAAAAAAAAAAATTTCAAGGTTTTTTCGAGAGAATTTTTTTCTCCTCGACGTGGGTTCGAACCTGTGACCTACCAACCTACCTACCTATCCTACCTATCTTCCTAACACGCTACCCACTCGGCTATCGACTGTTTGTGAACTTTGGAAATTCATATGATGTATTTGACACGCCAGAGAACACTTGATCAGTTGTATGTTGGGGACCCAGATAGAAAGTCATGATTATCATGTCGTGCATACAATCGATGAAGGAAATTTCACAGCATATTGACCACATGTTGTGATGCAAAGCCATGGACTCATTTAGTATCGTGAATTTACAAAACATTTTGATCTCAATATGTCGTTTACAAATGCATCATACGCTTAGAGCACGTCGAACTCATATCGCTGTGCTCACGTGCCCGCAAATAATATCCGCAGATTTTACGTCATATTGAAGTCATGTGTAGACATTTTGGCGTGTATTCACTATGGTAGCATCAATTGTACTCATGAATTGTACTCAACATGAACGCAATTTCGTGTACGTTTATGAAGACATTTCATGAGCTCATTTAGTATCATGAATTTGAGATACATCGTGACTTAAATTTGTCGTTTCAAAATGCATCATCCGCTGACTACAACATGAACTCATGAGACGGCAAATTTGAATTCAACAATGGATATTTGCAGATTGGCGTCATATAGAAGTCATGCAATGATTTTTATTGGTGTATTCACTGGGTATATGATTATTGGGTATTCACTGGTAGTAGACATGCCATGCAAGCAATATGACGGCGATATGCTTGTTTTTCAGTGATTCATCCCATGAGCGCCATATGACGGCGATATGAGTTCTTTCGCAGTAGCCTTTTTCACCGTCTTACGTGTCGCCACGAGTCCACACGGTCCATTGTCCATTCCCGCCCATTGTCTTGCATCATCGCGTCCACGCATCGTCGCGGTAAACGCGATGAAATATAATATATATATACTTTCTGTTCCAAAAAAACAATTATTTGGCGAAAAAAATTGGACAAAGTACGCTTTTGTCAACACATTATTCGATTGGCATAATAATAATAATAATAATAATCGTATAGTAGCAAGAATAACAAAATAAACACCAATAATAACAGTAATAACATTAACAATAATAACATCAATAATAATAATAGTAATAAGAGTAATAATAATATTGTGACTTATTTTTGCTATTGTTGTTATTGTTATTATCATTATATATTTTGTGGTTCTTATTATTGTAATTATTATTGCTATTATTATTATGACGCGGTTTTTCGGGACTGAGAACCTTCACCACCTGAAAATTAAATTTTATAGACACGATTTTCATTATAATTCACTATCTTTTCTTTTCTGGTGGTAGCTCCCCAACATACAACTGATCAAGTTTTCTCTGGCGTGTCAAATACATCGTATGAATTTCCAAAGTTCACAAACAGTCGATAGCCGAGTGGGTAGCGTGTTAGGTAGATAGGTAGGATAGGTAGGAAGGTCGGTAGGTCGCAGGTTCGAGCCCACGTCGAGGAGAAAAAAATTCTCTCGAGAAATCCTCGCAGGATTTTTTTTTTTTTTTCAGTGTAACTCTTCTATGACCGATAACAACGATAAAATATGGATATATTTCGTTTTTGTTTATATTTTGCATTAAAAACTGGCCAGAAAGATGGAAAACTGGCCAGGTTCTGGCCAACGCCTATTTTAGCGTCACGCCGTGACGCCAATATGAGCCCCATATGAGCACTACAATTTCCTCACGCCATGACGTTCATATGAGCTCCATATGAGCACAACATATTACGTCACGCCGTGACGCTCGTATGAGCCTAATATGCACTCACTTATTGTTGGATATTGGTGAGCCGATTTTGCTAGTGCTCATGAATTCACTGCATGCATACTCGAATGAGAACAACTTTGCTTCATTTGGATGTGTTATTGTGAATCATCATATGATGCAAATATTACTTGAAGGTGAGCACTCATAAGCGACGCATAGCTGTGAGCCTTCCTGTGCCTCATAGATGATCTACATATGATGCCAATATGAGCTAAATGTTTCTATCTGGGACATTTAGCTCATATTGGCATCATATGTAGATCATCTATGAGGCACAGGAAGGCTCACAGCTATGCGTCGCTTATGAGTGCTCACCTTCAAGTAATATTTGCATCATATGATGATTCACAATAACACATCCAAATGAAGCAAAGTTGTTCTCATTCGAGTATGCATGCAGTGAATTCATAAGCACTAGCAAAATCGGCTCACCAATATCCAACAATAAGTGAGTGCATATTAGGCTCATACGAGCGTCACGGCGTGACGTAATATGTTGTGCTCATATGGAGCTCATATGAACGTCATGGCGTGAGGAAATTGTAGTGCTCATATGGGGCTCATATTGGCGTCACGGCGTGACGCTAAAATAGGCGTTGGCCAGAACCTGGCCAGTTTTCCATCTTTCTGGCCAGTTTTTAATGCAAAATATAAACAAAAACGAAATATATCCATATTTTATCGTTGTTATCGGTCATAGAAGAGTTACACTGAAAAAAAAAAAAAAATCCTGCGAGGATTTCTCGAGAGAATTTTTTTCTCCTCGACGTGGGCTCGAACCTGCGACCTACCGACCTTCCTACCTATCCTACCTATCTACCTAACACGCTACCCACTCGGCTATCGACTGTTTGTGAACTTTGGAAATTCATACGATGTATTTGACACGCCAGAGAAAACTTGATCAGTTGTATGTTGGGGAGCTACCACCAGAAAAGAAAAGATAGTGAATTATAATGAAAATCGTGTCTATAAAATTTAATTTTCAGGTGGTGAAGGTTCTCAGTCCCGAAAAACCGCGTCATAATAATAATAGCAATAATAATTACAATAATAAGAACCACAAAATATATAATGATAATAACAATAACAACAATAGCAAAAATAAGTCACAATATTATTATTACTCTTATTACTATTATTATTATTGATGTTATTATTGTTAATGTTATTACTGTTATTATTGGTGTTTATTTTGTTATTCTTGCTACTATACGATTATTATTATTATTATTATTATGCCAATCGAATAATGTGTTGACAAAAGCGTACTTTGTCCAATTTTTTTCGCCAAATAATTGTTTTTTTGGAACAGAAAGTATATATATATTATATTTCATCGCGTTTACCGCGACGATGCGTGGACGCGATGATGCAAGACAATGGGCGGGAATGGACAATGGACCGTGTGGACTCGTGGCGACACGTAAGACGGTGAAAAAGGCTACTGCGAAAGAACTCATATCGCCGTCATATGGCGCTCATGGGATGAATCACTGAAAAACAAGCATATCGCCGTCATATTGCTTGCATGGCATGTCTACTACCAGTGCTAACCCAGTGAATACACCAATAAAAATCATTGCATGACTTCTATATGACGCCAATCTGCAAATATTCATTGTTGAATTCAAATTTGCCGTCTCATGAGTTCATGTTGTAGTCAGCGGATGATGCATTTTGAAACGATAAATTTAAGTCACGATGTATCTCAAATTCATGATACTAAATGAGCTCATGAAATGTCTTCATAAACGTACACGAAATTGCGTTCATGTTGAGTACAATTCATGAGTACAATTGATGCTACTATAGTGAATACACGCCAAAATGTCTACACATGACTTCAATATGACGTAAAATCTGCGGATATTATTTGCGGGCACGTGAGCACAGCGATATGAGTTCGACGTGCTCTAAGCGTATGATGCATTTGTAAACGACATATTGAGATCAAAATGTTTTGTAAATTCACGATACTAAATGAGTCCATGGCTTTGCATCACAACATGTGGTCAATATGCTGTGAAATTTCCTTCATCGATTGCATGCACGACATGATAATCATGACTTTCTATCTGGGTAATGAAAATCGTGTCTAGAAAATTTATCTTTCAGGTGGTGTAGGTTCTCGTCATAATAATAATAGCAATAATAATTACAATAATAAGAACCACAAAATGTATAATGATAATAACAATAGCAAAAATAAGTCACAATATTATTATTACTGTTATTATTGTTATTATTATTATTATTGATGTTATTATTGTTAATGTTATTACTGTTATTATTGGTGTTTATTTTGTTATTGTTGCTACTATATGCGATGATAATGACGACGATTATGATTATTATCATTATTATTATGTTACTCGAATAATGTGTTGACCAGCGTACTTTGTCCACTTTTTTTTCGCCAAATAATTGTTTTTTTGGAAATACATATATTTCATCGCGTTTACCGCGACGATGCGTGGACGCGATGATGCAAGACAATAATGGGTGGGAATGGACACTGTCCATTCCCACCCATTCCATCCATTATGGACAATGGACCGTGTGGACTCGTGGCGACACGTAAGACGGTGAAAAAGGCTACTGCAAAAGAACTCATATCGCCGTCATATGGCGCTCATGGGATGTATCACTGAAAAACAAGCATATCGCCGTCATATTGCGCTCATCGAATGTATCACTGAGAAACATGCATATTGCCGTCATAGGATGTATCACTGAGAAACATGCATATCGCCGTCATATTGTGCTCATCAAATGTATCACTGAGAAACGTGCATATCGCCGTCATATTGCTTGCATAGCATGTCTACTACCAGTGCTAACCCAGTGAATACACCAATAAAAATCATTGCATGACTTCTATATGACGTCAATCTGCAAATATTCATTGTCGAATTCAAATTTTCCATCTCATGAGTTCATCTTGTAGTCAGCGGATGATGCATTTTGAAACGACAAATTTGAGTCACGATGTATCTCAAATTCGTAATACTATATGAGCTTATGAAATGTCTTCATAAACGTACACGAAATTGCGTTCATGTTGAGTACAATTCATGAGTACAATTGATGCTACCATAGTGAATACACGCCAAAATGTCTATACATGACTTCAATATGACGTAAAATCTGCGAATATTATTTGCGGACACTTGAGCACAGTGATATGAGTTCGACGTGCTCTAAGCGTATGATGCATTCGTAAACGACATATTGAGATCAAAATGTTTTGTAAATTCACGATACTAAATGAGTCCATGGCTTTGCATCACAACATATCGTCAATATGCTGTGAAATTTCCTTCATCGATTGTATGCACGACATGATAATCATGACTTTCTATCTGGGTAATGTTCACGAAACTGAAGCTCAAATCTCAATGAAAAAGTTCATGGTTGATCTTTGAGGTATGGACGAGGTACAATATTTTTTTCAAGTCTTAATATTATAAGCACTGAAAATAAATCGCTAATAAGTAAAACAAGTGTATTTTTGGTTCTAATAAAGATGAAGAGGTTTTTTTTTTTCAATTTCCCGTCTCAAAAACAGAAATAACAAAAACAAAAAACGGTTTTCGTAAGTCGGTAATTTCAGTCATTAATCGTATTTGTTGAATAATGAAAATTTTATTTCCTATTTATTTTATATCTATAACTACAACCATGATTTTTTCGGACCCTGTAACCCCATCGGCTCTAATTTTATTGAGACCCAAATATTTTTCGAAAATCGCTATTTGTTGTTATAATATGCGAGATAATCGAATTATTTTTAGACAAACTCTTAGAGCACATATTTTATACGCATCATATCAGTTTCGAAGGTATACATTGATAATTGAGGGAACTAGATTGAAATTTAAAAAAATTTAATTGGTTTTTTGCATTTGCGGTTGGACTAACCAATATTTTTTAAGTTTAAAATTTTTTTTCTTATACGCCAGCATGAAACCTACAACTTCTTCAGGAAACATTTTTTCCTCACACACACGGAAAAAAGCTGAAAATCAAAGGCTGCATTCGTCTTGGGTGCTTACGCGCTTTGAGCGCTCAAGTTTACATGCACCGACTATTAGTTGAAAGCGCTGAAAGCGTGTAAAGCGCCCAAGTCGAATGCAGCCAAAATTGCGATTTTTATTTTAACATTTTTTAAAACAACGTTCCGTTAATTCAATCAATTCGCAAAATCAGGGGCTTATTTTTGGAGGTCAAATCTTCCTACTAAAAAATCGGCATTACTGTACTCGAAAAGAATAGGACTCAAGACTTATCTGACTGAACTAATAGAGTGACGGAGTCCACGAATAGCCGATTCGGCATCATAAGCAGAACATAGCCATCATATAAGCTTGATCGCAGTACCTCTCCGTGTGAAAGTAAAGTTTTATATCGGAGCTATAGTTGACTGAGGGCGCACGACCCTGGTCCCCTCCTCTTGAGGCAGAGAGCTCCTCTGTTTTACTCTTTATTCCTCTCTCGGAATACACGTACAACGTGCAAGTTGAGAGCGAATGCGACTGACAGCGAAAGTTGGTTAGAGAGAGAGAGAGAGAGAGAGAGAGAGAGAGAGAGAGAGAGAGAGAGAGAGAGAGAGAGAGAGAGAGAGAGAGAGAGGCGAGGGGAGGTGAGTAAAATGAAAAACCAGTGAAAGACCGTCTCGGGCTTAGACCCCCACGTTATACTCCTGCCACCACGGATTATTTCAGTCTACCACCACCAAAAGTACCACCACCACTACCACGACCGCTGCAGCTATCTCCTCGTCGCAATGAACCAGAAAGAGCTACACCGCACAAAAAAAACAGTCAAATCGACAGTACACAAACTTTATCAAGCGCCGACCGTATGGACGGATCAGATGCACGCGGCTCGCACTTGGATTAACGGTCCACAGTTATTATGTTCATATTGTTTGATCCTACCATTTCGAAAGGAAAAATTTAATAATCGGGGATCGTGTCTGCATGGAGAAAACGAGACTGAAAATTATAGAAAACTGTATCAGGAATCCCGTTACTTATTGCCAGAATAATGTAACAATCCCAGGACAATACTGAATTATTAATTCCACGAAGTGGCATTTATGTTCACTAAAATCGATAATTATTCATAAAAACCGAAAACATTTTTTCATAGCATTTTCTCATGGTCGATAAATCATACAGGAGATTTGAAGCTAATAAACTTCACGAAAAAAAAATCGTTTATGTATTGTTTGGCCAAAAATGCTGTGCGCATCGATAATAGCGATAGAAAAATAACGACCTATAAAGTACCAATCACAGGTATAAAACTTCACAGAAAAAAAATCGTTTTTGTGTTGCTTAGCTGTAAAAATACTTTACGAATCTGTAATTATAATATAAAAACCGATATGTTCATCAGTTGCGATCAAAATAAAATCATTCTACGTTGGTACTATTTATGATAAATGTCGGTTATATAAGGTACATAAATAGGACGAAGATAGATTCTAAATCCGAATTACTTGAGTAAAAAATCTGCGTGAACTTCACGAGAAATACTTTCTCGTGAAAGTAGCATTACAAGTTGGTAGGAATGCGAAAAATTCAAAATGTTCGGAAAATCAGTGGCTGAGCTTATAGAGATTTCGCTATATCTCTTGCTTTATTTTGTTATGTGTATTCGCATTGGCTCTTTCTTCTACCGAATTTATCCGGGAGCTTGGCAAGTTTTTCCTGTATACTGTCGCAAGATTTAGGTAGGCAATATACATAGTGGAGACCGGGGCAAAGTAAATACCTTAGCCGGAAATTGAATTTTATTTTTCTCCGAAATCGTTGTTCTTGGAAAAAATTTTGTTCGAAAATTTTTTTCCTGAAAAGTATTTTTTTTCTGAAGAAATATTTTTCCGAAATGTATATTTATTTTCTCAATAAACATTTTTCTCCAAAGCTTCTTTGAGAAACGAGTCGTCAGAGACGATAAGACTTTTAAGTAATAGAATTTCATCGTAGATGAGACTCCTCAATTCTTTGACTATCAGACGAGTATGTTCGCATGCCGTGCTCTCGCACTATAGCACCTGAATTTTCATCGCTTATTTGTCTAGAAAACTTAAAATAGTATAATTCTGAAACGTTTTAAATGTAGAACAAGAGTATATTTTCATGCATTAAGTTCGACGCTTTGTTGACCTGATTTCATTCTGTTTATTTTATTCAAAACCCATTCTTGTTTTTAGTAATATTACTTATTTCCATGTTGATGACACCATAATTTTTAGCTTTGGTGCCTATTTTTCATCGATTTCCCATTTAAAGCTGAGAAGTCAATAAGTCAAACACTTGGAGGAGTCTCAGCTGGGAAGAAATATTATTAGTTATAGGTCACAGATTACCAATTTATCGTTCACCGACCCATTTCTCAAAAAAATTGTAAAGAAAAATATTTCCGTGGAAAAGGAAATCTTACTTACAATTAGCAAAAACTTTTTTCGAAAAAAATAAAATTTTTGAAAACCAATGAATTTTTCGTGGAAAAAAAGTCTCGATCAACGTCTAATCCTTAGGATTCGATTATGTTGCTAATTTTTTTTAACGTTTTCTTTCAAGGTAGTTCTATTGATTCGACTTGTTGTGCCCCAAATAAATGTATTTTATTAGCACAACACTTGCAACATCTCTGTGAACACGCATGTTGAAATTGCAAGCTCAGCAATTTGGTAATAATTGGAAATGAGGTTAAAAGTTGTTTATAACAATAATTGCGACAAGGCTGCCTGCGAGAACTCAATGCACAGCAATGTCGTAATTAGGTCTTTTCCCTGCTTGTTGAACAAGCAGTTTGCGTCTAAAGACCTTGGCAAAATTGCCCTATATTTACAGGTAATCGACAGATTACCGACAGTCTTCGTTCAGATTTCAAGCTCGTTGGTCTTGAGGTACAAACTTTCGTTTGTAAACATTATCGTCAATTAAACTTCATCGTACTTTGGTTTTTTAAACTTGAGTCTTATTCATTTTGGCAATCATTCCCACAAAATCCCGTCCGCAACGATTTCATCCCCACGTGACGAAATTCGCGGGCACAACAGACTCTTTCTTATAATTGTTTTGAAACTTACTACATGCTTTATTTATGAACTTATCCAAATGTGTTTGAAATTTGAATTTTCATTCCATTCTATTTCTTGTGACCCCACAGATTATTTTACCAGCCACACTCTTTCCTTATGCGAACCACTGTATCACATTGACATATGGGTACAGGGAAGCCACGGAAACCCTGTGGCTAATATCGGTGGTTACACTTTACTGAGTTCCAATTGTATTACCATCAGTAACATAAAAAACTGTCTATCCCTCAGTGTGCGGTACCCAAACCCAGTACACAGCTAAGCGGTCACCCATTCGAGTATTTTTATGAATCAAATCGGCTGAATTTGGGAGACTGCTGAACTATGCACTGACCGTGCGTCGATTGCTGTTAGTAGCAAGGCACTTGCTTGCGATGTTAGGACTTTGTACTTTTAAAGATTTAAAATTTAATATTTTTAGATATAAGATCATTAAAAATCCAAACGTTTGTGTACTTGACGTTTCCAGGAAATTCCATAATTTTAAATACACAGAAATTTAAAAAAGTTCAAATTTCAGGAAAATTAATTAACAGGATGATGCTGACTTTAAGTTTCACCTTCAAATGTTTCTTCTTATTTCAAGAATTTTTAGAAGTTTCTGAGTAAAAACTAAATCAAAACATGCTGAGCAAAAATCCATTTTTGTCAGCGGATGTAAGACTTTATCACTCCAAGTAGCTCAATGATTTTTGTACAATGTGTTTTTTTTCTTCATTTTTTTTATCAAATCAAGTTTTATGATTGATGGCGATAAAACGTCGTCGCAAATTGAAAATATATTTACTAGCAAAATGTCTTGATACTGAAAAATCCGTATCCCAAAAACGATTCCTGATATAAACCTAAAAAAAATACTCTATGCAGATTCCATCAAATAATATATTTTTCAATCAAATTTTATTTTTGCATTTATTTTTTTAAATACATGCAGGGCCACTAATACCAAGACCTAGCTACTAAGACAAGACACGAAAAACAATCTAATTATAAAAATCGCTTAGCAAAGTTTTTTTAAACAAATTTATTGTCTAATCAGGAGAACAGAAATAGACGGTCGTGAATTTCGGAGCTTTAGATTAATCAAATAATGTTCATTACTGATTAACGGCTTTACATTCACTTGCGATTTTATGTGCATATTAATTTTTGGAGTGCATAACAATGTTTTAATGGTTGAAGCGACTTGAAATGCCCCACGTATGAATGAGTATCTGAACGGCAAGTATTAAAATGAAAAAAATTAAAGATCTGCCTCAAATAGTGCTGCACTTTTATGTACTCCACTTTATAATTTTCTATTGTTTACTCCGGACTTTAAGAACCGAATTAATTTGATCTAAATATATTTTAATCGAAGAAAAAATATATCAATTGAATAGAATAAACTTAACCTAGTTGCAAATTGTGCAATCATCAATTTCATAAATGTGATCGAGACAAATCTTGTCCGACTCACATTACATTTTATTAATGCAATCCTTTTTTTTCATCGACTTAATTTAAAATTTTCTTCAATTCACTAAAGTGGATTTTATTTCTCATTCAATTAAAATATTATTTTATTCTATCGCATATTTTTTCGCAAGAGGGTGATAGTCAAGAAAAAGAAGAGGACATAAAAATTAAATATGAAATTTATTGTTGTGGCTCTGTATTAATTATCGACAGAAAACAGAGCATTTTTGTGCCCTAGAATCCTAAAATTATTTCTTTTTCCTTATGAGTAAAAACACCAAAAAATCACGATAAAAATAAAAAAATTTTGTCATAATTTCCGTCCGGTTCTAAACCTGGGGTTCAAACACTAAAGCCTTTCAATTTGTATTGTTATTGCAAAAAATTACTAGGGAGTTGACAGTTCCGGCGATAAAATTCTTGTACATGGTGGCAACGGTGATTGCAGCGGTCACTGTGATATACTTATATAACATAGAGAAGTAGGCAATGGTTCCATAAATTTCAAATTTTCTAAGTAATTATGCCCTCGTCTCGTGCATGAGCAGAAAATAACTGACGTTTATAGAATGTAGTTGACGCGGGCTCAATTCGGCGGTGAATATATCAGTAAATGGAAACCTGAAGAAACGATACCCTAGCCGTATTAAAATATCTGTTCATCCACATAAATTACGGGATGCACAGTAGATGATAGAAAGTTTGTTCATCTACTCATGCTTGTCCTTTCGGTAGTGGAGTCATCATACCATAGGGGAACTGATACTCACTAGTGCGCGTTATTACATTCAGGAGGTGAAAGTTCTGTGCAAAGCCGTTACCATTTTTATCACGGATTTTTTTCCGCTTTTTTTTCTCACGGCTATATCTCTATGTTATACATACTCGTCTAAGCGCCGCCACTGCTGTGTACAAAAATTGGGTATCCAATCCTTTACAAGGATTGCCTAATTTAGAAGGATATGACTTTATTTGGGTTGGGTTTAGTAGGGTTTTCAACACCCTTCATACGAAAAGCTCAATTTAAAAACGATGACTCGGTTAGTGCATGTTTGGGTTAGCCGTTTGACAGCCCATAGAAGGGGTGTCCAATTTGGAAAGGATGGCTCTGTTTAAAGTTGTTTGCGCTGGACTCTTAGTCACCCTATAAGGAGTCCGCAATTTGAAAGGGATGACCACATTTCGGTCTGTTTGAGTTGGGCCTTTTGTCACCATAGAAGGGTTGTCCAATTTAAAAGGTATGACTTTTTTTTTGGCTTGGGTTACGAATTGGATCGGCAAGCGAGGGCACGTAGCATGCACACTATACGAAACCCTAGTATATATATATGTATGCGCAAAGTATAGTTTGAGGACCCAAAATATACGTTTTCATCGAATTATTCAAATCGATGCGGGAGGGTACTGTGAACTATATGCATGCATTTTTAATTGAATGTATACGTTGGTTTTGATTTGATTCAACAAAAAGTATAATGTGTATACTATGAGACCATTTCGTATAAAAGTTTATTGAATGCTTATAAAATGACACATATGAGGTCATGTATAAAAAATATGAAATTGAGTTTAACGAAGGTATATTGTTTTCCAGCACAATTTAAGGCGTTACCAAGAATAATATATTGATATAATATGACGAATTCTGTTAAATTGTCAATTTCATGTTTAATGTATATAATGGACGTTTTGCGGTCTTGTATAGTACATAAGGTTATCTCGATAGTATACTACAGCTTAATAATATGGTCCTCGAATCATACTAGGCTTTTGCTAGTGGCTCGTGTAAACGTACTTATAGAGAGACTGTTTTGAAGACTTCCGGCTGTTTTGAGGCCACATTAAGGTGGGCTAAAGAACCGATATCTTTTAAGATTGCGATGCCCATCTGGAATTTTCCGTTCCTTTTATAAAATAATACGGGAAAAACCACACATCAACATGGATTTTGATGCAAAAAATTGTGAGCCACACAAGGTTAATTTCTCATGTGTATGTACAAACAACTGGAGAAGTTGAAATACAGTAAACATCTGATCCTGTAAAATTACCGTAAATTAACGAAATTTTTCTTCATAAAATATTTTGGTGTGAAAAAAACGGTCATACGCCTATTTAGATGCAAAAATACCGGTCACGATTATTTTTCGTGAGATTGCCGTCACACAAAAATATCACTGGTCATTTACCACTGAATAGATGCTAGATTACCGGTGCTAAATTGTTGATTTATAACGTATGAGATTAAATGTAAACAGAAATTCTATGCACAAATATTTCCTCAAAGAATACAATAGGTACAAATATTGCGTACTGCGTATTCTTTTTGTCTATATACAGTCTGTTCCAAAAACTTCTGGCTATATTTTGACAATATATGTATTAGGATGGTTTAAAAAATGCTTAATTTTTTTTATAGGAATGTTCATTAAAATCTTTCTACCTGTTTATGAGAAAAATGCTGTCACACAAGCTGAGGCTCCTGCGATTTTTTTTTTACTACAGCCGCATCGATGTTGACATTTCAAGAAAAGGGCTGCGTTCGCAAATTTCAAAATTCAGACATTGCCAAACCCTTTCACGTATATATATTGTTTGTGGCGAAACAAAAGTTTACGTCAAACCTTAGAGTGAATATTTTGGCTAAAATGTCAAGTAATCTCTTTTTGAACGCAACAGGTACAAAAACCACAATGAAAATTACTATGAAACAATTAATTTCATTTGTTCAACCGTCCGAATATACTATATATATGTCCGCAAAAAAGCGAGGAGGCTCCAAAATATACTTCATATAGAGGAACATGTCCTCAAAGAGTACCGTACACAACATTTTTTCGTGTTGAATTCTTTGAGGACATGTTTGTTTATAGGGAGTCTGTTTTGAAGACTTCTGACTATTTTAAGGCTATATATATATATATTGAGGTGGGTCAAGAAAATGACAGCTCTTAAGATTGTTTTGTCAATCAAGCTTGTTTCCTTTCTTTTTTAAAATGAAAGAAAGAAAACCACGCACCAACGTCAATTTTGGGTGCGAATAATTGTCAGCTTTGAAAGGTTGATTTTTCATATGTACGAATGTACGTACATAGCCGTCAAAATAACCAGGAGTCTTTAAAACAGAATCTCTATGCATAAATATGTACTCAAAGAATACAATAGGTACAAATATTGCGTACTGCGTATTCATTTTATCTATATGAAGTCTGTTCCAAAAACTTCTGGCTATATTTTGACAATATATGTATTAGGATGGTTTCAAAAATGTTTAATTTTTTTAATAGGAATGTTCATTGAAATCTTTGTACCTGTTTATTAGAAAAATGCTGTCACACAAGCTGAGGCTCCTGCGATTTTTTTTTTACCACAGCCGTATCGATGTTGACATTTCAAGAAAATGGCTGTCTTCGCAAATTTCAAAATTCAGACATTGCCAAACCCTTTCACGTATATATATTATTTGTGGCGAAACAAAAGTTTACGTCGAACCTTAGAGTGAATATTTTGGCTAAGATGTCAAGTAATCTCTTTTTGAATGCAGCAGGTACAAAAACTACAATGAAAATTACTATGGAACAATTAATTTCATTCGTTCAACCGTCCGAATATACTATATATATGTCCGCAAAAAAGCGAGGAGGCTTTAAAATAGACTTCATATAGAGGAACATATCCTCAAAGGGTACCGTACACAACATTTTTTTGTGTTAAATTCTTTGAGGACATGTTTGTTTATAGGGAGTCTGTTTTGAAGACTTCTGGCTATTTTAATGCTATATATATATGGGTCTGTCCACGTCAATCCGATACCCCTCCAGACCGCACCATCTCCGATTTGCCCCGTGATTTTTTGTGTTATTGTCCATGCTTTGAAACACTTTTCTAAATTTTTTTAAATTTTTCTGATCAACCCTTTTTGGGTTATAATTTTTTTTAGGTAAAAGATAACGACCTTTTTTAAAAATCTGAAAAAATTCTGAAAGATCCTCTGAATGAGGCAGAACAGTCTACCGTTTGGGAGAATATGGACCGAATTTTTCTTATATTTTTTTTACCCAATTAAAAATTTTTTTCCAAGAAAAACACTACACCCACGACTCTTATCCTCTTATAGACCTGCCAGCACTATGTTTGAACTACACGAATCTTTTTACTAGTATTCATAATTGGTATTCAACTGGTCAGTTACAGGAAAAATTAGTTTGACCCAGTATTCATTTTGTGCCAAGGGTAAAAGGTGGAGAAATTGGTTGTTTCAAAGTGTACATCCAAAAATATGTGAATATGGAAGTGAATATGCTCCCATAGTGGATAAATATACTTCATATAGAGGAACATATCCTCAAAGAGTACCGTACACAACATTTTTTCGTGTTGCATTCTTTGAGGACACGTTTGTTTATAGGGAGTCTGTCTTGAAGACTTCTGGCTATTTTAAGGCTATATATATATATTAAGGTGGGTCAAGAAAATGAGAGCTCTTAAGATTGTTTTGTCAATCAAGATTGTTTCCTTTCTTTTTTAAAATGAAAGGAAAAAACCACCTACCAACGTCAATTTTGGGTGCGAATAATTTTCAGCTTTGAAAGGTTAATTTCGCATATGTACGTACATAGCCGTCAAAATAAACAGGAGTCTTTGAAACAGAATCTCTGTGCATAAATATGTTCTCAAAGAATACAATAGGTACAAATATTGCGTACTGCGTATTCTTTTTGTCTATATGCAGTCTGTTCCAAAAACTTCTGGCTATATTTTGACAATATATGTATTAGGATGGTTTCAAAAATGCTGTATTTTTTTTACAGGAATGTTCATTGGAATCTTCGTACCTGTTTATTAGAAAAATGCTGTCACACAAGCTGAGGCTCCTGCGATTTTTTTTTTACTACTACCGCATCGATGTTAACATTTCAAGAAAAGGGCTGTCTTCGCAAATTTCAAAATTCAGACATTGCCAAACCCTTTCACGTATATATATTGTTTGTGGCGAAACAGAAGTTTACATCAAACCTTTCAGTGAATATTTCGGCTAAGATGTCAAATAATCTCTTTTTTGACGCAACAGGTACAAAAATCCCAATGAAAAATACTATGAAACAATTAAGTCATCGAGCACACGTTACCAACTCAGAATCGAGAGTAGCGCCTCTTGCGGAAAAATTTGAAAAACATGCATGTCGAAGTTAGCGCCGCTTGCGGCAGATATGTCAACCAATGCATTCAGCAAAAAGTTACGGATGTCGATAGGGTAGGATGTAAATGTTACAGTGGCGGCGCATGTTTCATGAAGGGCCACGATTGCCCCTATTGACCCTTAAAGCTTATTTTATCTCAGGGCTTACTTTACGCTTACGCCATCACTGCTGCCTCTTTTACCGACAACCGTGACTAGCAAACCTAGCGTTAGTAGCCAGAACTGTGAAATACTTAGCATGTACCATGGACGTACAAAATATCTGGACGGAGCCTTTCTCCGTGGGGGTGAAGCCGCAAGGGTGAGGGGAAAGAAAGTTTGCTGCCACGGATATGACTAACCAAGATGGCGGCGGCAATACTATTTTATATATATATAGGTTATATATATAGGTCTAAATCTGAGTAACCAAGATGGCTGACGCGGGTTTTCTCCTCACCCCTGTGGATTCACTCCCCTCATCGAAAAAGGTACTTTAGGCTCCATCCAGATATTTTGTACGTAGCATGGCATGTACTGTCATATAGCCGTAAGCACGGCTTTGACGTCTCCGTGTGTTTTTTTCGGATGATCGCTTTGTTTTTCAACAAAACAAGTTAGATTTTTTTTTAAGAAGTGCAATAAAGTGGGAACAGCTCCGTCTGGTCCGGTGAAGAGTGGCAGATGTGCATGAAATTCATAATAAAATGTATTTATCAATTGGCGAAAAAAGAGTGGGGGCAAACGACAGCCGCCTGGAGTTTTCGATAATTTAGTGTGCTTAAAAAAAAAATTCCATGGAGCGGAGGACCAGACGGGATTTCTTATGCAGACATATATACATATGTATATATGTATATATGTCTGCAAAAGAGCGAGGAGGCTTTAAAATAGACTTCATATAGAGGAACATGTCCTCAAAGAGTACCGTACACAACATTTTTCCGTGTTGCATTCTTTGAGGACATGTTTGTTTATAGGGAGCCTGTTTTGAAGACTTCTGGCTATTTTAAGGCTATATATCGTTCTATATTATATAAAGATATCGCCGCCGCCGCCGCCGCCGCCGCCGCCGCCGCCGTGTCAAGAATACACCCTGACCTAAACAAACCCAAACCCAAAACCCAAACCCAAAACCCAAACCCAAGACAAAAACCCAAACCCAAAATAAACTCGAAAATTCTTATCGTACCATGGTAACCATGGTAACCATGGTAACCAAGATAACCCGGGTAACCATGGTAACATATATAATCCACGGAACCTAGGTAACCTGGGTAAGGTTAGGTTTGGTTTACGTTGGGTTGGGGATGGTCATCTTTTTCAAATTGGACACCCGTTATAAGCTTGATTCTTGGTCATCCTTTCTCAATTGGATAACCGTTATAAGCTCTGACACAGCGGCGGCGGCGATATCTTTATATAATTTAGAATGATATATAAATATAGTATTTGTCATATACATAAACCCTAAGCCATTAAATCGATATATCGATAAACTCAGACCCAGCCCAAACATATATAAATTTTCGTATATAAATTATGACAGAAATTTTCATGTATAATTTTTGACACGAAAAATTCAAATCAAGAGAATTCAAAAGAAAACTTGAAATAAAATTTAAAAATTTCAATTCCAAAAAAACCTATCAATCAAAATGTCGATATATCAATTCATGTCAAGAAACAATATATTGAACTGAGGCAAGAATCGATATATCGAAGCACGTCAGTAATCGGTATATCGATATATTGAATCATGTCAAGTATCGATAAATTGATAAATCCATACTCGAATCGTGTCAAGAATCGATAAATTGATATATCGATACATCGAATCGTGTCGATAATCGATAAATTGATATATCGATATATCAAATCGTGTCTAAAATCGATAAATTGAAATATTGTACTGCGTCAAGCATTGATACAAACCGAACCTTATTGATATAATCGAACCGTGTCAATATAAATATTCACACATAAATATAATATTCAATATAAATGGTACACTTATAAATATACCCAATTCAACGGAAATGCAAGAATCAATACATCGATATATTGAACCGTGTCAAGAAACAATATATTGATACATCTAATCGTGTCAAGAATCGATATATCGATATATCGAATCATGTCAAGAATCGATACATCGAATCATGTCTAAAATCGATAAATTGATATATTAATATATCCATTTAAAGATTTTGAACACGATTTACAATTAATTGTAGTGCGTCAAGCAACAATATATTGATACATCTAATCGTGTCAAGAATCGATATATCGATACATCGAAGCGTTTTAAGAATCGATCTATCGATAGATCAACATGTGTCAAGAATCGATATATCGATACATCGAAGCGTTTTAAGAATCGATGTATCGATATATCGAAATGTGTCAAGAATCGATATTTCGATACATCGAATCGTGTCAAGAATCGATATGTCGATATTTCAATCGAACCCAAACTCAACCCAAACATATCCCAAACCCAAAAAATACGAATATAATCAATTTTTTATCAAAACATCTTTCCAGAATATTTTTCTCTAACCACTGACACAAACACAATACGGGGGGTTGGCGCGCGGAGCGCGCAGGGGGGCGAAGCCCCCCTAGTATATATATATATATATATATATATATATATATATATATTGAGGTGGGTCAAGAAAATGACAGCTCTTAAGTTTGTTTTGTCAATTAAGCTTGTTTTTTTCTTTTTTAAAATGAAAGGGAAAAAACCACACACCAACGTCAATTTTGGGTGCGAATAATTGTCAGCTTTGAAAGGTTGATTTTTCATATGTACGAATGTACGTACACTGAAGCGCATTAATGCCTGGTCTGACAATTTTGAGGGGGCTTGGCACTTTTTTTTACTGGCCAAGTGACGATCGTTAGAGCGGTGGTCGCGATCTCGTATAGATGACACATTCAAGCGACAGATTGAAATGACAGATCGTGATCGAGCTTGATTTTGAGGTTTCGTGGTGCGTTTCTTCAGCAGAAGCGATTATGACAGCTGAGATATCTATAATATTTGACAGATCGCGATCGAGATTGATTTTGAGGTTCCACGATATGTTTATTCGGAGCAAGCGAATATATGTGACAGCTGAGCTATATGCGTAATCCATAAAATTTGAATTACGAATGTGAATAACAAAATTAAAACGTTGAAAAACACGGAAATATATTTCCTAAAGAAGAAACCCAGATAGAACACTGACGTCTAATATACGTATATACGACGTCGCCATCGACGTCTGTAAGACGTATTTAGTACGTATACTAAAGAGCTAAATGTCCGGCTAATATCTGTATATTTGACGTATATGAGACGTCGAATATACATAAAAAATGACGTATATAAGACGTCGAAAATACATAAAATCTACGCACAGCACAATAATATTTAGAAAAAACATAAACAAAAACTAAAAACATTACTGGCGGTTCCATACGCATTTTGTCGTTGTTATAGGTCATAGAAAAGTTACACTGAAAAAAAAAAATAAATTCTGCACGGATTTCTCGATAGAATTTTATTCTGCTTCGACGGGGACTCGAACCTGCGACCTACCTACTTATCCTACCTATCTTTCTAACACGCTACCCACTACGCTATCGACTGTTTATGAACTTTGGTAATTCATATCATGTATTTGACACGCCAGAGAACACTTGATCAGTTGTATGTTAGGAGCTACTCAAGGGATGGTGGTGGTCGCGTCTTCAACCCGTTTTTAGTATAACCATGTCAGTTTTTGAAGAAATTACAAAATTGAACGTGGTGAATCCAATATGGTGGATCCGAAATTATAAAAATTCCATAACTTGTCTGGTTCACTCTAACTATAGTCTTCGCAAAGAGAGATAGAACATAGTCCCTCTATTTTCTGTCGCACTCAGTTCTGCTGCCATCACGTTTAGGACGGTAGACGGAGTCCATATATATATATATATATTGTCACGGCCTTTTTAACGTGGCCGGACGGTATTCAGGCGCACCTGATCTTCGTTGGGAACAAATTCAAAAAAAAACGAGATGAAACAAGAACATAAAAAAAAATAGACAAATTTCAATTTATTCAAAAAAATAGGAAATATAATGTAAGTTGTTGGGCGCCAGCCGTCACTCGGACGACGATTCTCGATACAAAAAAACGGAAGGGTAATCGCAAAAAAAAGAAAGAAAGAAAAAAAAGAAAAAGAAAAAACTAATCTCGTTACTCGGGGGGGTTTCTCAGGGGTGAATTTACCGGCTCGCAGGCCTCTTAATTATTGCCCGTGTCGGGCTATCGTCAACGGCGATATAAATCGAACTCAAAAAGGGGAAAAAGCACTATTACGCAATTACTGACAATGATTCTATTGAAACGGGGGATCGCGATGCGCCACCACACGCACGAACTTATAATACAAAACCAAATGGGGGAAATGATACACAAAATAATGTAAAAATTCGAGATACAATTCACAAGGGTAAAATCGGGGAAAATGGAATCGACTCACTCTTCTCGCCGAATGATGCTCGGTAAGCCGAGTCCACGTGTCGCGATTTGCCGGTGGCTATCGCTTGCGTACAAGCGAAAAATCTCGCTCCTGTGGATCTCGCTTAATCTTTTTCGGTGCAACAACCGGTGTGCCGAAGCGCTCGATGCTGGACCACGATATCTCGTGGCTCGTGAGTCTTACTCTCTCTCTCTCTTTCACTCTGTAGAGGGATTCTTTTATCTTTTAAAAATGGCTCGATACAATGCTACGTTTTCTCTATGCCAGGGCTCACGTCGAAGTGATTCTTCTTCGTCGTCTCTCTGCTCGTGGGACTCGGAAAAAGGGTAATTTGGGGGGAAAGGGCATGCGCGATGGAAAATTGGGTCATAGGGGGATAGAGGATCGATAGATTATTGGTTATTCGGGAGCTGACGTCACGAGCGCGTTGCGCAGGACAGCAGATCGATAATCGATGATCCGTGCTGTGCTGCCCTCGGCGACCCGTGACGCAACTCCCGCTCTCCTGGCTGATGACTATACCCGGACGACGACGAGGGTCCTCTCTCTCGGCAATGATTGGCCGTTGGTGGCACACAGGGCCGGCGATGCTCTCTGTATTCTTTTCTGGCACCACGATTCCTCGCCTCGCACGGGATAATTCGAAACGAGGGAGTTCATGGGTGCCAGACGATGTTCCTGGTGACGGTTGAGGTGAGAGCCACGATCTCGCCCGAACCCGTCGTTTTTATCGAGGGTTCGTTTGATTACGCGGGGAATTCCCTCACCCGCCGTCACCTTGCTGTTATCTTCATGTCTGTCCCTGTGGCCACGGCGATGGTGTTGACTTGCCTCCTGGCTCGTCGTCCGGGTCTCTGGTGATATATTTTTCCCGATCCTGGGACGGCTGTTCGATGGCGAGGGGTTACGTGTGGCAGAGGGGAAGGGGGGGGGGGAGAGTATTCGAGGGTCAATGGCATGAGAGAGGGATCAGCTGTGCTGGCTCGTAGGCTATGGATATGGGACGACGTTGGCAGTGGAAGGGGGAGAGAGACGACGCTTGACGACGATGAGGCATTATGTGTGAATTTTGCTGCTTATAATTATTTCCTTAAATTTAATGTACATGGGGACGGTTTGCGTGTGGTGACGGACTTCGACGGGCATTATGGCTGATAAATGTGACGCCGTGTCACAATATATATATAGGTTCATGATCTCAATTCGGATCGCGCGCAAAACTTATTGCGCGCGATCTTTGTGTTATAATGTATTTATATAGTATACATCATATAATGTAAATAAAGTGTTATAAAATATATTTTAATTGTAAGAATTTATCCATCCACTTATATATACCTCATATGGATCACTGACGTCTAATATACATATATTCAAATACACATGTATATGATATGTAGACGTGATATACGTATATTTTACGTATATTATACAATAAGCATTTGACATCAAATAATATACATATGGGACATTCCACGTCAACTCAGCCACCCCGTTTTTTTTATTGTCTCGAAAAAATTATTCAGTATGGGCATTTCAAAGGACAATTTATCCATGATATTTTGCCAAAATTTCATCCCCCCACTATTGTTGGTTCTCGAGATAATGATTAATGAAGTCTCAATTTTGTAAAAATCATAACTTCGTAACTACTGATCGGATTTAAACGATTAAAAAAAGAATCTTTTTTATTTTTTTTTGCTCTTTTCGAAAAAAAATATGTCATCATCGGATAAAAGCTCATTAGACATTTTTCGGAGTAAATTAACAAAAAACAATTTTTCCCTCTTCACTGATGCCTTGTTCCATTTTGAAAAAATCCTGCGGAGTTGTGTATTGCCTCTCTCTATCAGAAAAAAAAATACTGAGTAGAATTCCGATTGGCCCTTTCGTGGAAAAAAAAAAAATCGAAAAATTTTCCCGAAAACCGTCTAATGAACTTTTCTCCAATGACGGCATATTTTTTTTCAAAAAGGGCAAAAAAAATAAAAAAGATTCGTTTTTTAATCGTGAAAATCCGATCGGCCGTTACGAAGTTATGATTTTTACAAAATTGAGAATTTATTAACCATTATATCGAGAACCAACAATAGTGGGGGGATGAAATTTTGGTAAAATGTCATGGATATATTGTACTTTGAAATGCCTATACTGAATAATTTTTTCGAGACAAAAAAAAACGGGGTGGCTGATGAGTTAACGTGGAATACGACACGTCAACGCAGCCACGTCAACTCAGCCATCCCGTTTTTTTTTTGGTCTCGAAAAAATTATTCAGTATGGGCATTTCAAAGTACAATATATACATGAAATTTTACCAAAATTTCGTCCCCCCACTATTGTTGGTTCTCGAGATAATGATTAATAAATTCTCAATTTTGTGAAAATCATAAGTTCGTAACGGCTGATCGGATTTTAACGACTAAAAAACGAATCTTTTTCATTTTTTGTGCCCTTTTTGAAAAAAAATATGCCGTCATTGGAGAAAAGTTCATTAGACAGTTTTCGGGGAAATTTTTCGATTTTTTTTTTTTCCACGAAAGGGCCAATCGGAATTCTACTCAGTATTTTTTTTTCTGATAGAGGGAGGCAATACACAACTCCGCAGGATTTTTTCAAAATGGAACAAGCCATCAGTGAAGAGGGAAAAATTTTTTTTTGTTAATTTACTCCGAAAAATGTCTAATGAGCTTTTATCCGATGATGACATATTTTTTTTCGAAAAGAGCAAAAAAAATAAAAAAGATTCTTTTTTTAATCGTTTAAATCCGATCAGTAGTTACGAAGTGATGATTTTTACAAAATTGAGACTTCATTAATCATTATCTCGAGAACCAACAATAGTGGGGGGATGAAATTTTGGCAAAATGTCATGGATATATTGTCCTTTGAAATGCCCATACTGAATAATTTTTTCGAGACAATAAAAAAAACGGGGTGGCTGAGTTGACGTGGAATGCGACATATATTATATGTATAAGGAACATCTACTTGACGATAGAAACGAAGCCAACTGCATTGCTGTCAAAATCACGTATTATATTTCGTATATTGGACGTGTGTTTTTCAACAATATCTCCGTGGAATTTTGTACATCTCATAAACGTATAATATTCGTTCATATCTTTGGTTGTAATTCCCGGATCTAAAGCTATTTATATATAAATATATATAAATATTCAATGTACGTATGTACATTAAATATATATATATATATATATGCTTCAGATGCGGGAATTACAACCGAAAGATAATGAACGAATATTATACGTTTATGAGATGTACAAAATTCCACGGAGATATTGTTGAAAAACACACGTCCAATATACGTATATAATACGTGATTTTGACAGCAATGCAGTTGGCTTCGTTTCTATCGTCAAGTAGATGTTCCTTATATATATAATATATGTATATAATTTGATGCCAAATGCTTATTGTATAATATACGTAAAATATACGTATATAAAATTCATTCACTACATCAGTTAGATAGCACCACAATATACACTCAATATACGTATAATATACGTATAATATAAGTCTATCATAGACGTATACATATCATATACATATATACCTAAAATATACGTATATTAGACGTCAGTAGTCTATCTGGTAACATAATTATATTTGAAAAGAATTAATTATGATTGAAGAATATTCAATTAATATCAAAGTAAGGGTTTTTCATCATTGAATAATTTTTTAAATAAATTGTAGTTTATACTTCAACGAAAAAGTTTTGGAAAAAATCAATGTATGGGTGAAAATTTCCGACAATTTTTGTTTCAAATTTGTGAGTCATTTCTGATGCATGCGCATTATCGAAAATGAACCAGAAATTATTTTCTTGTAAAACGTTCTTCCTCGTCCTGTGAGATAATTATTATTATCGTATTAATATTAATAATAATAATGATATAAATAATAATAATTATTATTCTTATTCTAATTATTATGATCATAGTTGTGATGATGAAAATAATTATTACTGATATTCTTATTCTTATGATGATTCCTATTATTACTAGTATTACTCGATCGGCATTAGTGCACAAGAGCATGTTGACATTTATTCCACTTCTGGTTGCTTGAAATTATATTACTGATGATTAATTCTGTCTGAGAGTCGATTTTCCTATATATTAAAAATTATGTCACGAATTGGAGTGCGCAGTTTTTTTTTCATAATTGATTAAAAACTATGAAAACTAGCATTTCTCGAAATATGTAACAAACATAGCTATTGGGTCTATCTGATCCCTAACATTATTTTACAATTTTTCGTGCCATTTTCGCCATTTGTATCACCTCGTAAGATGTCCAAATGTGAATCTAGACATCGTGCTGCTCACTATTCGATGTCAGGAAATGAAACAAGCATAGCTTTTGGTTCCATCTGATCCCTGACATTGTTTACAATTTTTCGTGCCATTCACGCCATTTGTTTCACCTCGTAAGGTGTCGAAATGTGAATCTCGAGATCGTGCTGCTTGCTATTTGATGTTAGGAAATGGAACAAGCATAGCTTTTGGTTCCATCTGATCCATGACATTATTTTATAATTTTTCGTGCCATTTTCGCCATTTGTTTCACCTCGTAAGGTGTCCAAATGTGAATCTCGAGATCGTTCTGCCAGCTAATCGATGATAGGAAATGAAACGAACATAGCTTTTGGTTCCATCTGATCCGTGACATTTTTTTATAATTTTTCGTGCCATTCTCGCCATATGTTTCATCTCGTAAGATGTCCAAATGTGAATCTCGAAATCAGGCTGCTCGTAATCTGATGTAAGGAAATAAAACAAGCATGGACTTTGGTTCCATCTGATCCCTGACATTATTTTATAATTTTTTGTGCCATTCTTGTCTTTTGTTTCACCTCGTAAGGTGGCCAAATGTGAATCTCGAGATCGTTCTGCTTGCTATTCGATGTTAGGATATGGAACAAACATAGATTTCGGTTCCATCTGATCCCTTACATTATATTGTAATTTATCGTGCCATTCTCGCCATTTGTTTCACCACGTAAGGTGTCCCAATGTGAATCTCGAGATTGTTCTGCCTGCTATTCGATGTTAGGAAATGAAACAAGCATAGCTTTTCGTTCCATCTGATCCCTGACATTATTTTATAATTTCTCGTGCCATTCTCGCCGTTTGTTTCACCTCTTGATGTGTCCAAATGTGAATCTCAGAATCAGGCTGCTCGTAATCTGATGCTAGGAAATGAAACAAGCATGGACTTTGGTTCCATCTGATCGCTGACATTATTTTATAATTTTTCGTGTCATTCTTGTTTTTTGTTTCACCTCTTAAGGTGTCCAAATGTGAATCTCGAGCTCGTGCTGCTTGCTATTTGATGTTAGGAAATGAAACAAGCATAGCTTTTGGTTCCATCTGATCCCTGACATTATTTTATAATTTCTCGCGCCATTTTCGCCATTTGTTTCACCTCTTAATGTGACCAAATGTGAATCTCAGAATCAGGCTGCTCGTAATCTGATGCTAGGAAATGAAACAAGCATGGACTGTGGTTCCATCTGATCGCTAACATTATATTATAATTTTGCGTGTCATTCTTGTTTTTTGTTTCACCTCTTAAGGTGTCCAAAAGTGAATCTCGAGATCGGGCTGCTTGCTATTCGATGTAAGGAAATGAAACAAACATAGCTTTTTGGTCTATCTGATCCCTTACATTATATTGTAATTTATCGTGCCATTCTCGCCATTTGTTTCACCTCGTAAGGTGTCGAAATGTGAATCTCGAGATCGTTCTGCCTGCTATTCGATGTTAGGAAATGAAACAAACATAGCTTTTGGTTCCATCGGATCCGTGACATTTTTTTATAATTTTTCGTGCCATTCTAGCCATTTGTTTCACCTCGTAAGATATCCAAATGTGAATCTAGACATCGTGCTGCTTGCTATTCGATGTTAGGAAATGAAACAAACGTAGCTTTAGGTTCCATCTGATCCTTAACATTATATTGTAATTTTTCGTGTCATTCTCGCCATTTGTTTCACCTCGTAAGATGTCCAAATGTGAATCTAGACATCGTGCTGCTTGCTATTCGATGTTAGGAAATGAAACAAATATAGCTTTTGGTTCCATCTGATCCCTGACATTATTTTATAATTTCTCGTGTCATTCTCGCCATTTGTTTCACCTCGTAAGGTGTCCAAATGTGAATATCGAAATCAGGCTGCTCGTAATCTGATGCTCGGAAATAAAACAAGCATGGACTTTGGTTCCATTTGACCCCGGACATTATTTTATAATTTTTCGTGCCATTCTTGTATTTTGTTTCGCCTCGTAAGGTGGCCAAATGTGAATCTCGAGATCGTTCTGCTTGCTATTCGATGTTAGGATATGGAACAAACATAGCTTCCGGTTCCATCTGATCCCTGACATTATTTTATAATTTTTCGTGCCATTCACGCCATTTGTTCCACCTCGTAAGGTGTCCAAATGTGAATCTTGAGATCGTTCTGCCTGCTATTCGATGTTAGGAAATGAAACAAACATAGCCTTTGGTTCCATCGGATCTGTGACATTTTTTTATAATTTTTCGTTCCATTCTCGCCGTTTGTTTAACCTCGTAAGGTGTCCAAATATGAATCTCGAGATCGTTCTGCTTGCTATTCAATGTTAGGAAATGAAACACGGAAATGTCACGGATCAGATGGAACCAAAAGCTATGTTTGTTTTATTTCCTAACATCGAATAGCAGGCAGCACGATCTCGAGATTCAAATTTGGACACCTTACAAGGTGAAACAAATGGCGAAAATGGCACGAAAAATGATAAAATAATGTCACGGATCAGATGGAACCAAAAGATATGCTTGTTCCGTTTCCTAACATCAAATAGCAAGCAGCACGATCTCGAGATTCACATTTTATCACATTACGATGTAAAACAAATGGTGTGAATGGCACGAAAAATTATAAAATAATGTCAGGGATCAGAGGGAACCTAAAGCTATGTTTGTTTCATGTCTTAAGGGGGGACAGTACTGAAATTGGATTTTTTTTTGTTTGTATATGGATATTTTTCAAATCTTGCCAACTTTTATGAAACTTTTAAACGAGAAACTGACCAAAACTCGGGGTGTGTAGGTCAAATATTTTGTGAGTTATAGCTATTTTTCTAATTCTAAAGTATACTTCTTAAAAATGTTCCTTGCGCATACAGTGTTATTGCAGAGGGTTGAAATTTGTTCCTCGCAAATATACTACCATAATCTAAAAATTTGTGGAAGGAATTTTCAAATAGACTTTATTTGGCTATTCAAGCTATTACCAATGCAGAGGTATTTTTTAAAATTATAATTTGTTGTACATTATGTACCAGAAAATAAGTTCTATTGTCACTACGCCAAATTCCTTCCAGCAATCTTAAGATAATGTGCCCTAGAACATGTGTTTTAAAGGGGAAAGTGATCGGACTAAAACTAATGCGCAAGAGATTTTTTGAATACCCAAAAATACAATTCCGAGATAAACGCGATTGAATGAATTTTTCTTGGAACAATTCCTAAGAAGCAAAAAGTGAATGGGAAGGGCTGAATTTTGTTCTGTGAAGATTCCTGACGAATAGTAGTTGATATTGGAGTTTATTTATGGCCATTACAAGTTATCACTACTGGAAAAATCGTACAACTCACAAGAAGATAGGCATAGATCCAGATGATAGATTCAGTTCAAACTCCTAGAATTTACTTCTTGGGGCAAAAAATGAAACCTATGCTGTTTAATTCAATCTCATAGGCCTTTCTTCTCTGTACGAGCCCAAATTTGTGATATTATTGAGCGATTCATCGATTACCTACGATAATCCAATATATGTCATTCTAATCGAATCTAATCACTCATGTTGATAAAAAGCGGCTGATTTACAATAAAAACATGTTTCTGTTTTACACAATAAAATTATCACAAGCCTCATCTTTAAAATTGACAATTTCTAGCAAAAGACGACGCTGTCAAATCTTTGTCGCTGCATCGGATTATCAGGCTCCGTGACCGGCTTGTCATTATGCATTCATTCTGTAATATATTTATACAATATGAAGTAAGCTCATTTGATATAAATCAAATCTTTTTTTGTAAGCTATGAAGCTTTTACAAAATTTGTAAGCTTACAAATTTCAAATACGTGTAACGTGTCGCAAGACCCATCCGACACTTGCGAACCAGCGATATCCAACATCAGTTTTACCATCACTTTATTGAAAGTATTGCAGATTCCGCACATTACTACATATAAAACATGAAGCTTTGGGAAATTATTATACAAATTTGAGAAAAAATTACACTTTTCTGTTTCAAAAGTTTTCTCAGGTTGTTGGCTGTTCATAGTAAATGATTCATATCGCATATGTATATATGTGAGAAAATCAATATTCTATAAATTCAGGAGTGAACATTGCTGTTCATTTCATGTTTCAGAAATCACATTTAATCATTGGTACTTGGTTCACGATTCTCGAATTGCTTTAGATACACAAATATAACCCGATTTTGTGAAAAGAAAGGTTATAACAGCAGACAGCTGGACGAAACACGACATATCTTACTTTGTAATCCGCACACCAACTTGGCTAGTGGCAGCACTCTTGTTGCGGAAACGAAGGAAACGAGATAGCCGTACAATTTTTTTTTCTAATTGTTTGGCGATCGTTGAGTGAAGATTGGTGAACTAATTAAAACGTTCGGCGGTCAATAGTTTTTTTTAGAAATGAATAATCAAAATTTTAACGTATTGACCGCCAAACATTTGAATTAGGCCACCAATCATTATCAAACGAGTTTCTTTCAATTCCAACGTGACCGTAAATTGTTTTATTATTTATTTGAAAAAAAAAAAACTATTTACAGCCAAACATTTTCATTAGGCCACCACTCATGACCAAACGATTTCCCTTCAATATAATTAATTTGGAAATAAATGAGAAATGAAATAACGTATTTATCAGGCTAGCTTGACAACACGTAGACATTTGACAGAAGTCGTGTATCTCGATGAAAGCAATGAGTATAGGATAGTATAGAGTGGAAGCTACCATATGGCCGCAATGAGGATATATGGAGTTCAGGGTTACTCTCCAAGAATAAATAAAGATGGTCGGATACGGGAATGAATATATTTATTACTTATCAGTCTTGTTACACTCGCTTTGGTAAATGCGTCTCTTAATATCAAAATCTTGCCATGAGGCGGAAGTACGTCGAACGTAGACTGTATATCTATATATCTATATATCGTTGCCACAGTTGTGGCTGTATCGCATCACAGTAGAGTGGAGACTCTTCTCTCGGAATCAAACGTTGCTTTCTCTCTCGAGGCTTTATCGTTGGTGTCGCGCGATCGCCGCGTGGTGTGCTGGCATCGCCAGAGAGTTGCGGAGCAGCCGCCACAGATATACGAATTTCAGCGCCATCTGTGAAGTCAAACTCATGAACCATACAGAAAAGGCGGTGAAAGCGCCATGTATTGTATATACGATATATCCTTGGTATACTCTTTGAATAAAAGCAATATTGAAAAAAAATTTCAGATGCGAAAAGTATATGACAAATTGATCATTGCACAAATTATCCACGACGCTGACGACCGATGGAGGCGTTAGTATATCAAATACGACGCAAATAACGCTTTTTTTGGTTTATGGGGCTCAAAATCACCTAAAAAAAAAATTTTTTCACTACCATGATATTTTTTATAGATGGAGGAAGGTTTCAAGGACATTTTTCCGACAAAAACGATAAATCTATTTTTTAGTCATTTTGCTCAAATTTTTCAGTACTGTCCCCCCTTAACATCGAATAGCAAGCAGCACGATCTCGAGATTCACATTTGGACACCTTACGAGGTGAAACAAATGGCGAGAATGGCACGATAAATTACAATATAATGTTACGGATCAGATAGACCGAAAAGTTTTGTTTGTTTCATTTCCTTACATCGAATAGCAAGGAGCCCGATCTCGAGATTCACTTTTGGACACCTTAAGAGGTGAAACAAATGGCGAGAATGGCGCGAGAAATTATAAAATAATGTCAGCGATCAGATGGAACCAAAAGCTATGCTTGTTTCATTTCCTAACATCAAATAGCAAGCAGCACGAGCTCGAGATTCACATTTGGACACCTTAAGAGGTAAAACAAAAAACAAGAATGACACGAAAAATTATAAAATAATGTCAGCGATCAGATGAAACCAAAGTCCATGCTTGTTTCATTTCCTAGCATCAGATTACGAGCAGCCTGATTCTGAGATTCACATTTGGACACATCAAGAGGTGAAACAAATGGCGAGAATGGCACGAGAAATTATAAAATAATGTCGGGGATCAGATGGAACCGAAAGCTATGTTTGTTCCATATCCTAACATCGAATAGCAAGCAGAACGATCTCGAGATTCACACTTGGCCACCTTACGAGGTGAAACAAAAGACAATAATGGCACGAAAAATTATAAAATAATGTCAGGGATCAAATGGAACCAAAGTCCATGCTTGTTTTATTTCCGAGCATCAGATTACGAGCAGCCTCATTTCGATATTCACATTTGGACACCTTACGAGGTGAAACAAATGGCGAGAATGGCACGAGAAATTATAAAATAATGTCACGGATCAGATGGAACCAAAAGCTATGTTTGTTTCATTTCCTCACATCGAATAGCAAGCAGCACGATGTCTAGATTCACATTTGGACATCTTACGAGGTGAAACAAATGGCGAGAATGGCACGAAAAATTATAAAAAAATGTCACGGATCAGATGGAACCAAAAGCTATGTTTGTTTCATTTCCTAACATCGAATAGCAGGCAGCACGATGTCTAGATTCACATTTGGACATCTTACGAGGTGAAACAAATGGCGAGAATGGCACGAAAAATTATTAAAAAATGTCACGGATCCGATGGAACCAAAAGCTATGTTTGTTTCATTTCCTAACATCGAATAGCAGGCCGAACGATCTCGAGATTCACATTGGGACACCTTACGTGGTGAAACAAATGGCGAGAATGGCACGATAAATTACAATATAATGTAAGGGATCAGATAGACCGAAAAGCTATGTTTGTTTCATTTCCTTACATCGAATAGCAAGCAGCCCGATCTCGAGATTCACATTTGGACACCTTACGAGGTGGAACAAATGGCGTGAATGGCACGAAAAATTATGAAATAATGTCAGGGATCAGATGGAACCAAAAGCTATGCTTGTTTCATTTCCTAACATCAAATAGCAAGCAGCACGATCTCGAGATTCACATTTGGACACCTTACGAGGTGGAACAAATGGCGTGAATGGCACGAAAAATTATGAAATAATGTCAGGGATCAGATGGAACCGAAAGCTATGTTAGTTTCATTTCCCAACATCGAATAGCAAGCAGCACGATGTCTAGATTCACATTTGGACATCTTACGAGGTGAAACAAATGGCGAGAATGGCACGAAAAATTATAAAAAAATGTCACGGATCAGATGGAACCAAAAGCTATGCTTGTTTCATTTTCAACATCAAATAGCAAGCAGCACGATCTCAAGATTCACATTTCGACACCTTACGAGGTGAAACAAATGGCGTGAATGGCACGAAAAATTATAAAATAATGTCAGGGATCAGATAGAACCAAAAGCTATGCTTGTTTCATTTCCTAACATCGAATAGTAAGCAGCACGATGTCTAGATTCACATTTGGACATCTTACGAGGTGAAACAAATGGCGAAAATGGCACGAAAAATTGTAAAATAATGTTAGGAATCAGATAGACCCAATAGCTATGTTTGTTACATATTTCGAGAAATGCTAGTTTTCATAGTTTTCAATCAATTATGAAAAAAAAACTGCGCACTCCAATTGTGACATAATTTTTAATATACAGGAAAATCGACTCTCAGACAGAATTAATCATCAGTAAAATAATGCCAAGCAACCAGAAGTGGAATAAATGTCAACATGCTCTTGTGCATTAATGCCGATCGAGTAATACTAGTAATAATAGGAATCATCATAAGAATAAGAATATCAGTAATAATTATTTTTATCATCACAACTATGATCATAATAATTAGAATAAGAATAATAATAATTATTATTTATATCATTATTATTATTTATATTAATACGATAATAATAATTATGTCACACGACGAGGAAGAACGTTTTACAAGAAAATAATTTCTGGTTCATTTTCGATAATGCGCATGCATCAGAAATGACTCACAAATTTGAAACAAAAATTGTCGGAAATTTTCACCCATACGTCGATTTTTTCCAAAACTTTTTCGTTGAAGTATAAACTACAATTCATTTAAAAAATTATTCAATGATGCAAAGCCCTTTCTTTGATATTAATTGAATATTCTTCAATCATAATTCATTCTTTTCAAATATAATTATGTTTCTTCTTTAGGAAATATATTTCCGTATTTTTCAACGTTTTAATTTCGTTATTCACATTCGTAATTCAAATTTTGTGGATTACGCATATAGCTCAGCTGTCACATATATTCGCTTGCTCCGAATAAACGTATCGTGGAACCTCAAAATCAATCTCGATCGCGATCTGTCAAATATTATAGATATCTAAGCCGTCATAATCGCTTCTGCTGAAGAAACGCACCGCGAAACCTCAAAATTGAGCTCGATCACGATCTGTCATTCCAATCTGTCGCTTGAATGTGTCATCTATACGAGATCGCGACCACCGCTCTAACGATCGTCACTTGGCCAGGGCCGTAAAAAAAAGTGCCAAGCCCCCTCAAAATTGTCAGACCAGGCATTATTGCCCTTCAGTTACATAGCCGTCAAAAGAACCAGGAGTCTTTAAAACAGAATCTCAATGCATAATTATGTCCTCAAAGAATACGATAGGTACAAATATTGCGTACTGCGTATTCTTTTTGTCTATATGCAGTCTGTTTCAAAAATTTCTGGCTATATTTTGACAATATTTTTATCAGGATGGTTTCAAAAATGCTTAATTTTTTTTATAGGAATGTTCATTGAAATCTTTGTACCTGTTGATTAGAAAAATGCCGTCTCACAAGCTGAGGCTCCCGCGATTTTTTTTTTTTTACTACAGCCGCATCGATGTTGACATTTCAAGAAAAGGGCTGTCTTCGCAAATTTCAAAATTCAGACATTGCCAAACCTTTTCACGTATATATATTGTTTGTGGCGAAACAAAAGTTTACGACGAACCTTAGAGTGAATATTTTGGCTAAGATGTCATGTAATCTTTTTTTGAACGCAACAGGTACAAAAAATACAATGAAAAATACTATGAAACAATTAATTTCATTCGTTCAACCGTCCTAATTTTTTATATATATGTCCGCAAAGGAGCGAGGAGGCTCCAAAATATACTTCATATAGAGGAACATGTCCTCAAAGAGTACCGTACTCAACATTTTTTCGTGTTGCATTCTTTGAGGACACGTTCGTTTATAGGGAGTCTGTTTTGAAAACTCCTGGCTGTTTGAGGCTATATATATATATATTAAGGTTTGTCAAGAAAATGAGAGCTCTTAAGATTGTTTTGTCAATCAATATTGTTTCCTTTCTTTTTTAAAATGAAAGGAAGAAACCACACACCAACGTCAATTCTGGGTGTGAATAATTGTCAGCTTTGAAAGGTTATAAGCTACGTTTGGGTTGGCCATCCTTTTTAAACTCAACACCCGTTATAAGCTCAATTCCTGAAACAGTGGCGGCGGCAGCGGCGATATATCTTTATAATATAAAACGATGTATAGTATATATTTAGATATATGGGGTATTCCACGCCCTACCTGCCGGGGGTTGAACCTCACCATTAATTTTTTCGCTTGTTTGATTCTCCCAGCTGAGAAAACGTAAAAACAATTGCTTTTAAATTTTTAACCACCATGCTAATTTATAGTTATGGGGGTTGGAACAGCTCGAAATTGAAAAAAAACACTTGCAAATTTAAAAATACAAAAATAGGTCATAGAAAGACAATATTTTTTATTGATCGTATGTTTTGAAGACCCTTCCGATGGCTTGAAAATCTACGCTTCTCGATTGTACATTAATGGGGCAAGCTGGTTACTTCGAGGTCTCGACGAGGGAAGCGTAGTATATTTCAAGGGTTCTTTTGTGGGCAACGCAAACGTTTACACCCAATCGATGTATAAGACGGCAGCATCGTTAATCGTGCATGAAATGCGATAGTTAATTCAAAGTTAATCGCATTTTCGTTATATGCCGAAGGTATAAGAATAAATGTATTCATTATGTATGAATGTACACCAACTGGTGCATACAAAAATACGATTTTTTAATAATCCTATAGCATTTTAATGACCCTTTGGTCATTAAAGTAATGACCCTTTGTATGAATGTACACCAACTGGTGCATACAAAAATACGATTTTTTAATAATCCTATAGCATTTTAATGACCCTTCCGGCGGCTTAAAAATCTTCTAGGTTATATGTACATCCATATATAAATTGGGTACTTCGAGGTCTCGACGAGGGATACGTATTATATCTAGAGGTCTCTCTTGTGGGCAACACAAGCGCTTACTCGCAATAATTATAAAACTAGAATATAATGAAGGATTTGCACTAAGGCAGCATATTCAATCGTGTATGAGATGCGATTTTCAATTGAAAGGTAATCACATTTTCTTTACACGGCGAAGACATTGAAATATATATATATCCACTCGTTACGTATCAATATTTACCAACTGCTACCCAAAAAGACACCATATTTATTTTTCGTATACTTTGAGGACTTTTTCGACGGTTTAATAATCTATGCTTCTGGGTTGTACATTAATGGGGGGAACCTGCTTACTTCGAGGTCTCGACGAGACAAGCGTAGTATATTTCGAGGTCTCGACGAGGCAAGCGTAGTATATTTCGAGGTCTCTTTTGGGGCCGAGAAAAAGCTCACTTTCACGATGTGTAAGAAGTCAGCATATTCAATCGTGTTTGAGGTTCGATAGTTAAAGTTCATCGCATTTTCGTCACACGGCGAAGGGATTGAAATATATCCTGTCCCTGCTAACACAGAGCGTTCTAAAAACGTTGTAAAGAAGTTTAAAGAAACATGCAAAAACGTCTCTTTTGAGTGGTCGAAAAAACGTCTTGAAAACATTTTTTAAGGTAGTTGTGCCGCAAAGAGAGTTTTCTATAGAATCGGCTGAAATTTGGAATGTAGTATCATTAACGTGAAATCTAGGTGGACAAATTATTTCAGATTTTTTTCCCGTCTGGAACGCGAAATAATCGCCCTCAAATTTGGAACTTTTCAGACGCGTTCTCCATGTTAAGTTAAGTTAAGAAAACCGCATATTGCTAATTTTAGTAAGAAAATCGTTCTACACATTATTACAAAAAATTAGCATATGATAGAAGGATGTTCCAGGATTGATGATAAAAAAAATCGGAATGATCTACCGTTTAGTTTTTCGGGAATAATTAATCAAAGTTACCCGCTATCTACGGGTATACGGCATGAACGGTCAGCGTGTCTCTTGTTTCATGCGTGCTCCGCTCACCGCTCACCGCCGCACCATCGTTTCCGCTTATTCCCTGTCGCGGGTCGCGGCACAACTACCTTGAACGTTATTTTGCCGCAAACGTCTGTAAAAAGTTTTCAAAACGTCTTTTAAACGTTATTTTGGCCGCAATTTTTTTCCCCAAAAAGTTTACAGCGTGTTTGACGCGTTTCTCTCAGCTTCCGTAAACTTTTTTGGGAAAAAAATTGCGGCCAAAATAACGTTTAAAAGACGTTTTCAAGACGTTTTTTCGACCATTCAAAAGGGACGTTTTGGCGTATTTTTGTAAACGTCTTAACAACGTTTTTATAACGTTCTGTGTTAGCAGGGGTCGTTGAATGTCAATGTTCACCATTTTATGCATAGAAAGACACGATTCATTAAATATCGTATATTTTGAAGACTCTTCCAGCGACTTCAAAATCTTCTCTTCAGAGTTATACATTAAAGTATAAGTTCGTTACTTTGAGGTCTCAACCAAGGAATGATAGTATATTCTCAGGGCGCTTTGAAGGCAATGCAGACGTTTGCTTCCAATAACTTTACAACTGAAATATAATGAACGAAGTGCAAGAAGAAAGCATATTCAATCATGATCAAATACGATAGTTTATTTAAAGTTCACCGCATTTTCGTTACATTGCGAAGGAATTAAAATAACTATATAAGCGTTGTAAATCAATGAGTATGTTTACACGGAGCCTCTTATTCCGGTGTTATTATGACCGGTGTAGATGAAACAGGCGTTTACACGGTACCTAACACCCGCTTTACAGCGTCTAGACGCACATTAACGCCTGCACTAACTACGCCGGTTTTCGGAACACCGGTAAAAGAGCGTCGTTTAAACATACTCAATGTTCGTCAACTGGTGCATAGAAAGACAAGACTCATTATTGATCTCATATTTTAAGGATACTTCCGCCAGTTCTAAAATCTTCGCATCTGGGTGCTACATTGTGGACAACTTGTTTACACTTAGGGCGCGATTTAACCGAAAGTCCCCACCCTGTCGTATTTATTGATCCGTTTTTCGCGTGGTAGGAAAAAGTCGGGGACGCTATTCGCGATCCCCAAAAGTTTTGGCGCCTCTCGTGGCTTAAAGCAGAAGCTCTGCTAGTATAGTGTGTACAGTGCCAAAAAATGGTAATGGACAAAAAAAACCATTTATACTATACCAGGGAGACTCTAGTCTCACTGTACTGTACTTTGATCGGCTATATTGAGATACCGTTGCGCCATCTCTAGGACGTGAAAATCGCGAATAGGTCTCTGCAATCAGGCCCTTAGCACGGAGTGCCGATGCGTACATTCAGTGTGGGCGGGCGTACGCAACCCCGATTGAACAAGGTGCTATGCGGAGCTGGTCCCACCACTGACCGTTAAATCGTGGTCTTAGTGTAGAGTGTACTTCGAGGTCTCGACGAGGGACACATATTATATATCGAGGTCTCTATTGTGGGCAAAACACATGCGTTTACTCCCAATAATTATATAAAACGAGAATATAATAAAGGGTGTGCACGAAGGCAGCATATTCAATCGTATATGAGATGCGATAGTCAATTTGAAGATAATCACATTTTCTTTACACGGTGAAGACATTGAAATATTTATATCCACTCGTTACGTATTTATCAACTGTTACACAAAAAGACACGATATTTATTTATCGTATACTTTGAGGACCTTTTCGACGGTTTAATAATCTATGCTTCTGGGTTGTACATTAATGCGGGGAACCTGCTTATACTTCGAGGTCTCGACGAGGCAAGCGTAGTATATTTCGAGGGCTCTTTCGGGGCCGAGGTAAAGTTCACTTTCACGATGTGTAAGAAGTCAGCATATTCCATCGAATTTGAGGTTCCATAGTTAAAGTTCATCACATTTTCGTCACACGGCGAAGGGATTGAAATTAATCCTGTCGTTATATATCAATGTTCACCATTTGATGCATAGAAAGACACGATTTATTATATATCGTATATTTTGAAGACTCTTCCAGAGACTTCAAAATCTTCTCTTCAGAGCTATACATTAAAGTATAATTTGGTTACTCCGAGGTTTCAACGCGGGACCGATAGTATATTCTAAGGGTGCTTTGAGGGCAATGCAAACATTTACTTCCAATAATTATGCAACTAAAATATAATAAACGATGTGCACGAAGGCAGCATTTTTATTTGTATATGAGATGCAATAGTCAATTTGAAGTTGATCGTATTTTCGTTAGATGGCAAATAAAAAACTCAAATAAACCCAGTCATTACGTATCAATGTTTATCAACTCGTGCATAAGGAGACACGATATTTATTTATCGTATATTTTGAGGACCTTTTAGATGGCTCATGAATATACGCTTCTGGGTTGTACATTTATGTGGGCAACCTGGTTACTTCGAGACCTCAACGAGGGAAGCGTAGTATATTTCGAGCGCTCACTGAAGGACGCAGTCAGTAACTTTTTAATTCATTCAATATACACTTTGAAAGAAATTTTGCGTACCTTCAATATTACCTTCGTATCCATGGGGTCCTATAGATGATTGTGTTACTTTTAAATGAAGGCCAGTGTATAAAGACTAAGTTTGAAGTGTCTTCAAAACCTACAGATTACATATGTGTTATTTTGGAGACTGTCCTCAAAGTAATGTTCGTACGTATGAATCCTCAAACTACTCATGCCATATATGGTGGGGATTTTGAAGACAGTCCTCGAAGTAAACGTTATGTGGAAAATATTATGAGGACCGTCCTCAAAACAGCCAAATGTCTTTAAAGTATCCGAACCATGCACGGAAATGTCTTTGAAGTATCTGTTACATATACATATAACAATATATATACTATCTATATATATACTATGTATGTGAAAATAAACTTGTTCGCCTACATTTATTTCTTATTAATGCATTTCTAATTAACCATATATCAATTTATCAATAACACCTCATATGTTGGATATCAATCACTGCGTAATACCATTTTTAACTGAATATAAATATTCATTTATACATTACGGTATAATTTAATGCCGTAAATAATTGCAGTTATCATTAATCGATTATAATTATTGATCCAATAACGCGCTTTCTTTAGTAATAACAAAATTATAGACATCTGATACCGCAAAAGCTCAAACCGGTAAAAAAAAAGTGCAATGAATACAAAGCGTGTATTTGAGCTTGATTGTGATATCATTTTTTTCACTTTTGTGCACTTGCAAATTGGACGAACAGCAATGATAAATTTTCGAACAGTGCCAAAAACGTTTTCAAGCCGAGCATGTTTTTTTTTTTCCTTTCATCGCACCCAATGTTTATGTCCTATTCAGCAGAATCCCCAATACGTTTTTTAGTTTTTTTTTGAGGAACAACGAACAAACAAACGATCTATTTAGTTGATTTAGAACCTACAAACGATTGTGCATCGATTGGGCTCCTGTAAAACCTCAGTGCGGTTGAAATAAAAAATTTGCGGCCAAGTTCACGCCATTTTTTGTTTTTGATTGTATGAAAAAACTGTGAACCTACAAACGATTTGATTAAACTAACAAACACTTACAAACGTCAAACAAACGTAAAAAAAAAAAAAACCCGGAAAGTCAAAATCGGGGGGTCAAGTTTACAGTGCTACTCATCTCTGGTGTGGCCGCCACTTGATACCGTGTACAGTCGATCGGTGTACAGTCGAATGCGTGGACAAACGAATGGTGGCCAGATGGTGGTGTACAGCAGTGTATGTGACAAATCCTAACTCGGTACGCGAATTTGCCGCATGAGGCAGCATCTCCTGATCCCCGGGAGATACAATGCATAACGAGAATTTCAAATAATAGAGATCGTACTCTGAGAGATTCCGAAGAGCATGTCGACTTTGTATATATGTATATATGTATGTGTGCGTGGATAAATAAGTATAAAGATATTATGGGTAATCGGAATTTCACTATAGATCCTGTCCCCCTTCGGGTTTTTTCCTGGTTTCCCCGAAGGCTAGGGTGAATACCGGGACAGTGTATACATATAAGCTGAGAGAGGTCCAGGAAAATAACCGATATTTCCTCATCAGCAAAATTCGAAAAGAGAATTGTCAGTGAGAATGATGGCTCGATAAATCTATGTTTACATTAATGCAAATATTATTTCGTTTTGTATAGAATTAATATTTTATCATAGGAGCGCAGTGGTACAGTGGGTGAGGCTCTGGGTTCGCACGCCGCGGACCCGGGTTCGAGCCCCACTGTCGACACCAATGGAAAAAGTTTTTCTACGTGTTTTTCCTGCAATCCTGGTTGGTTCGGACTCCACCTTAAGAAAACAAATGCCCAAAATACCTTTCTGTGATTGGTGGGTGGTCGGTGTGCGGCTTTGGAGGACTCTCGTAGTGGACCTCATCGCTCGGAAGGTGGCCTCTTAGCCGTTCACTGACTGACCCACTGAATCACAGCAAAGCAGGGACCTGCCTAGGCCGACTCGGGTGACGGCGCTTGAGTTTACTCGCGCGGCCACCAGGGTGGACTAGGCAGCTTCCGACCTGTATCGGCGGTAGGTTTTCTGCAGTTTCCCTCCGTCCACGGCAAATGCGATACAGGGTCAAGGAGGAAAGGCAAAGCGGCTGCAGCCGTGGAGCATTGTGGGAAAGGGAGAGAGGAGGAAGGAATATCTCGGTGGAGGAAGAAAGAAGGAAAAATTTGCTAAAAGGGGAAAGACCCCGGGCACTGGCACGAAATATAAAAAAAATATATTTTATCATATTACTTATAATATTTGAAAAAGGGAGAAAATAGCTGTAGAATAACGCGTCTCAATCAATGTGAAATCTTCCGCTTTTGTCTTGTCCATCTTTATAGCGAACGTTCATTCCTTTTTCAATGGAGCGTCGCCTGAGACGGTTGCAATAATCACACATTTTATGCTTTATAACCATATACTAGTATAGGTTTGTCTGGACTCGGTCTTTCATGGCTTGTTCTTATTTCTTATTTCTTTTCTTTATAATCATATCTTGAACCGTCCCTTTTGAGCACATGCTCTCGTAAAAGATTGGAATGGGAAATTTTATCTATTTATTACGGAAAGGTCCGTATTTAAAATTCGAGTAACGACAATATTTTAATGCTTTCAAGACCCAAATCCGAGACTCCCTCAATGGTGAGTCTTTAGTATTGTCTCGAGTTTGGAAAACCCGTACGCGTCATCATTCCCCCACCAGTATCGTTGAATATTTTACCCCAAAAAGGGTCTTATGTACTCATTTCAATAGTCTATTTAATTCAGCCAATCAGAATTTTCAGATAAAACTAAAGTTCCCCCTCTTGAAAATGAGAAGGGTGATGCGACGGCCGAGAACAAGCAGACCTTTTCTACAAAAATAAAGTTTTGAAGTTTTTTTGGGAGAGTGGCGAGGAAAACGTCAACTTATGAATACAAAAGATCACTCTCGCCTTGGTGATCTTAATATCGCGATATCCATTCTGAATTCAGTTGTTTGTAAATTGTAGAATTGACACATGTGTTTCCGAATATATTGAATATAAATATACATAGTCAGTAAAGTGATTTTCCTTTCAAAACAATTGTTGATTTATTTCTCCTGACATATAACAATATTTTCGAGTTTATCGGAGCAAATACGCGAGGTGGACTTCCGTCCTTTGCGATACGGACCTGCGGCCCTGGAGGAGGCAACCCTTGCAAACGTCGTTTGCAAATAACAAATTTGTGTTTTAAATTTGACGCGCTTTTCAGACGAATGTGTTACAGAAATAATTTTTGGTGACAGCGATGGGATTACTCAAATAGAATACAGTACGAATGAATATGAACGGATGCGAAAAAGTGCGTGTACAGTGTAACGGGCTGCCAAAAGTGTTCTTTACATAAAAAAAAAAAAAAAAAAAAAAAAAAAAAGATTTTGGAAATGACATTTTAATAGTAATTACTTTCGGACTGATGGTTAATAGTGAAAACAAGTCGCAAGAGCGAACTTTATAAAATTTTGTGCGGAAATAAATTTTTATGCAATCTGATATAAGATTATCGACTCGCGTAGAGACTCTGATTCCGAACTGAGAACTGTGTTGTTGCGTGAAGATAGAACTTTGGTGCGGAAAAATTGAACGACGGAAAATTTTGCGAATTTATTTGAGACAATTTTGCCAAGTAGATTGCATTCGGTTGCGTTTCCGGTGTGATTATTACGAACTTTTTCCTTTTGCTCATGAGTACTGGGCGGATTGAGTAGTTCGGTGAAAGTGGACAAGAGGAGAAAGGGTTATCACGAGAAGACTTATCGTCGAAGGTACGCGAGATTGTAAGGCGTACACATTACGAGACTGACTGTGTGGTGGGAAAGCAGTAGCATCAGGCCGGAACTTCGAGGACGACCTCACGACAGCGGTGACCGAGACGTTGGAGAACCGGAGAAACCCCTCGAAACAAGAAATACCCACCCAGAACATCGTTTGGTAAGTCGACATGCAAATTTTGTTATCTGGTCTCTCAGAGTGTTTCGAGTTTTGAATTTTTAGCCTGATTAGTTATTAAAATGGAGCAGGGTAAATGGGTGTTCGAAGATGTCATACTTCCGTCTCGGGATAGCATCGAACGCCCAAAAGAGGGGAGCGATAGTGACCCGCGAGATTATAGTTTCGGGTACGTCCATTTGCCGCGAGGCGACAGTTGCTCTCCATTAATGACTCGGGGCCCTTTAGGCGTGCAGTTGCCCCGTCAAATTTCTAGCGCCCTGACCGGCGTGCCCAGCACCCCCTCGAGTGAATCCGACCCCTTTCAAACGCGTTACATCAATTTTAAAGCCGCGTTAGAGTTCCTCCCGAGGTCCTATGACGGCGAGAATATTCCGGTAAATAAATTCATTCGTGATTGTTTGTGTTGAGTCTTTCTTCTCTAATGAAATATTGTAGAAGAAAAGCCAACGAGTAGTTCGAGAGAGAGATCTGTGAGGATATTGGATAAGCGGGTTGAGAATAAGAATTACAAAGACTGATTACGATGAAAAAAAAATGATCTGATATCTTTTATATAACAAAGAGATATTTAGCAAGAAATAGTTGACGAGAATAAACTTTGGATTGTCAGTGCTACTTCCATAGCGTTGGAGACGAACTGAACGAAGCGAGACCGCGTCCGCGCTCTGCTCTTTGCATAGCGCCTCACGCGTTGTATACCGGTAGCTTGTCGAACAGTCACTGATAATGTCCGGCTCTTCTCGAACCATTCCAACAGTTTATTTGCTCACGAATCGATTCACCCTTCAGAAAGTCCCTTACTTTTGAAAATGATTCGCTCGCGGTTGTGTGGTCAGGCAGATGCGGGGCTGCTGGACCAAAACATCCTCACTATAGAAGACTTACTGCATAACTTAAAACTATCCTTCTCTTCTACCGAGACCGCCGAGAGTCTCACCACGATGTTGTCGACGGTCGCGCAGAAGACCGGCGAAACGGTGGAGGCTTACGGTGTGCGAACATGTAAAATTTTAAACGAGCTAATGAACGCGATTCAGGAGGAGAAACTCCCCGAGATTGCATACGGTTTACTAGAATCAGCACGGGAATCAGCTTTGAGAAATTTTATTCGGGGGTTACATTCCGATCTCGAGATGCGCGTGAGGCTTGGTACGCCGAAAACAATCCAAGATGCAATACGTATTAGTAAACCCGCGGAGTGGGAAGTCGCACATCAGAAAACGTTATCTAGAGCGAGTGATAGCGCCGAACCGGCCGTGCAAGAGACCTTTAGGGGCGTAGAGAAATCGAGAAATTTTTCATACGGGCAATGCACTGTGCCATATCGTAGAAGGGGTATGTCGCGCATACTCCCGTTCAAAATAGGTGGAGGGGGCGGGTGGCGTAATGACGGCCGTGTGTCAAGGGGAAGGAATATTAATGTAGGTCAGGGGAATATATGGGGAGTAAACAGAGGGAGGAGCGATGGTAGTAGACCGCCTAACAGGACCGAAAGACAAGACCAAAGCGGTAGCCCGGGTAGCTGTCACGCGTGCGGTAAAGTTGGGCATTACGCATGTGACTGCATGAAGGGCGCGGGGAACGAGATCACGTGCTACCGTTGCCACAATAACTACTCTCGACACTACTCTCGAGATTGCAAAACAGCAAATGATATAAAATTGATTCGTTACAAATGTGGCATCGCTGGACATATGGCGCGTGATTGTCCGAACCCAGCCGACGCGATTGTCTGTAATAATTGCAAAAAGTCAGGCCATCTCGCTGAAAACTGTTGGAATCGCCCCAGCGGAAATACAATAACTGGAAACAATTCGAGCAAGCCTTTAAACGGATAAGGCGCTCGACTTGCGGGTGCAACGTTGAGCCTGAGAACCTAGAAGCGCCCATAAAAGCTCAAGTGTTCCTGGTAAATCCGTCGAGTAAAAAAAATTCTCCCGTGGCAACACTAGAAGCCGATGCGTTTGAAGGTCAAACTACAGAATTTTTAATTGATACAGGCGCGGAATTAAATTTGATTAAAGAAAAAATGGTAAAATCGAAAACTTCCATATTACAGGAAAACACGTGCCATCTGTTTGGAATAGGATCAGGGAGTATAAAGACACTGGGGGAAGTTAAAATCCTTTTACGAAAATCAGAAATTTTATTGCATGTAGTACCGAATACATTACCGATTATTCAGGATGGTCTCCTAGGCATGCCTTTCTTGACAGATCAGAATGTCATATTAGACCTGAAAGAAAGTAAAATGATTACAGACATTGGAATAATTCCTCTCCAAAGGGGAAAGGTAATACGTTTACACGCCCGAACTCGACACCTGATAAATTTACCCGTGAGAAATACCGACGTTAAAGAGGGATATTTACGACGAATTAATGCTGGTCCGGGAGTATTTTTGGGAGAATCCCTGGTCACTCAAATTGACGGATTTGCCAGAGCATTTTGTGTAAATTCTACCACTTGAGAAATAGAGCTGACAATACCACCTGTAGAATTAGAAGAGTTCTCGATTATAGGTCCTAGCGCGCGCACTGCTAGAAAATTTGACAAGACAGAAAATCAAAAAAACGAAAAAACCAAGAGAATAGGAACCCTGATAGAAAATTTAGACTTAAAACACTTAAATATCGAGGAGATGGATAGCTTGTTGCAGGATTTAACACAGGGATTATATCAATTTCTCTTACCTGGGGATAAGTTAGGTAGCACCAACGTTACGAAGCATAAAATAACAACGACTGACGATAGACCTGTAAACGAGAAACAACATAGATTACCAGCCATACATAAAGAAGAGATACAAAAACAGACTGCCGATTTGTTGGAAAATGGGAGCATAACGCCCTCAATTTCTCCATACAATTCGCCAGTTTGGGATGTCTCTAAAAAGGAAGACTCGAAAGGGAATAAGCGTTGGCGTATGGTAATAGACTACCGTGCGCTCAATGAGAAAATGGTTGGAGACGCGTATCCTCTGCCAAATATCACCGATATTTTGGACCAATTGGGGGGGAGCACAGTACTTTTCAGTACTAGATCTCGCCTCTGGGTTCCATCAGATCGAAGTCGACCCCGTCGACCGACACAAGACCGCATTCTCAACACCGTTCGGGCACTACGAGTTCAATAGAATGCCCTTCGGATTAAAAAACGCACCTGCCACCTTTCAAAGAACCATGGACCGTGTCCTCTCGGGCTTGCAGGGGGTGGAGATGTTCGTTTATATGGACGACATCGTCATTTACGCCCGTAGTCTAAAGGTTCACTCCGAAAAATTGAGAAAATCGTTAGGGAGATTAAAGACCGCTGGCCTTGTCCTCCAGCCCGATAAATGCAAATTCTTTTGTAAAGAACTAGATTATCTGGGTCACATTATCTCGAGCGAGGGAGTGAGGCCTGATCCATAGAAAATCGAGGCTGTCCGTGATTTCCCACAACCTAGGAATCGGAAAAATATAAAACAATTTCTGGGTTTAGCCGGTTATTACCGACGTTTTATACCGGACTTTGCGAAAAAATCGAAGGCTTTAACTATTTTACTCAAAGACGGAACACCCTTTCAGTGGACGGAGCCACAACAAGAAGCATTCGGTGAATTAAAAGAAATTCTGTGCACGGCACCATTGCTTCAGTATCCCGACTTTTCACAGACTTTTATTTTAACGACCGATGCCTCCGGGTATGCGCTTGGAGCCGTTCTTAGTCAGGGACCAATAGGTCGGGACCTCCCAGTGGCGTACGCATCACGCACATTGAATGGAGCTGAAATAAATTATTCAACGATAGAGAAGGAACTGTTAGCAATAGTTTTTGCTACGAGACATTTTCGACCATACTTGTACGGACGTAAATGCACGTTAATAACTGACCACCGACTCCTAGTTTGGCTTCATAATGTAAAGGATCCTGTATCTCGATTGGTTCGATGGCGTATAAAATTACAAGATTTTGACTATGAGATCCAGTATAAACCCGGAAAGATAAACCTGAACGCAGACGCCCTCTCACGAAACCCGGTAAAAAGTGATGAGAATCTCGACTCTAACCCTCCTGAAAGAGCTGATCGTCAGGTATTGATCTCCGGTGATCACTCATCTGCCGCAGTTTCTGATCTTACGAAACTTTCCTGTACAGCGAATTTCCCATTGAAGCTGTTTTCTTGAATAGATCCCTGATCTATTCATATCCTCGTGAAAGAGGTGGGGCTCGGCTTTTCATGGGCACGAAATCGAGCGCAGCGAATGAGAGAGGTGGGGCTCGGCCTTTCGTGGGCACGAAATCGAGCGCAGCGAATGAGAGAAGTGGGGCTCGGCCTTTCGTGGGCATGAAATCAAGCGCAGCAAGTGAGAGAGATAAGGCTCGGCCTTTCGTGGGCACGAAATCGAGCGCAGCGAGTGAGAGAGATGAGGCTCGGCCATTCGTGGGCACGAAATAGAGCGCAGCGAGTGAGAGAGATGAGGCTCGGCCCTTTGCGGGCACAAAATCGAGCGCGGCGATTGAGAGTAGTGAGACTTGGCACTGTGAGAGTGCAGTACGAGTGGAAAATAAGAAAGGGAATAAGAGAGAGCGAGAAGGGAAAGAGATAAAAGAAAAGCATGAACTAACCTTCATGAAGAAAAGATCCCTGAATCCTGAAGATAAAATCTTGAGAGGAGGCGTCTGCCCTGTAATAAGTCCAGTCATCCGAAATAGCACTGATAAACTGTGGATCCGAGAAGATAACATCATTAACTTCATGTCGACTGACTGTATACTGACCACTGGGATAGGTCGCGATCTGATGGAGGCCCGAATGTTTCGTTTATTTGATCTAAAAAACCAAAAGCCAGAGTTAGGAGAAATTATAGCAACGAAACAAGGGAAATGGCACGTCTTTCATTTGTTCACAAAAGAGAGCTTTGACGACAGACTTTACGTAAAAGATGTTGAACTCACGATAGAAACATTAAAGGCGGCAATGGAAAAATTAAACATTAAAACGATCAGCGTCGCAAAAACGGGAAACGGGTTCGATAATCTCTCGTGGGAATTGATCGAGAAAATTTTTGTAGCACACTTTGGTAAGGAATCCGACGAAATTACAGTTTGTACAGGTGAAGTTAGAATTCCGCAAGACACCGAAAGACAAAAGATAATTCATGAATGTCACGATTCAACAACAGGCGGTCATGAAGGAGAATTGAAAACCTACGAACGAATAAGGGAACGCTTTTATTGGAGGGGAATGAAAGACGACATCCATACGTATATACAGAGCTGCGCATCATGCCAAAAGAAAAAGTTAGTGCGAGTAAAAACAAAACAGCCCATGAAAGTCACAGACACGCCTATTAGGAGTTTTGAAAAAATCCAAATGGCTATAGTAGGGCCATTGACTGAAACTGATTTGGGGAATAAATATATACTTACGTGGCAGGACTGTTTATCCAAGTACTCAGGCGCAATTCCCCTAATGAATGTCGAAGCCGTAACCATCGCCATAGCATTTGCCGAACATTTTATCAGCATCTTTGGATGTCCGGAGTCGATTCAGACAGATCAAGGCAGCCAATTCCTCAGCGCTATCATGATCAATATTGCCAAAATATTTAAAATAAAACAACTAAAATCAACAGCATTTCACCCACAATCATTAGGAGCTCCGGAACGAAGCCACCATACGTTTGTCGAATACCTTAGACATTACTGCGAGAATCGAATTGGGACGTTTGGTTACAATTCGCTATGTTCTCTTTCAATACGTCAGTCCACAAGTCAACAGGGTTCACACCTCACGAAGTAATCTTTGGTAGGAAAGCAAGAATCCCATCTGAGTTTGCCGATGAGAAAATCCCTTTGACATATGTGAGCCTCGTAGATGATTTAATGAATCGTATCTCTGAAACACAATCAATGGCCCATGGACGATTATAAAACGCGAAAGAACGATGCAAACGTTATTATGATAAGAAATTAAACAGACGAGACTTTGAGGAAGGACAACACGTTTACTTACTCAAGGAACCACGGACCAACAAACTAGACGATCATTATATTGGACCATCCATAATAAACAAGATTTTTAACGATTTGAATGTAGAGTTACAAATAGATACGAATAAAACTAAAATCGTTCATATGAACAAGCTCAAACACGCCTTCTTAAGGATAGAAAATTAAAAGGAGGGGAGCCTATAAAATTTTCGATGTAGCGTACGACAGTAAAAATAGTAGAGTAATAACGATAGCAACTATAATAATAATAAAGACTAAAATAATTACCTCATATAACGTCATTTGATAAACTCGTACAAGGGAACACTGACTCGTCGACACTTGACACTCGACCAAGTACGGACTCACCGAATTTAGAGGTGAGGATAACGTAATACAGCACGATAGACCTATACAGGGTGGCCCAAAATTAGATGCGGAAAATGATAGGGCTAATAAAGGGCGTCGAGCTGAGTAAATTGATCCCAATAACATGTGGTCTGCGAAGTCGCGTTCGCGAGATACGGCCGATTAAAAAATCCCGCTAACCGCCGGCATGTAGGCAACCGAGTACACAGGAATCATCGGTTCTGAGTCTTGTTGACAAGCGCGCGCGTACGCTGATGCGGAACATAACACTTTCAAATTTGCTTGCTCAATAAACGTGAATCGTGGCATTTTAATAACACAATCGGAACAAACGGCAAAACTGAATGATCAACAATCAAACTGAATGATAACGATCGACTGTCGACACAGTCTAGCATGGATGGATGATAACAGGCCATTTCCATCGCTGTTGTTCCATCCATCCTTGTGGTTGTGTTTGGCGAAAATTCAATGCCAAGAGTGTTTTCGTTTGAAATTCGTAAATTTGAAAGTGTTATGTTCCGCATCAGCGTACGCGCGCGCTTGTCAACAAGACTCAGAACCGATGATTCCTGTGTACTCGGTTGCCTACATGCCGGCGGTTAGCGGGATTTCTTAATCGGCCGTATCTCGCGAACGCGACTTCGCAGACCACATGTTATTGGGATCAATTTACTCAGCTCGACGCCCTTTATTAGCCCTATCATTTTCCGCATCTAATTTTGGGCCACCCTGTATATATATGAAGCCAGCATTAGTAAAACAGACTCCGATTATACAGAGGCTTAATTGAAGAATTTTTCGTATGATCTCCTCTCTCATTGTATATCAGCGGGGGAGTAATACCGTCTTCGAGAGACCTATGCCAGTTTTCAAAAAGGGTGTTTTATTAAAATACCTTTTTTAATAAGGGGGGAGGTGTGACAAATCCCAACTCAGTACGCGAATTTTCCGCATGAGGCAGCATCTCCTGATCCCCGGGAGATACAATGCATAACGAGAATTTCAAATAATAGAGATCGTACTCTGAGAGATTCGGAAGAGCATGTCGACTTTGTATATATGTGTATATGTATGTGTGCGTGGATAAATAAGTATAAAGATATTATGGGTATTCGGAATTTCACTATAGATCCTGTCCCCCTTCGGGTTTTTTCCTGGTTTCCCCGAAGGCTATAGTGAATGCCGGGACAGTGTATATAAGCTGAGAGAGGTCCAGGAAAATAACCGATATTTCCTCATCAGCAAAATTCGAAAAGAGAATTGTCAGTGAGAATGATGGCTCGATAAATCTATGTTTACATTAATGCAAACATTATTTCGTTTTGTATAGAATTAATATTTTATCATATTACTTATAATATTTGAAAAAGGGAGAAAATAGCTGTAGAATAATGCGTCTCATTTAATGTGAAATCTTCCGCTTTTGTCTTGTCCATCTTTATAGCGAACGTTCATTCCTTCTTCAATGGAGCGTCGCCTGAGACGGTTGCAATAATCACACATTTTATGCTTTATAACCATATACTAGTATAGGTTTGTCTGGACTCGGTCTTTCATGGTTTTAAAGTGTTTTTATTCCTTGACTTTAAGGCCTCGAGTCTCACCAAACGAATGTACTCGGTGTACGTATCAGGATATTGTAGGGAGTCAAAGAAAGCGCGTATCGACACAATGGCGGCGGTGGTAAAAAGAGTAGAATTTATTACAATAATACGTGAGCAGTATGCTCGTGATACGGAATAATGGACTAGATATAACAAGATATAAATATAATAAATACGACAGTGATTCTGATATTCGACGCGACGAAGGCAACCGGCCTTCCGAGACCCACGTGGTCTCGAACTTTCTCGAACGTGAATATATCGAGCTCCCGGTGTCCCACACCGTTCTCTCTCACGTCTATCAAACGAATGCCCAGAGTCATGGCCACACGGCTACGCCGCGGCTCATGCGCGCTTATCGCATCGTGCCACGTTGGCACCATTTTCGCTGTCTGACCTGTCGCGCCATCTACGCTTGCGCGCGATAATATTGTTACGTCCCGCGACTTTCGGGACTTTTGCATCGATTTGAGATTACTTATATCTTGTAATTCTCAATAAAATTCAATACGAGGAAAGGGACCCGGTCATACGAGAGAAACGTTTTTTTTTCTTTGGAGAACTCGGATAGTTCGGGCTATCTTCAAATCAAGCCGTCGACACGAATACGGTCTCAAGTGAGCATAAATTATCGAGAGGTGACGCCATGGCGGCGTCGATATCGCAGCTCTTTATAACAAAACGTCCATCGTCGGGCGTGAAGAAAAACATCCGTCGATGCTGAAGAAATCTTTGGCCATGGCATCAGATTACTCAGAAGTGGTGGGCCTTTCTGCACAACGAAAATCAATGTGCATGGGACACCAATACAGGCTGAGTGCAAAGTCATTGCCTTCGTGAGAATCACAGGCGGTCTCTTTAGGTGTGTGTGAGAAGGAAAGCAGGAGAGACAGAGCGTGTATGGCTCATCTAAAGCTAAGTGACCGGTGATCCTCTTTTTCCTTATCCCCGAATGAAGACTTTATGAACTGAATTCCCGAAAGTACGTGAGTGAACGGATGTAAAAATGTAAAATCAAGAATGAGCATGGATACCTGGGTCAGGTCATCGGTGATGGTAAAGGTGGCGTTAGATTATAGATAATTGCATTTAAATGTTCAATTTTATTTTAAACTAGGTCGGGATTTCCATGAATCGAAATTGGTCGAAGAGATGTGAATTTTTCTTTGAATCTTTGTTGTTTTTCTTTTTTTCTTGCTCCGAAATTATGGGAGGTTTTAGCCTTGTTACGACTTTTTGGGAACGGTGTCTGGAAAAAGTCATCGGATAATTCTCATGGGTGGTCTACATGAGCTCTGCACGTGATCGATAAATTAACGCATTGGTCGAGTCGAGGAGACTCGATGGAAGAAAGATTTCGGCGAAACACCTAATCATCGACGACCAAAATTAAACAAACTTTTGAGAATATCTGTTTATGCTTGGACTGTTATTGGACTCCAATTTAATGAGCACTGAATGTTTATGCTGCACGAAGAGAACGCCGAGTCTATAGCCAAAGAAAGAGAGCAAGAAGCGCTTTGTCCCAAGTCCTGGGATTCGGAAGGCGTACGTCCCATCAACATACGAATTCAAGCTCTCGCCTATGAAGGAGGGGCGACACCAAAATTCGACATCGAATCCAACAAAGACCCCAAAAGCGTAGCAAGCGCATTATTTAATTAACGTTTTTCTTTTAATCAAAAAATGACCAAATTCAAAGATTTCAGGAGATTTCGTAATGCATGGGTAAAGGTTTATGTGGAAATGAAAATTGTGAACGAATCCTTTTCCTATAATAATTACGAGTTTGATGAATAAATGTATGTGTGATAGTTGCGTGAGCATGAAGATAGATCTTTCCTGTAATGACAAGTAAGAGAAATGATAAGCCGGAATTATAAAAGTGCATAGGATCCGAAGCATATAGATAGAATTTTCAATTGTTGTAACAAACGTAGAATCTGAATCACTGGTTAATAAGTATGAGAATTTTGAGTAATTGAGATATGACAAAATGATTTTATTTTGTGTAATTATTGGAAAATTTGGAATGAATTAATTATAATCCAAAAGAAATTGCATGTCATACACCATTGCATCAGAACCTCCGCATGGTGAATAATCAAAAAAAGAAATAGGAATGAATGGAATGAGAGAAAAGATCGAACGAAATCCAGAGCGAGAAAGATACAGAGAAACAGAGGAGAAGTTGTCACCGAACGAGAGTACGAATGGGAAAAGACGAATGGATGCGTATGTATGTGTGTGTGACATCGAGAGCCTATGACGGGTCAACGCGTGGCCCGTAGGAGAAGTCAAATGCAGGCATGGAGGGATGAGAAGGAGAGAGTGACCAGAATGAAGAAGAGGGGTTTACTCCTCCACTGTGTGGTACCTCCAAAACGAGGGATAGAGTGAGTGAGAAAGTAAATACGAAATATGTAAGTATGAGAGAGACAGAATAAGCGTCTTCATGAAAAGACGGCGTATGTATGAGAAAATTCGTTTTCTGATTATTAGGTAATAATGAAATAATTATTATAAAGGAATGCAGGAGTGAATATTATATCATAAGGATGAATTCGTGTTAATCATAAGTATAAATTTTCGATTATATAGATTCTAGGAGATCATTGGGGATGCAAGGTGGAGGCGGCGGAGGAGCCTGGAGCGTCTAAGGCGTCTAAGGGCGTACCTCCCCACCGCCGAAACTAAGCCATCCTAGAGGACCCTATATAAGACCGGGTAATGAGCCCGCGGTATGTTCGTCAGAGTCGGAAGAAAATTTTAAGTAACGAATCGCTGGCAGTCGGAGGCCAGAGTAGATCTTAGTTTGAAGTCGCGGTATGTCAGAACGTTCAGAAACTCCGGAGAAATTTTAAGCAGAATCGCTGTTCGTCGCGTCAATTTTTTTCCTTTCCATCATTTTTGACACAGTATCTCAAGTTTATTTTATTTTATTTTATTCAACCGATTTCAATACCGGACAATTTTATTTTGCAAACATTTTTATTTCTGCGAATATTTTCATTTTCATTTTTATTGTGAACAAACATTGATTTTGCTTTTCGTGTGGACATTGTGTTTTAAAGAGGAATATATTTTTTTTTCCTGTGTGAACACTTTGTTTTGTTGGACACTGCTTTCGCCCTGACACGAATTTACGATTACGTTCAACCTCGTGGTCAATCGTTCCATCGTCGTCATCATTCCATTTTTTGCCGGCCTTATACCTCACTTTGTTTCCATAATCATCGAAGTAGTAAGTATCTCAAAATGTTTTCTCGCATGCGTCAGTATATCTTTGTTCGTGTTGCGCGGTGTCTCCGACCCCGGTCGACACCCCATGACGGCTTGAGTCCCGTAACCGAAACTACCGGGTTACTCACCGTTGATGGTCTATGAAATATTTTCGTCGTTGTTTTCCCTTTTCGCGTTATCTTTTTTTTTTTTTGTATTAGATTCAGATCTTTGGTGTTAAATTCAGTTTTATGGTGTTCAGATTCTTGTGTTAAATTCAGTTTTATGAAAGTTCAGATTTTTGTGTTAAATTCAGTTTTATGGAGATTCAGATTTTTGTGTTTTATGGAAATTCAGATTTTTGTATTAAATTCAGTTTTGTGAAGAGTTATGTCAATTTAACTTCAGTTTTGTGAAAAGTGTCTGACCAAAATTATTTGCCAATTTTATCTTCCTCATGTTTCAATTCAATTCTTTGTCCGATTTATTTAACGTTCTCTAAAATTATTTTTATTTTTTTGTTTGTGCAATTAGATTATTTCAATGTTCCCAGTAAATTATTCCGAAAAACCCGTTCGTGTTTCAATCGATTGTAGGATTATTTTTCGTGTGAATTTATTTTCTCCTAGGAAGTGCTCATGTTTGTAAATTCAGTGAAATATGTGCGAGTTAAATTCATTTGAGTCATTCACGTTTTGTTCCGGAAACTAATGGATCAATAGTGTTTTTTTTTTGTGTTTATCATTTGATATTCATTTCCAATATAAATTTTATGCATTATCCGTGGTTAAATTCATTTTCGGAGATTTTTGAATTTCTTTGAGTGATTAAAAATTCAATCGAGTCGTGGTTGAGTAAATTCTGTGTTGATTTTTGTTTTTGTGAGAGTTGTCCTGTCAATCGACCATGGACCTTTTCCAATTGAAGATAGCTGTCGTTGTAGTAGGGGTCATTTTAGTGTTCGCGATAATTTCGTTTGTCCTTGCAGTTTGCGCGGATAAACCCCAGGAGGCTTATCTTGAGGATGGCTCTGTAGTTTATTTTCTTCCGCGTCAGTAACAGTTTAGTTCCCGTTTTATTCAGAATTTATTTAATGTGATCATACAATTTTTGTCCCTTCATATTACGAGTTTATTTGTCCGATTTTGCCGAATTACAATTTATTAGTCTTTTCCGATTTATCTCGCGAAAATTAAAGAGTTTTGTTCGTGAGATTTTATTTTAATTTGCCATTGTTACCAAATTATGCACTCTCCGCCCATCCTGAGCAATTTTCCGCAAGGTTAGGCTCAAAACAGGGCAATAACCTGGCCAATTCTGATTTTATCTCGAATAACGTGTTAAAGGGAAAGCCGCGCTTTTCTTGGCCGAGATGAGAAAAATCGAGGGTCAGGACGTAACAATACGAACTGCTTATGCGGGCTTTAACACTCGGCCACGCTACAACGAGCTCGTCCTCGAGCTCTCCAAACATATATATATAGATATACATAGAAATTTTCTCCTTGCTCCTTCTTTCTCTCTTTTTTTTTTATTCATTACATACATAGTCGTCGAATTTTTGCGGCTTACGACCAATACGATTCGATCTCCGTGGAGCATCCTTCACCTTACGATTTGGGGAAGGCGAAGAGGTTCCGATCGGACGTATATTCTCGACGTTCTTTGACATTGCTACATTATCACAATTTGACATTAATACAGGTACATCGTTTCGTTCGGGCGTTTTGCTCGATATCACAGTGACATTAGTCGCTTTATTCTCGTTCACATCGCTCTGAGTACATATCGCTGAACTTATACCTACATTATCGGTAACTAGAGACTCATCGTCCGAGGGAGTATCAAGGTCGTCCTCGTCATTGCATTCATTCTCGACTAGCGCGAGCTGCCATAATTTCAGCTGACTCGCGTGCGCAGTGGTCGCATATCGTCTCGTCGCGTTATCGTTCAGTTCGACTACGTAATAGGTGTCGCTCGGTAATTTACGCACAACAACTAAAGGACCTCGATACTTCTCGTACAACTTTGTAGACTCTCCGGTCGCATTTGGCACCGTTTTCATAAAAACTACGCTCCCTACGCCAAAATCAACATTTCGTGCTCGATGCTTAGCATAATTAATTTTAATTCTCGCCTGTTCGGACTGTATTCTCTCGATTGCAGCTTTTGTAATTCTCGCGGTTGAGTATACGTGGTTTCGTTATCACATGTAAGTTGACGAACCTCGCCTTCGCCTCGCCTCGGTACATAACCAAAAACTAACTCAAACGGACTTTTGCCCGTGCTTGCGTTCGTCATTTCCTTTAAATCACTCTGTATCTTTCGTAAGGATTTATCCTAACTCCTCCCGTCATGACTACCGAGATTGGAGTGAATTGCGGGGATCAACGTTGCGTTTAATCGTTCTACTTGCCCATTGGCTTGAGGGTGACGCGGTGAATTTACCGTGTGCCGTATCTCGTGATGTTGGCAAAACCGCTCAAATGCTGCCGATGTAAAACAAGTATCTCGATCGGATATAACCCGATTTGGGGCCCCGTAATCCCTCACAAACTCATCTAGGATACGTATTACGCTCGTCGTTTTCGTATCTCGTACGGCTCGAATAATCGCGAATTTCGTGAGATTGTCAATCATCGCGAATACGTACTTATTCCCTTTCGAACTCGTCACGAAGGGTCCTAAATGATCCATATGGACTATCGCAAATGGGCGACTACCTGGCGGAATGGGATGCAACTCTCCCACCTGCCTTCCTGGCCTCGACTTACTCGCGATACACTCTAAACATGAGTTGATATGACGCTTGACGTAAAATTTTAATCGTAGAAAATAATAGTGTTCTCGAATGCGTGACACGGTACGCTCTACTCCCGGACGACTTTTCAAATCGTGAAAGCGAATAACGATGCCCTTACGCATGGGACTGGGTACTACATACAAGAGTCGATTTTCTTTTCTTTTATAGATAATTCCGTTATTGAGCTCGAAATTCTCGACGCAACCTTGTTCGTACTTTGTACGTTCACGTTTCGGCTTGGACAATATACGTTTCTTTTCATTAAGCTCGTCGTCGATAAATTGATAGATTCGAATCGCGTCGTCATCGGTAGTAATCGACATAATCGATACCTCGCAATTTTGATTGGACGCCTCTACAGGCGCACGGCTTAGCGCGTCGACGTGCGCGAGCTTTACTCCCGGTCGATGAATGATTTTATAATCGTATTCGCTGAGCAAATCATTCCACCTAATAATCTGCGGATTCAAAGTCTTTTGCGTACTTAAATAACACAGCGCTTGGCAATCGGTAACTACGTTAGCGATCGTTAGCGATATGTTAGCGATCATTGCTTTCAATCGTGAAATGGCCCAAACTACAGCCAATAACTCGAGTTTGCTGCTGTGATATCTACTTTCGGGCTCGCTTGTGCGCCTACTAATCGCGTAGACTAATCGCCAATTTCCCGATCGATCTTTTTGCATGAGCATGCCTGCTAACCCTGCCGCGCTCGCGTCTGTGTGTAATTCGGTTTCCGCATTCGGATTGAATGTCTGAAGCACTGGTTGCACGCTAAGACTCGACTTGAGTGATTCGAATGCGCGCTGTTGAGCCTCGCCCCACTCGTACGTTGCGTTACTTTTCAATAGAGAACTTAGGGGTTCCGCGGTCTGCGCGAATTTCGGCTCGAATTTGCGGAAATAACTCGTTAACCCCAAATATCGACGCACCTCATGTACGCTACGCGGTACTGGAAAATCTTTAATCGCGGCAACTTTGTTTTCCCCTGGCTCGATACCTTTCGCTGAGATTTCGTGTCCGAGATATGATACTTTCTTGTCCAAGAAGCGACATTTCGCGAGTTTGATCGTCAACCCCGCGCCTCGTAATGCTTCGAGTACTGATTTTAACTTCGGTTTAAGATCGTTCCAACTTTTCCCTGGAATTAATATATCATCTAAATAGAATAATACAACGTTATCACGTAGAGGACCAAGGGCCTTATGCATGGCCTTGGAACAATAAGCAGGTCCATTCATAAGCCCGAAGATCATACATGTGAACTCGACAGTTTCTTCTGGGGTAATTATCGCGGTTTTCTCGCGGGCCTCCGGCGCGAGAGGAATTTGTAAATAGCAATGTGCCAAATCTAGCACGATAAATTCCGAACTATCACGGATTTGCGCGAGATGGTCATCAATGTTCGGCAACGGAAAATGAACTCGCTCAGTAATTTGATTGAGTTTTCGGAAATCAACACATAATCGAGACTCACCCGTTTTTTTCCTTACCAAGAGTACAGGACTCGCATACGCGGATTGCGTATCAGTTACTATTCCCGCTTCACGCCATTCGCTTACAATACGTTTTATTTCAATGCGCTCTTTCTCCGTCGCTCGATACGGCTTGCTATGTACCGGTAACGACCCTGCCGGAACCTTAATGTCCATAGTCACGTCTTTTGCACATCCTGAGTCGTGCTACCCGATTGAGACGCAATCTCAAAATTCGTTGACCAAAGCGTGCAACTCGTTGACAACTTCTCGTGGCTGCCCTTCCTCGACGTCGATGGCTTCTAATAGAATCTTCGCTTTTTCGTTCGTAGCTTTTTCGACGAGCATTACTCTCGAAACGTCTCCTCGTACCGCTGAATATCCTCGGGGAACAATTCCTTCGATCGGCCCCATATTCATGATCGGCAACGTATAGCTATCGCGACTGCTCGCGACGTCGATGAACCCGATCGATCGTGGGGAGAGAACTACTTCTCGAACGGCAGTTGATTGCGTCGTCACCTCGTCGATCTCGGTCGGTAACTGGTCACTGCGTTGAAAAGTTAGCGTATCGCCAACTTTGTGAAACTCCACATACGGTTGCTCGGTGAAGGTACGACCGATAATCGCGTCAACCGGCTGAGCATTGTCCGGGACCACTCGGAACATCACCTCAGGCACTACCACACCATCGATCGAAACGCTCGCATACACGACACCTGGACTAGTTACTATAAACTCGGGCGGACCGAATCCCTTGAAATCCGTCGATTGTCTCGTCATTACAAATTGCTCGGTCAAAACGCGCGTAGCGCGAATCGTACATTCTGAACTTCCGGTGTCTATGAACGTGGTCACATCTCACCCGTTTATCACCGCCACTTTGATATACTTAATTGCCGCGTGATCGCTCGGTCGGCCGATCGTACGTACCGAATTATTACTCGTTATGTCCGTTGCAGTACACTGCCGACTCATGTGCCCTTTTCCCTTACACTTGAAACACACATGCTCTCGTCGTTGCTCGGTGCAATTTCGCGAAAGATGTCCCGTTTTACCACAATTAAAACACTTGCGCTCACCCGTGTCCGTTCGACTCGATGCACTTCTCGCATAAGCGTCACTCGCGTTTTTCGATTCTTTCGACTGTCCCGCGTCATCGGAAGTCGATTTTATTATCGCCGACTTTTGTTTCGACACGACTGTGCTCGGCGTATCTCGCGATGATCGAATACGTTCGGCTCGCTGACTCCATACTTTGTCGTAATAAATTAAATCGTGCAACAACGCATCCGTCGTGCGCTGTGACGCTGCCATTACCGCGTTGCACAATTCTCGGGAACATAACCCCTTGAGCACTTCCGTTTTCGTCTCGCGATCCGTCAAACCGAGAGGACTACACAAATCAACTTTCGCATGGAAATACTGCGACAATGATTCACTCTTACCCTGAACACGTACTTGCATTCGCGTCCATCACGTCGACATGTCGTCTCGCATAATGAACGTATCTCGAAACGGTTCACGAAACTCATCCCACGTGCGTAACTCGTGCGATCAACTCCTGATCCAATCTCGGGCGCCACCCTTCAGGTGCATTCGTGCCGCTTCAAACAAATAATCCTCTGGCCATTGATGTAGTCGTTTCATCGACTCCAAATTTTCTATCCATTCCCGTGCTCGTACGGTATCGTTGTCTCCCGTAAAGTTTTCAATATTTTTCGACAAATCGGGAATCACATGGTACGACGGAATATTCGCGGGTGCCTGCTGTGCCGCCTGCTGTTGATTCACCACCAGAGCAGCAAAGAGATGCGACAGCGCCTCGTCTCGATTCTCATTGGATAACAGACTTCTAAACGCTGTTACCAACGGCGAATTGACTTGCGCTCCCGCGTCCCTAGGTAAGCGATCGGTCGGTAATACCGGCTCCGTTCTGTCACTGTTGCGTGAGCTGGCTCGCACTCTTCCATCTAGTGGGAATAAATTCTCGATCGGTGGATTCATTCCGCTTACCGACGGGAGTCCCTCGTCCTGCCGTGGCTCTGAGTCTTCTGGTCGCGTGCGTCTCGGCGACATTCCTCCCGACTCTCTCCTAACCCCTCTCCCTCGTCCCAGAGTCCGATTCAATCCCATCTCCGCACTATTGGCTGCGACAAACGCCTCGAATTCTTTTTCGCCAACCATATACTTCTCTCCACCATACTCTTGATTTACCACACACCGATAGGAAAATTTTTCACAATGACGTCACGCGCGCGTCTTTCTCGTTACTCGCGAGCGAAATGAACAAAGAACTCGTGTTCACGCGAACCTTGTGGCTTGAGGGCCTCGAAATCCCACTTCTGAATTTTTAAAGTCTTTTTATTCCTTGACTTTAAGGCCTCGAGTCTCACCAAACGAATGTACTCGGTGTACGTATCAGGATATTGTAGGGAGTCAAAGAAAGCGCGTATCGACACAATGGTGGCGGTGGTGAAAAGAGTAGAATTTATTACAAGAATACGTGAGCAGTATGCTCGTGATACGGAACAATGGACTAGATATAACAAGATATAAATATAATAAATACGACAGTGATTCTGATATTCGACGCGACGAAGGCAACCGGCCTTCCGAGACCCACGTGGTCTCAAACTTTCTCGAACGTGAATATATCGAGCTCCCGGTGTCCCACACCGTTCGCTCTCACGTCTATCAAACGAATGCCCAGAGTCATGGCCACACGGCTACGCCGCGGCTCATGCGCGCTTATCGCATCGGGCCACGTTGGCACCATTCTCGCTGTCTGACTTGTCGCGCCATCTACGCTTGCGCGCGATAATACGAACTGCTTATGCAGGCTTTAACAATGGCTTGTTCTTATTTCTTATTTCTTTTCTTTATAATTTTTTCTTGACCCTGCTAACACAGAACGTTATAAAAACGTTGTTAAGACGTTTACAAAAACACGCAAAAACGTCTCTTACGGATGGTCGAAAAAACGTCTTGAAAACGTCTTTCAAACTTTATTTTGTCGCAAACGTCTTGAAAACGTATTGAAAACGTCTTTTAAACGTTATTATGGCCGCAATTTTTTTCCCCAAAAAGTTTACAGCGTGTTTAACACATTTCTGTCAGCTTCTGTAAACTTTTTTGGGAAAAAAATTGCGGTCAAAATAACGTTTAAAAGACGTTTTCAAAACGTTTTTTCGATCATTCAAAAGACACGTTTTTGCGTGTTTTTGTAAACGTCTTCAAAACGTTTTTATAACGTTCTGTGTTAGCAGGGGAACCGTCCCTTTTGAGCACATGCTCTCGTAAAAGATTGGAATGAGAAATTTTATCTATTTATTACGGAAAGGTCCGTATTTAAAATTCGAGTAACGACAATATTTTAATGCTTTCAAGACCCAAATCCGAGACTCCCTCAATGGTGAGTCTTTAGTATTGTCTCGAGTTTGGAAAACCCGTACGCGTCATCATTCCCCCACCAGTATCGTTGAATATTTTACCCCAAAAAGGGTCTTATGTACTCATTTCAATAGTCTATTTAATTCAGCCAATCAGAATTTTCAGATAAAACTAAAGTTCCCCCTCTTGAAAATGAGAAGGGTGATGCGACGGCCGAGAACAAGCAGACCTTTTCTACAAAAAGAAAGTTTTGAAGTTTTTTTGGGAGAGTGGCGAGGAGAACGCCAACTTATGAATACAAAAGATCACTCTCGCTTTGGTGATCTTAATATCGCGATATCCATTCTGAATTCAGTTGTTTGTAAATTATAGAATTGACACATGTGTTTCCGAATATATTGAATATAAATATACATAGTCAGTAAAGTGATTTTCCTTTCAAAACAATTGTTGATTTATTTCTCCTGACATATAAGAATATTTTCGAGTTTATCGGAGCAAATACGCGAGGTGGACTTCCATCCTTTGCAATACGGACCTGCGGCCCTGGAGGAGGCAACCCTTGCGAACGTCGTTTGCAAATAACAAATTTGTGTTATAAATTTGACGCGCTTTTCAGACGAATGTGTTACATGTACAGTCGACGTGGTGTACAGAGGGGGCTTATTATGGTTCTCGAGCGAGTTCACTCACTTCTCGCATTTTCATCTCACGGGAGTTCGCTCACCCAATTACGGAACTGCCGAGTGAAAATGTGAAATCACTAGCACACTTCCGGCTAGTGATCTCGCATTTTCACGAAAGATGACGCCATTTTGTCAGAGAACATAACCTTGAATTTAAAAAAAAAAATTTAATTGAGTTGCATAAATTCTAAAAAGAATCGTTAAAGAAAATGAATGTGACGAAATAACAAAAAAAAGTATTATTGAATTTATATGGAAAGAAATGAAGATTATTATTACTGATTGCATTCGTAATTTTCATCTTCGTTGTAAACGTAAATATTTTATCGCATGAACGTTAGGTTCTTTGCATGTAGGAATACATAACGGGTTCCCTTTCACAAATTTCAAACAAATTACTGAATACTCGTTTTATTTGTGTATTCCATTTTATTTTTTTAAATTGTAAATGTAAATTATTGATAAATATAACCTCTATAGGCATAAAGGTAAAACCTGTAAAATCGAAGGAATTTATTTTACGTTATACTAAATCTGAGGCATCGCACAGTGCTCGCCGCATTATGATCATTCGATCACGATGTCGCATAACCATTACGATCACTAAATTATTTATTGTACGCGTATTAGGTGGCGTCAAGAAACTGCCGTGTCTCTTGATACGCGTATCAATACCTTTTATTCTTTAACCAACAAAAATGGAGCGATCTCTGCGTTGCTTTGATGGAACTTGCAGGCAAATCACGCTCACGAGCATGCGCACAACGATTTTCGACACAGAATTTCGTGTCGAGTAAACTCACGCGAATAATCTCATTTTTTCACCTTGTGAGATTGACAGTAATAGGGTGAGCTACTCACTTTCGTCATTTTCACCCGATTCGAGAACCGTAATAAGCCCCCAGTTGATCCGTGGTCACTCGGCTGCCTGCCCAATATCTGTGGTTATCCGTACTAAATTAGATAAATAATGGAGGGTTCTGACAACGAAGTGATGGAATTCAAGTTTCTCGTGAATGACGTTGTTATTCAGTTGTGTATTGATGTCTCACACCATGATTTGTGCCAGAAATTGACAAGTAAGTGATGCATACCAACTATTTTTTGAGGTTAAATAAATGAATCCTCGAGAAAAAAACGTAATCAGAAACCCGATCGTTATTGTAATTTTACTTTAAAAATCATAAGAATGGAACGAAAAATACCGACAGACAGAGAGAGATAAGAGTTTTACATAGATCCACACGTTCATATGTACTACATACAAGCATACAGTAGTACAGAAAATTATACGCATATGTATGATACATGTTTTGAATTTTTAGACGATGATCTGTATACCTTTCAATACATATACATGCTTGGGGAACAGCATGTTATCTCGGTCAATGGACCAGTAACTGATGTCAAGCAGATCCTCGGAAATGAGTAAGTTCAATTCTTATAAGTATTTCATCGAAAGTATATTAAAATTAATTATCCAAATATGATGCGCTGCTTCATAGTATTCAAAATAAGCTTCCTTAGCATCCATTTATTAATTTATGACTACTACTGATATTTCAGGAATATACCAGTATTGACTGATAGCCCAACTGAAACTTTCGAGTCCGTAACCGACGCTAATGGTCTGGGCAAAAAGCAGCCGTGCAACGATGCCAAGTAATCAAAAAGAATAATAACTACCCAAATTGTTGTACATGAGCACCCGAGTATTCATTTCTTGATTGATAACTGCTACTGATGTTTTAGAGATATGCCGGTATCAGGGGATATCGAAGATGGAACTTTGGATACTGCAACTTCGACTGAGCCAATCAAGGCTAAAAAAAAAGCAAGTGCGATAAAATTGAAAAGGTTTCAACAAACGGTGAGTATAATTATAGCTTTAGTTAAATAAGCAGATTACAGTTAAGGTAGTACCTCGGCGACCGGTGGTGGGGAATAAGCGGAAACGTAGGCACGGCGAAGCGTGGTGGGCGGGCTCGCATGAAACATGAGCGAGAGAGAGTCGGACCGCTCACAATCATGAATTTTGAACTTCAAACATTTATATCGCGGAAACGTATGAGTAAATGGTTATGGAACTCGATTCAGAAAATTCGAAATATTTTTATTTATTATGTGTTCGTTTTCGTAAAAATCTTTCTCGAGATAAAAGCTTAATTAGTGAGAACGTGACATAAACAGCGACATGGCATATGCGATGGATGTAAAACAACCGAGTTTTAACATAATTTATCTCCGGATTGTGTGAGATGATCATTCTAAAATTTTTAGGAGATATAGATCCTATTATGAATGAAACTATTGAAGTTTCTAAAAAATCTGTCTCGAGTGGTTCTACCTGGGTACTACCTTAATAGGCATTTAATTTTATTGCTTTCTGAAATAATATCTATTCCAATAACTTGTCATTAGATTCACCAATATTAGTGCACTAAATTTATCCCACTTTTATTTCAGAGTCCAGTGCTTCTGTAAAAAGAGCTGTCGATCATAAATTGGGTAAACCATATGCTGCCAGTCATATTGCACGATGTGATTGATAGTAGGATGATTTTTTGAATTTCATTTGTATTATTGATTTTAGAACTATGGAATGACAAGGAAACTTCGTTCCTTTTGAATAAGTACGATGTACACTACGGTCCATAAGTATGGGGACACTCGCCCCAGATCCGAGCCACACAAGAAGTTGTATCGCTCTTTGAAAAATGAAGATATCTCAATTTACCAAGCGGCGTTCTAAGAAGAACATATTTAGCTTCATTTACCTTTTTTGGAAAAATTTTTGCGATTATTTTTGAGCCCAGTACGCACTTTGAAAGATAGTCATTTTTTTTGGCTTTCTTTAGAGGGTGGAAATTTTCCCGCATATCTCGTAAACAAAAATTTTCAACTATTTTCCGTGAAAAACTTGGAGCGGGGCGTACAACCTTCAATCTCATTTTTTTGAAAATTTTTTACGATTTTTTTTCGCAAAGATATTCAACTTTTTGCAAAAAACGACCATACTTATAAGGGGTAGTCTCACTCTGAAACTACTGAGTTTTCGTAAAATTACTAAGAGGCTAAAAAGTTGAATACAATCATTTTGGATGTATCACATTTCTTTCAAAATTAAAAAAACAAATTCGAAAAAAAAAATTTTTTTTCAAAAATTAAAAAAAAAAATTTTTCAAAATTTTTTCTTTAATCAACGAAATATTTTTTTAATCATGAAAAATCGGGTCTCTTACCTCATCTACACGGCTTTTTCATCGAAAAAGCCACCTTTCGCTGCGATTACAGCTTTGACGAGACGTGGCATCCGCTCGACGTTCGAAACAAATGTAAACAAAACGACAATCTTTCGAACGCCACTCTTCCGAACGCCACTCTTTCGAAGCAAACGTAAACAAGACGATTTGTTTTCTACATTTTTTTTCTATACTATGAAAATGCTGGAAGTCCCTCCCCACTCCTCATCGGTATACATTTTCGTAAAAATACAATGAGCATTGTCGAAAGGTGGCTTTTTCGATAAAAAAAAAAAGCCGTGTAGATGCGGTAAGAGACCTGATTTTTCACGATAAAAAAAATATTTCGTTGATTTGAGAAAAAATTAAAAAAAAAAATTTTTTTAATTTAAAAATTTTTTTTTTTTTTTCGAATTTGTTTTTTTAATTCTGAAAAAAATGTGATACATCCAAAATGATTGTATGCAACTTTTTACCCTCTTAGTAATTTTACGAAAACCCAGTAGTTTCAGAGTGAGACTACCCCTTATAAATATGGTCGTTTTTTGCAAAAAGTTGAATATCTGCGAAAAAAAATCGTAAAAAATTTTCCAAAAAATAATTTTAAAGGTTGTACTCCCCGCTTCGAGTTTTTCACGGAAAAAAGTTGAAAAATTTTTTTTACGAGATATGCGGGAAAATTTCCACCCTCCAAAAAAAGCCAAAAAATGATCATCTTTCAAAGTCCGTACCGAGCTCAAAAAAATCGCAAAAATTTTTCTAAAAAAGGTAAATGAAGCGAAATATGTCCTTTTTAGAACGCCGCTTGGGAAATTGAGATATCTTCATTTTTCAAAGAGCGATACAACTTCTTGTGTGGCTCGGATCTGGGGCGAGTGTCCCCATACTTATGGACGGTAGTGTATATGTTTCCCACGTTGACCGATGAAGAAATTAAATAGAAAATAGATATAAAACTTGTCTCAAAAGAAAGAAGACTGCCGTCGAACATAACGCCAAGTCAGGCAATACGCGTGAAGAAGTTCCATTTGAGCAGGAGCTCTCCAAAATCGCCGCAAATGACGACAGTATTGAGCCAAAGGTACTGTGTAGCGCCAAGAGAATAAAATATCTGAAAGTGCCACCCCAAAAAACCCCATCACCAAAGAGAAAGAGCATGCAAGAACTGGCAGAAGAATTGCACAATAAAAAAGAAGACGCCAAAGAACGAAGACACCAGGAAAAGCTCAGCTTAATTACTAGTCTTCTACAAAAAAAACAAGAGTAAGAGCTCTACCATGATTTTTGTAGAAACGCATTTTCAGAAGAACCTTTTCTACGGCGATAACTACTTCGCAATATTAGCGATACTTTCTTAACCAATGCCGTCCACGGCCAAATAGTACATTTCGACACGAGTACGCAAAGGCTTTTTTGACGAAACGAGAGGATTACGGCACGAGCCGAAGGCGAGTGCTGTAACGAGTTTCGTCAAAAAGCCTTTTCGTACGAGTATCGAACGTTATTTTTCCTCATGAGAGCCGAGAAAGCGCAACGAAGTTGCGATTTCGAGGTTAGAATGAGGAAAAAGCTATTATTTAGATATAAAATTTGTGATACAAAATTAAAAAAAAAAGTAAGACTGCTTCGTAATAAATGCCTCGATATGTTATATATAGTTGAAGTTTATTCTCGGGGAAAAAATAAATTTATAATGTAATATGTACAATATCAATCATATAAATTTACTATGTGATACGTACAAAATTAATAAATAAAATTTTTTCTGTGATACGTCCAATATTAATAAAATAAATTTATTATGTGATACGTCCAATATTAATAAAATAAATTTATTATGTGATACGTACAATATTAATAAAATTAATTTGTCACGTGATACGTCCAATATTAATAAAATAAATTTATTGTAATATGCATATTTGTGTTAGTCATTTCGATCAACGATAAAGCTTTCCTTGATTCTGTTTCTTTTTCTTCGCCTAATCTTTTGAATTCTTCATCATTCATTTCTTGAACTTGCTGAAACTCCAAATCATCGATCCCTTCATATGGTTCGTCGCAGATGTAGAAGTCATCGTTATCAATACATATGTTGTGGAGCACGCAGCAGCTGATTATGAATTTTGAGATTTTGTCGATCTTGTGCATATCAATTTGGAGCAATTGTTTCCATCGACCTTTAAGCAGACCGAACGTGTTCTCAATTAAGACCCTCGTTGCACAAAACTGCTTATTATAATTCCGCTCTGCAGCTGTAAATCCACCGTAATCCCTGAAAGGTATTAACAGCCACTCTCTTATAGAGTATGCGCCATCTCCGAGTAAATGGTATCGTCCCTCTAGCCTCGCAGGCAATTCTTGGACTATATCGGATAGCTTCAACACTCGAATCATGAATCTTTCCCGGGACTCCGGTGAAAAAATCTATAAACCGTTTCTTGCTATCACATATTCCTTGCATCGTAATTGCAGGAATGTCGTGTCGATTGGTATAGGTCGATTTTATTTTGTGCATCGGTGTGCGAATTGTAATCGAGGTTCCGTCAATACATCCTACAGTATCTGGGAAACCACTGATCTGCAAATTTACACAATCGATTGTCAGTGACTTTTGGCTTGGTCATTTTACTGATCCAATGAGCACAAGGAGAGTTATGTACTTCTAAAAATTCCTTAGCCACGGCCTCGTTATCTTCAGAAAATTTGATAATTTGAGGAGCTATGGACACCATAAATGCCATGAGTCTGGTAATAAGCCGAGAGCTTGTTGCAAGTCCAACACCGAATCGCTGCGATACTGTTCGCAGTGGAACCTTGTTGGCAGCATACAATCGGTTTTGATGTATCACATTTTTTTCAGAATTAAGAAAATAAATTCGAAAAAAAAAAATTTTCAACAATTAAAAAATTTTTTTTTTCAATTTTTTTTCTTAAATCAACGAAATATTTTTTTTATCGTGAAAAATCGGGTCTCTTACCTCATCTACACGGCTTTTTCATCGAAAAAGCCACCTTTCGCTGCGATTACAGCTTTGACGAGACGTGGCATCCGCTCGACGTTCGAAACAAATGTAAACAAAACGACGATGAAAAAGCCGTGTAGATGAGGTAAGAGTCCCGATTTTTCACGATAAAAAAAATTTTTCGTTGATTTAAGAAAAAACTTTGAAAAAAAAAATTTATTAATTGTTGAAATTTTTTTTTTTTAATTTATTTTTTTAATTCTGAAAAAAATGTGATACATCCAAACCAATTGTATGCAACTTTTTACCCTCTTAGTAATTTTACGAAAACCCAGTAGTTTCAGAGTAAGACTACCCCTTATAAATATGGTCGTTTTATGCAAAAAGTTGAATATCTTTGCGAAAAAAAATCGCAAAAATTTTTCCAAAAATGGTAAATGAAGCCAAATATGTCCTTTTTAGAACGCCGCTTGTGAAATTGAGATATCTTCATTTTTCAAAGAGCGATACAACTTCTTGTGTGGCTCGGATCTGGAGCGAGTGTTTCCATACTTATGAACGGTAGTGTACGTTCTATTCTATCTCGTCTTACTTATATATGTATTTCCTATTTTTCCTCTTTTTGCTATTATTGTTATAATTATTATAAATATTATATATATATTGTTCTATATTATATAAATATATCGCCGCCACCGCCACCGCCGTGTCAAGAATGTATGGGGCATTCCGTCTAAAATCAACCTATCTAAAAGCCTCATATATAGGGCATTCCGTCTAAAATCAGCCTATCTGAAACCCCGATATATGGGGAATTCCGTCTAAAATCGACCATCCAAAAGCCTGATACATGGGGCATTCCATCTAAAATCGACATTTATAAATGCTTAATATATGGGGCATTCCGTCTAAAATCAACCTTTCTAAAAGCTTGATATATGGGGAATTCCGTCTAAAATCGACCTTTCTAAAAGCCTGATATATAAGGAATTCCGTCTAAATCGACCTATCTAAAAGCCTGATAATTCTGCCTGGTGATTCTGTCTCAACTTGATATATCGATATGAATCGATATATCGAATATCGATATATCGAATGTCGATTTATCAAATATCGATATATCGAATATTGATTTATATCGAATTATGGTTTTTGATAAATCGATAAATCGATATATCAATCCGTCTAACATCAACCTACCTAAAAACGTGATATATGGGGAATTCCGTCTGCAATCGGCCTACCTAAAAGCTTGATATATAGGGAATTCCGTCTAAAATCGACCTATCTGAAATCTTGATATATGGGGAATTCCGTCTCAACTCGACTTATCTAAAAACCTGATATATAGGGAATTCCGTCTCAACTCAACCTCTCTAAAAGCCTGATATATGGGGAATTCCATCTCAAATCGACCGTGATATATGGGTAATTTCGTCTCAATTCGACTTATCTAGATACCTAATATATGGGGAATTCCATCTCAACTTGACCGATTTAAAAACCGGATATATCGGGAATTCCGTTTCAACTCGACCTATCTGAAAGTCTGATATTATAGAAATTCCATCTCATTTCATGTATATACATATGTTATGTATATACTAGGGTGTTTAAAAAAAAAAATTTCGATTTTCCAACGGGTCACACCTAAAATAGTTAGTTTAGGTAGAAAAAAAATTTATGTCAAATGATGAGAATTTTAGGTTGAGTGGAAGATTCGCCGGAATTGAGTTAAAAATTTTTTTTTCATTTTTATCGAATTTATAATGAAAATTTTTTGATTTTCCAATGGGCCACACCTGAAATAATTAGTTTGGGTAGAAAAAAAAAATTATGTCAAAAGATGAGAATTTTAGGTTGAGTGGAAGATTCGCCCCGCATTTGAGTTGAAAATTTTTTTTTCGTTTTCATCGAATTTATAATTAAAATTTTTAGATTTTCCAACGGGCCACACCTGAAATAATTAGTTTGGGTGGAAAAAAAAATTTATGTCAAAAGATGAGAATTTTCGGTTGAGTGGTAGATTCGCAGCATTTGAGTTAAAAATTTTTTTTTTCTTCTCATCGAATTTATAATAAAAATTTTTCGGGGCACACCTGAAATAGTTGGTTTAGGTCGAAAAAAATGTTATGCAAACAGATGAGAATTTTAAGTTGAGTGGAAGATTTGCCGCATTTGAGTTGAATATTTTTTTTTTTCTTTTCATCGAATTTATAATGAAAATTTTTTTATTTACCAACAGGCCACACCTGAAATAATTAGTTTAGGTAGAAAAAAACTGTATGTCAAAAGATGAGAATTTCAGGTTGAGTGGAAGATTCGCCGCATTTCATTAAAATGTTTTTTTTTTTCTTTTTATCGAATTTGTAATGAAATAGTAATTTTACCAGAAATTATTCATTATAAATTCGATAAAAGGAAAAAAAAAAATTTTATTCAAATGCGGCGAATCTTCACTCAACCTGAAACAGAATCGTGTCAAGAATCGATAAATTGATATATCGATACGTCGAATCATGTCACGAATCGATAAGTTGATATATCGATATACCGAATTGTGTCTAGAATTGATGAATTGATATATCGATGTATCGAATCGAGTATAAATATAACGAAATGTGTCAAAAATCGATATTTCGATATATCGAACCGTGTCAAGAATCGATATATCCATATATTGAACGGAGTCAGAAATCGATATATCTATATATTGAACCGTTTCAGTAATCGATATATCGGTATATCGATATTTCAATAAAACCCAAACTCAACCCAAACTCATATCCGAAAACCAATTAACACAAATATAAACAATTTTTTTCAAAACATCTTTCCAGAATGTTTTTCTTTAACAACTGACACAAACACAAGATGGGGGTTGGCGCGCGAAGCGCGCAGGGGGGCGAAGCCCCCCTAGTATATTGTAACATTTTCGAGTTTTGAGAACGGACAGTCGCGCGTGGCTACACCCGTGACTATCGTTCTCTCTCGATTGTTGTCGCTCGTGAGGCAAGCGACGAATTTGTTTTAAGATCTTCTGTTTACGTATAGGTTGTCGACCGTATACGGAGTACGAGTACTGACTCGAAAGGGAAAGCCGGGAATAAGAAATTGTTTTATGATTTGAAATGGGCAGAAGGCCCATGAATTTTTATGTGTTTTTCGAGATGGCCTCAGAGTGCTAACCACGACTATGAGCACTAGTGCTGCGCGTTGGTTGACCCTTCATCATCGGCCATTGAAAATGGATTTTGGGGTCCAAGTCGTCTGAATTCCGAGAAGCGGAATTGAGCGCTTTATTTTACTCTCGAGAAGCGAGCGTAAAATGTAAGGAGTCAAAATTTATTTAATATGTTACTTGTGATGTGTCGCTTTGCAATACGACTTAAATATCGACAAAAGGGGAAGCCTAGAGGTTTGTTTTCAAGAAGGTAAGGTTAGTGAAAGGAAAGCGTCTAATTTGAACGAGTTAATGAGTTCGTTAAATGTGTCTCACAGTTAATTATCCAGGATAGGGCAATTCTGGTTGTTTTGTTTGGTGTTTGTAGCGTCGTCACGTCGAGTCGTGTGTGATGCTTGGTCAATCACGCAGAGTTTTGACGAGAACGCGTGGGTAGACATCGCCACGAGTTGGTGAAATAATTATCGAGCGTGCGCACTCTAAGAGTGCGCTGACTGTTTTAGATGACGGGTTCTCCAACAAAATTTACCTCTTGCCGTGATCCAACTTCCAGCGGCAATCGCTGGGGCTTCACACGGTTCGAGGGGCCCTACCTAGGGGTCTAAGGTATTCTGAGACGTTCACCCGTCTCAAGATCCATCTTCTGGGCGCAATGCCCAGGGCTTCACTCGAGACGGGTTCCCTAGTACCTGGAAATCTTTATTGAGAATGAATTGTCGTACGATTCGTCTTTACAAAGACGAATCGAGTTTACGTTATAGCTGAATCGTCTTTAAAAAGACGATTCAGTGGTCGATTCGAATCGTCTTTAAAAAGACTATTCGAGATTGGAGACACGATGTAGATCGCGTTTGTTGTCGGGTGTGCCTTGAAGTCCTCGATGAGACGTCGGGTCTCTCCGGGCTTCAAGAATGGTATAAGATGTCGAGAGTTTTGGCAGAGCAACGTCTGCCACGTGGAATGCTCACAAGAGGTGATTACTTAATGAGAGCGAGTCTTGCTCGCCTCGCTCTTAAATAGGGTTTCATGTACTGACCAGTGCAACGATCTGATTGGCTGGTCAGTATCGAGTGGGGTCTTTGGTGAAGAGCGTCGCGATATTCTGCGAATTGTTTTTGATTATTGTTTCGGGGAATTCTAATTTCGTGTCGATCTCGTGTGCTGATACGTGAGTCACGTTTGGTCGACAAGAAACATGTCACAGTGACAAAATGATATGTTGATGGAAAGCGTTCCGTCACAATATATATATAATATATATAATTTAATATATAATATATATAAATTTATATAAAAATTATTGAAAATAAAAAAGAAAAAGAAGTCTGTTCAGCCGCCATCACAAATAATATAGTGTATGATGTATCGATAATCGATTGTTTAGGATGAGGACGTAGGACTTAGCATTGTTCAGCAGCACTCAGGTTCCTGTGGCTTCGAAACAGTAGCTGAAGCATTGGAGAAACGTTCGAAAAATGATCGACAAGCGCCAGAAGAAGATGATAGCGCTGTTCAATCTTCATCGAAAAGAAAAAGAGAAATACTCAAAGATAAGGAAGATAACAAAATGAATACCAAAAGCTTCAGATCGCCAGTATCGAAGAAAAAACGAAATGATAAGGACGGAACAATTCAAAGCAAAGAAAAAGTGAAAAGAAGCAGAAACAAGTTCAACAATGCATGGTTCGCAATTTCGGAATTCAAAGAGTGGCTTATGAAATAAAAAAAAAAACGATTGGCACGAGTTAGCTTATTGTAGGGTATGTCATAAGACTATCACTGCTCACAAGAACGATATTCATCGTCCCGCCCAATCAGACAAGCACTTGTTTAATTTGAGACAGATTTCGATTTCTCAAAAGCTGCCGGAAGTAATTGGTTCTGCAACTTCAGATAGCGTTAAAAGAGCCGAACTAAAATTGTCAGGCTTCTTAGCTACACACAATTTACCATTTCTGCTTATGGATACGCTAGGTCCATTATGCTCGGATCTTTTCCCAGATTCGCAGATTGCGAAGAAATTATTTATTAAAAGAACAAAAGCAACAACGATAGTAACTGCTGTACTCGGAAAAGTATTTAAAAATTCGCTTTATGCGACGATAAGGGTACCAGGATGCTTTTTTTCTCTGATCTTGGATGAAACTACAGATACGCCGATAAAAAAACAATGTGCTATCACAGTCATATATTATGATGAGAACAGACGAACGGTCACTACTCAATTGCTTGATATGAAAGAAATGGCAGCAGGTAATGCAACAATCTTATTCAAGTGCATGAAAGATTGTCTAACTTCTGAAGGCGTTCCACTATCAAACTTCGTTGGGTTTTCTTCGGATACTACCAGTAAGATGGTTGGTCAACACTATTCTGTTTTTTCTCTATTGAAAGCGGAAATTCCAGATATTGTTTGCGTTAAGTGTTCATGCCACTTGATCCATTTGGCAGCATCGAAGGCTTGTCTTAAACTTCCACGAAGTGTTGAAGATTTATTAAGGAACTTGAGCTCCCATTTCAGTAGAAGTTGTCTCCGGCAAGAAAAATTGAAAGAATTTCAAGAATTTTATTCTACCGAAATTCATAAAATCCTAAGTCCAGCGACTACACGTTGGCTTTCATTGCAGGCTTGCGTGGATAGGGTGCTCGAGCAATATGTACCTCTACAAGAATATCTCCGAGAAACTGTATTCAGTGACCCGTCGAAGACCACAGACGACATGTTACAAACAATGGAAAACAAATTTACGAGACTATACTTGGAATTCATGTCGTATGTGCTCAGTCTTCTAAATAATTTCAATACCATGTTCGAAGCACAAGCGTCTTTGCTGCATAAAGTAAAACCCAAAACGATAAAACTGTTGAAGACTCTCTGCAGCAATTACATAGACCCAATAGTTGTAAAATCTCAAAACATTTTCACACTAAAACACACCGATTCAAACAAATTTTTACCGATTGATAAAATATACATTGGAATACAAGCATCCGAGACTGTCACTAATTTGAGTTCCGACAACGCCGTGCCAAAAAGTCACTTACAGAGTTTTTGGGAATCTTGTCAGAAGTTTTATATTGAATTGGTCACTCAAATAAAAGGGTACTTCAATTTTGAAGACGACATATATGATATCGTTTCTGTGGTTGAACCGAGAATGGCACAAAAATTCGAAATCAAAAGCCTCCAGTCTGTACTCAAACGCTTTCCAATTCTCCATGAATTTGTTGATTCTCAAACTCTCGGCAATGAGTGGCGAGAGCATGCATTTCTCGATCACATACAGCTCGAGCTCGATGCTGAACAACCAGCAGACGAGTACTGGAATAAGGTGTTCGAATTAAAAAAACCCAGCGGGTCGACCTATTTTCAAGAATCTAAAGAAAGTCATGGCACTGTTGTTGGTGCTACCATTTTCTAATGCCAGCGTCGAACGTGTATTTAGTTCATTAAAAAACTGTAAGACTGATCACAGAAATTCCATGAAATCGGAAACTCTTGTAGCTTGCTTAGTTACGAAACAGGGTGTCAAAAATGAAGGCGGTTGCGTAAAATTTAATCCTACCAAAGAAATGCTTAATGCCAAAATTTGGGATAAGTAGAGTATAGATTATTTGTGTTCGTACTTCAGGAAATGTCATTAAGGATGTACTTGCATGAACCTAAAAATAAGTTTAGGTCTAGATTTTTTTTTTATACAAAGATAATGGTCGTAGAAACTCGAATTCAAAATTTCAAATACTTTTACCACGTCGTTGAGGAGATATTAAATATTGAATTATTGAAATTTTACACGATGAAGATACAGATTGAGGTGATTCCAACGATTTAAGTATAAAGTGAACACTGTTCGAAAAAAGATAAACTTATAAAAATACTTTTATTTCGTACCATATTTAATTCTTTAAATACAGAAGCAATTTGAAATATTTTTACCACGTCGTTTATTTGCAATTAATAATTTTCGAGAGCAATTACGTCCAAAAAAATATTTGTGTACGTAGATTTCGCAACGTTGCAATACTACGACGGTAGGCGCATGTTCACTCCAGCGCGCTCAAATTCAAAATAGTCTTGAGAGAGCTTTCAAGATTTCGCAGTATAAAACAATATTAAAAACGAAAAAATTTTAGGCGAAACATCGTACTTTTTTTTCTCCGTTTGCCGGCCACACTCAAACTTTCTTTCCACTTGATTTTTCTTTTCGTTTCGAAGCGCGGCCTTTATATCGAGGACGCTCGGACATTTCGGAGAGGTTATGTTTACCACATTTGCTTTATACGGTTACAAGCAGAAGCACTAATATTTCTCGCCAGTCCTTACAACAGGGTAACCAACTTTACGCAGACAATGCCGAGCGACGTTGCCATACTTTCTTTTTACTATTGACACATGCTAATTTTTGTATTTTTTGATAAAAATCGAAGTTGGTACTTTAGTCAAATGAGACACTTTAACGGCACGTTTTAATACTTTTTTTGATAGATTTCACAGAAAAATTCGAGTAATTCTCACTTGAAACATGAATAAATCATGATGTTAATTAGGTAGTAGATGAAAAGTACTTTTTCACGTACTTCTTAAAGGTTTTGAAAATATACTCTAAATTGACTTCAAAGTAGTAGAAGAACATCCTTAAATCATATTATTAAAAACGAACTTCCAAAGATACAACAGCAACATATTTTTATTAGTATTAAATCGAGATTGACTCGAAGAATATAAAAAAAAACCATGTTTTATTTCTGATTTCGTTTTGAAAAATAATGTAATAGATACTCAAAATATAATAAGTATACATTTTTATTAGTATTAAATCGAGATTGACTCGAAGAATATAAAAAAAACCACGTTTTATTTCTATTTTCGTTTTAAAAAATAATGTAATAGATACTCAAAATATTAAAAGTATAAATTTTTATTAGTATTAAATCGAGATTGACTCGAAGAATACAAAAAAAAAACACGTTTTATTTCTGTTTTTGTTTTAAAAAATAATGTATTAGATACTCAAAGTATTATAAGTATAAGTGTGAGAAAAATTGAATAATGTAATATTATTATAGTTGTGATTCATAAATCATATAAATAAATGGCTTCGCTCTATGTATTTTATAATCAGAATTCGAACTTTTTTTTTATTGAGAGCTCATTTTCAGTTTATCGTGCCTCGCGTGTGTTTTTTTGGGTTGATTAGATTATATCTAAGTTTGTTTGTATTATTTTGGGTTATTTTGGGTATATCTTGGTTTATTGGGGTCTATTTAACTTCAATTAGATTCTTTGTTAACGTTTAAATGGGATTGGAAGATATATAAATTACAATTTGTCAATTAGATAGCGCGGGTAATTTTCGGGTATTTTGAATTTGCGCGCGGGTAAAATCGGGTATTGGAATGGACGGTATCGTGGAATCCCGACATTTGTGTCTGGCAGCACTGGTGAGCGAGCGACGATCGGGTATCTTCTGAAGAGCCGAGCGACGATCGGGTATCTTCGAAAGAGCCGAGCGCCGTCGAAGTTACTCACGCCCGTCTCTATGCCAAATAAATTGTAATCCATGAAAGCAAGCGGAAATATATTTCGGTCTGACCGGGCGCGGAAATATATTTATATTCATATTATTATATATATTATTATATTATATATATTTATATGTTATATACATTATTATTATTATATTATATATATAATATTATTATTATTATATTTTATAATATTATATATATCGTTCTATATTATATAAATATATCGCCGCCGCCGCCGTCGCCGCCGCCACCGCCGTGTCAAGAATGTATGGGCCATTCCGTTTAAAATCAACCTATCTAAAAGCCTCATATATAGAGCATTCCGTCTAAAATCGACCTATCTGAAACTCGATATATGGGAAATTCCGTCTAAAATCGACCATCTAAAAGCCTGATATACGGGGCATTCCGTCTAAAATCAACCTTTCTAAAACTTGATATATGGGGAATTCCGTCTAAAATCGACCTTTCTAAAAGCCTGATATGTAGGGAATTCCGTCTAAATCGACCTATCTAAAAGCCTGATAATTCTGCCTGGTGATTCTGTCTCAACTTGATATATCGATATGAATCGATATATCGATATCGTTCTATATTATATAAATATATCGCCACCGCCGCCGTCGCCGCCACCGCCGCCGTGTCAAGAATGTATGGGGCATTCCGTCTAAAATCGACCTATCTGAAACTCGATATATGGGAAATTCCGTCTAAAATCGACCATCCAAAAGCCTGATATATGGGGCATTCCATCTAAAATCGACCTTCATAAAAGCCTGATATATGGGGCATTCCGTCTAAAATCAACCTTTCTAAAACTTGATATATGGGGGATTCCGTCTAAAATCGACCTTTCTAAAAGCCTGATATGTAGGGAATTCCGTCTAAATCGACCTATCTAAAAGCCTGATAAGTCTGCCTGGTGATTCTGTCTCAACTTGATATATCGATATGAATCGATATATCGATATAAATCGATATATCGATATGAATCGATATATCGATATGAATCGATTATCGATATGAATCGATATATCGATATGAATCGATATATCGATATGAATCGATATATCGATATGAATCGATATATCGATATGAATCGATATATCGATATGAATCGATATATCGATATGAATCGATATATCGAATATCGATATATCGAATGTCGATTTATCAAATATCGATATATCGAATATTGATTTATATCGAATTTTGGTTTTTGATAAATCGATAAATCGATACATCAATCCGTCTAACATCAACCTACCTAAAAACCGGATATATGGGGAATTCCGTTTCAACTCGACCTATCTGAAAGTCTGATATTATAGGAATTCCATCTCATTTCATGTATATACATATGTTATGTATATACTAGGGTGTTTAAAAAAAAAATTTCGATTTTCCAACGGGTCACACCTAAAATAGTTTTTTTTTTTTTTTTTTTTTTTAATTTATATCCTCACGCCTTCTTCCCTTTCGGGGTTTTTAAGATGGCGCTCCTTCCCTCACCTCCCTTTCCATCCTTCCCTCACATCCACCTCCACCCTGGGTATCTGGTCCGGGTCAGTAACCAGACACCCAGGGCCCGTGCGGCCGCAGCCGACTTCCTATTCTGTAGCGCATTCACCATGGCACGCGTATTAGCACGTATCATGGGCCCCGGGAAACTGCGGAAAACCTGGACCACTACAGTCGGTCCCGTGCTCGCCTCACGGCGTCAGAGCTACGTCACATCTTGACAGGAGAACGTAAACATGGACTACAGCTATATATACGTGACACACACCAGTAAATGTACTTGTGTATGCCCCATACATATATCTGGAGCTAGTCACGCCCATATTTTATTTTCTCCTGACAAGATTACGACACCGGGAATCGAACCCGGGACCTCCCGAGGATCTGGCTAAGAGGCCAGCACGCTAGCCACCAGACCAAAGCCCCGGGTTCCCTAAAATAGTTAGTTTAGGTAGAAAAAAAATTTATGTCAAAAGATGAGGATTTTAGGTTGAGTGGAAGATTCGCCGCAATTGAGTTAAAATTTTTTTTTTCATTTTTATCGAATTTATAATGAAAATTTTTTGATTTTCCAATGGGCCACACCTGAAATAATTAGTTTAGGTAGAAAAAAAATTTATGTTGAAAGATAAAAATTTTAGGTTGAGTGGAAGATTCGCCCCGCATTTGAATTGAAATTTTTTTTTTTTTCAACGAATTTATAATGAACATTTTTCGATTTTCCAATGGGCCACACCTGAAATAATTAGTTTGGGTAGAAAAAAAAATTTATGTCAAAAGATGAGAATTTTAGGTTGAGTGGAAGATTCGCAGCGTTTGAGTTAAAATTTTTTTTTTTTCTTTTCATAGAATTTATAATGAAAATTTTTCGGGGCACACCTGAAATAGTTGGTTTAGGTCGAAAAAAATTTTATGCACACAGATGAGAATTTTAGGTTGAGTGGAAGATTTGCCGCATTTGAGTTGAATATTTTTTTTTTTCTTTTCATCGAATTTATAATGAAAATTTTTTTATTTACCAACAGGCCACACCTGAAATAATTAGTTTAGGTCGAAAAAAAAATGTATGTCAAAAGATGAGAATTTCAGGTTGAGTGGAAGATTCGCCGCATTTGAATTAGAATGTTTTTTTTTTCTTTTTATCGAATTTGTAATGAAGTAGTAATTTTACCAGAAATAATTCATTATAAATTCGATAAAAGGAAAAAAAAAAAATTTTATTTAAATGCGGCGAATCTTCACTCAACCTGAAACAGAATCGTGTCAAGAATCGATAAATTGATACATCGATACGTCGAATCATGTCACGAATCGATAAGTTGATATATCGATATACCGAATTGTGTCTAGAATTGATGAATTGATATATCGATGTATCGAATCGAGTATAAATGTAACGAAATGTGTCAAAAATCGATATTTCGATATATCGAACCGTGTCAAGAATCGATATATCCATATATTGAACGGAGTCAGAAATCGATATATCTATATATTGAACCGTTTCAGTAATCGATATATCGGTATATCGATATTTCATTAAAACCGAAACTCAACCCAAACTCTTATCCGAAAACCAATTAACACAAATATAAACAATTTTTTTTCAAAACATCTTTCCAGAATGTTTTTCTTTAACAACTGACACAAACACAAGATGGAGGGTTGGCGCGCGAAGCGCGCAGGGGGGCGAAGCCCCCCTAGTATATATATATATTGTAACGTTCGAGAATTCGAGCAGCGAATATGTCGACGTTGAGACACGCTATCACGAATATCTCTCTCGTTTGTTGTCACTCGAGAAGCGAGTGACAAATTTATTTTTACTTTTGTTTGTTTACTCTTCGGTCAGTGACCGAAAGCAGAGTTCGAGTACTGGACTCGGAAGGAGAAGCCGGGAATAAGTGGATTTCATTTAATGTTACGCAGGCGGGAGCCCCAATAAATATATGTGTTTTTTTTTCTTTTTTTTTTTTTTTTAGTAATGGCCTCAGAGTACTAACCACGACTGTGAGCGATAAAGCTACGCGTTGGTTTACCCTTCATCATTGGCCATTCATAATGGATTGGGGGTCCAAGTTATCGTCTTAATTCGTGAGGCGAAATTGCGATATTTATTTTACTATCGGGAAGCGATAGTAAAATACCACGAGTCAAATTTTTATTTTTATTCTTATTTATGAATTGTCGCTTTGCAATACGACCAAAAATAATAACCAAAAGGGGAAGCCTAGAGGATTATTTCACCGGGGGAAATTAGTGAAGGAAATGAAGCTATGTTAAACAGTTAAGATGATTGTTGGATTGTTTCCACGATTAGTTTCGGGGAAGAGGATAGTCCGGTTTTGTTTGCTCGAATTTACACGTATTCGCGTCGTCCCGTCGGCGTGATGTGTGTGTAATCGAGCTTGTCGTCGAATTTTGCGTCGGTTCACGTCGCCACGTGTCACTACAATGCTTAAGTCTGTGCGTTCTCAAGGAGTCCGCTTACCGGTTGATACGAAGGGTTTTCTAGCAAAATGTACCTCGCGCCGCGATCCAACTTCCAGCAGCAATAGCTGGGGCTTCACACGGTTTGAGGGGCCCTACCTAGATGTGAGAGGGTTTCTGAGACGATCACCCGTCTCAAGATCCAACTTCTGGGCGCAATGCCCAGGGCTTCACCTGAGACGGGTTCCCTAGTATCTGGAAATCTTTATTTAAAAAGAGTTGTCGATCGATTCGTCTTGATAAAGACGAATCGGTTACGTTATGTATGAATCGCCTTGAAAAAGACGATTCGACGGAGAATATCTCGGTCCGTCTTGGAAAAGACGAGTCGAGTGTTGAGATGCGAAGTTGAACGCGTTGTCGTCGGCTTGGCCTCGAAGTCCGGGATGAGGCGTCGGGTCTCTCCTGGCTTCAAGTTATAGTAGAAAGTATAAGTTCGCAACGAGAACGTGCGAGCACGAGAATTTAGCAGCTTGGTGTCTGCCACGCGTACTGCTCACCGAAATATATTTGTCGAAATGAGGACGAGTCTTGCTCGTCTTGATCTTAAATATGTTATCACGATCCATCGGCGCCGCGATTTCATTGGCCGATGGATCCGTGGTAGGGCATTTTCACCGCTTTTCGGTGCTCTCGTACCTAACATGCTCGTGACGTATCACAATTCCTCGAAGGATTAAGTTTCATTTTGGTCCTTCGAGGAATTCCGATATTTGACGAGAGTGACGATTCGTGGTTCTTGTCGGTGGAAAATCGTTATATTTTCCGTTCCGTTACAATATATATATATATACTAGGGGTGCGTAGGGCGCTACGCGCCCTCACTTAGGTTTGGGTTTGGGTTTGGGTTTTGGGTTTGGGTTTGTGTTTAGTCATCCTTTTCAAATTGGACACCCGGTATAAGCTCAAATCCTGAAACAGCGGCGGCGGCGGCGGCGGTGGCGGCAGCGGCGATATATCTTTATATTATAGAGATATATATATATATATATAATTATTCATTATTAATATTAATATATTATATTAATATTATTATATTATAATTAATATTATTATTATATTATATTATATTATTATATTATTCATTATTAATATTATTATATTATAAAATATTAATATTATTATATATATATATATATATATATATATAATTATTCATTATTAATATTATTATATTATAAGCGGAAATATATTTACGTTCATTCTCATACTTTCATCAAGCGATAAAGCATTATCCCTAAAAACAAACCAATCATCCAAAAAGCCGCGAATCGTCAGTACCAGAAAGTGTATTTCCTCTACAAGCGACAAGATGGTCCCGTTGGTAGCATTCCCGGCTGCGGTCCAACGGGGAGCGGGATCGTTCCCCGAACTCAGTACTTTTTTTTTTTATTAAATATTTTTTTTGCATGGGGTGAATTGTTTATTCGTGAAACACGCTCCATTGAAAGAACATTAATTCTGAAAATAGGAAAACTGCTCATGATATTTTTCAATTTTGAAAATTTTGTTCTGTCAATGGTGAGTGTTTCACAAATAAACAATTCACCCCATTACAATGAAAATTACCTGTAAATTTAAAAACATACAAAAATTTCATGTTTTGTACTTCTTTCCGCCTCACCCATGAGGTAAAGTACAATGGTGCGCATTTTTTTTAACGTGGAGTTCCCGCACACTGTTAAAAAAGTGATTGCGAATTTACTACACATTTACGACACCAAAGTCTTGCACGATTACAAATTTACTACTGTCAAGTGAATTATTATGCATTTTTATTGAAGACGCAATGAATATATTTGATTTTACTAAAATTTTTTGGCTGAACAGTTTGCTAAATTCACTAACATTACAGAAAATTAAGCTCAAGTATATTGAATTTACAAATGTGGTTAAGGAAGTGAATGCGGTAAGCATTTATTTCAATTTCACAATGAAATATGTAATTTCACAAAGCTGTACAGTAACATCACCAAAACCGTTATCAATTTTACTTGGCTCTCCAAATGTAAACAAGCTTGAACCTGCCACTTTTTTTTCCAAGGAACGTCGCTCGCTTTGTTTTGTTTATACATGATCAAGTTCAACGCTTCATACGGGAAAGCATGCTGTTTCGTCGTTATTCGACGGGATGGTTTCGACAGCTTCGCGTATTGTCTTCGTACCGATCGGAATAATTAGAAAATTTAAACGTACATAATTCCCGATTCGTGATTTTCGTGATACGCGATTCGGGATTTTTGTTAACCGTGATCCGGGATTTTCGTGCAACGCGATTCGGGATTTTTGTGAAACGCGATTTGCGATTTTTTTAACTCTGTGCTCCGTAACATTGGTGTTTTTTAAATTATTTTTTTCTTATTTATTCGACATTTGGGTTGTTTTTTTTTTCAATTCTTGATTGTTTTCCTCATGGATGAGCCCGCGGCAAAAAAGCTGAAACCGGCTAAGCGGAAACATTGTCAACATCAATGGTACGATCAGCATCCAGAGTGGAAAAAATGGGTTCAGGCTATTCCATCGCAAACTGACAAATTTTATTGCGTTGCGTGCGAAAAAACGATGTCATGTGGCCACTGTGAGATAGAGAGGCATTCCACGTCAGAAGTGAATGTGAAAAACATGAGTGTATTAGGTGTAGGATCGCTCGATTCGGAGAACACTGCGCCTTCTACGTGTGTTCCAGAAGCAGCTTGTACTCAGGAGTCTTTTTCAGCTGACTCTGGTGCTGAATTTGACTTCGATGAACGAGTACAAGTTGCTAAAATTCGTTTCGCTACTTTTTTGGCTACGCATAATATTGCGATGACGGTCGCACAGGATATGCTCAGTCTATTTAAACTCATCGGTCAAGAGCCTGCTGTGTTGCAGGCTATGGCAGTTGGTAAAACGACAGCAACAAGGTTCGATATCGGTAGTTGATAAATCGACATTCGATATATCGATATTCGATATATCGATTCATATCGATATATCAATACATATCGATATATCGATACGTATCGATATATCAATACATATCGATATATCGATACGTATCGATATATCGATTTATATCGATATATCGATTCATATCGATACATCAATACATATCGATATATCGATACGTATCGATATATCGATTCATATCGATATATCGATTCATATCGATATATCGATTCATATCGATATATCGATTCATATCGATATATCGATTCATATCGATATGTCGATTCATATCGATATATCGATTCATATCGATATATCAAGTTGAGACAGAATCACCAGGCAGAATTATCAGGCTTTTAGAAAGGTCGATTTGGACGGAATTCCCTATATATCAAGCTTTTAGAAAGGTCGATTTTAGACGGCATTCCCCATATATCAAGCTTTTAGAAAGGTTGATTTTAGACATATATCAGGCTTTTATAAAGGTCGATTTTAGATGGAATGCCCCATATATCAGGCTTTTAGATGGTCGATTTTAGACTGAATTCCCCATATATCGGGGTTTCAGATAGGTCGATTTTAGACGGAATGCCCTATATATGCGGCTTTTAGATAGGTCGATTTTAGACGGAATGCCCCATACATTCTTGACACGGCGGCGGCGGCGGTGGCGGCGGCGATATATTTATATAATATAGAACGATATATCTCTCTATAATATAAAGATATATCGCCGCTGCCGCCGCCGCCGCCGCCGCCGCTGTTTCAGGATTTGAGCTTATACCGGGTGTCCAATTTGAAAAGGATGACTAAACACAAACCCAAACCCAAAACCAAAAACCCAAACCCAAACCTAAGTGAGGGCGCGTAGCGCCCTACGCACCCCTAGTATATATATATATATAATACTAGGGGGGCTTCGCCCCCCTGCGCGCTTCGCGCGCCAACCCCCCATCTTGTGTTTGTGTCAGTTGTTAAAGAAAAACATTCTGGAAAGATGTTTTGAAAAAAAATTGTTTATATTTGTGTTAATTAGTTTTCGGATATGAGTTTGGGTTGAGTTTGGGTTTTATTGAAATATCGATATACCGATATATCGATTACTGAAACGGTTCAATATATAGATATATCGATTTCTGACTCCGTTCAATATACGGATATATCGATTCTTGACACGGTTCGATATATCGAAATATCGATTTTTGACACATTTTGTTATATTTATACTTGATTCGATACATCGATATTTCAATTCATCAATTCTAGACACAATTCGGTATATCGATATATCAACTTATCGATTCGTGACATGATTCGACGTATCGATATATCAATTTATCGATTCTTGACACGATTCTGTTTCAGGTTGAGTGAAGATTCGCCGCATTTGAATAAATTTTTTTTTTCCTTTTATCGAATTTACGATGAATAATTTCTGGTAAAATTACTATTTCATTACAAATTCGATAAAAAGAAAAAAAAAAACATTTTAATGAAATGCGGCGAATCTTCCACTGAATCTGAAATTTTCATCTTTCGACATACATTTTTTTTTTCTACCTAAACTAATTATTTCAGGTGTGGCCCGTTGCTAAATCAAAAAATTTTCATTATAAATTCGATGAGAAGAAAAAAAAAAATGTTCAACTCAAATGCGGCAAATCTTCCACTCAACCTAAAATTCTCATGTGTTTGCATAAAATTTTTTTCGACCTAAACCAACTATTTCAGGTGTGCCCCGAAAAATTTTCATTATAAATTCGATGAAAAGGAAAAAAAAAAATTTTAACTTAAATGCGGCGAATCTTCCACTCAACCTATCATTCTCATCTTTTGACATAAATTTTCTTTTCTACCCAAACTAATTATTTCAGGTGTGGCCCGTTGGAAAATCAAAAAATTTTAATTTTAAATTCGATGAAAACGAAAAAAAAAAAAATTTCAACTCAAATGCGGCGAATCTTCCACTCAACCTATCATTCTCATCTTTTGACATAATTTTTTTTCCACCCAAACTAATTATTTCAGGTGTGGCCCGTTGGAAAATCAAAAAAATTTCATTATGAATTCGATGAAAAGGGAAAAAAAAAAATTTAACTCAAATGCGGCGAATCTTCCACTCAACCTACAATTCTTATCTTTTGGCATACATTTTTTTCTACCTGAACTAACTATTTCAGGTGTGGCCGTTGGAAAATCGAAAATTTGTCAATATAAATTCGATGAAAAAAAAAAAAAATTTCAACTCAAATGCGGGGCGAATCTTCCACTCAAGCGAAAATTCTTATCTTTTGACATAAATTTTTTTTCTACCCAAACTAATTATTTCAGGTGTCATTGTCAGGGTCATTGGAAAATCAAAAATTTTTTATTATAAATTCGATAAAAATGAAAAAAAAATTTTTAATTTAATTGCGGCGAATCTTCCACTCAACCTTAAATTCTTATCTTTTGACATAAATTTTTTTTCTACCTAAACTAACTATTTTAGGTGTGAGTAGAGAAACAGTACTGGTTCTAATCCAAGATCCCTACCCCGACATTTACCGACATTTTTTAGCTCAGACACGAACCACTTAGCCGAGACCCGAACCCGGGGGGGGGGGATATCTTTAAGAGCCCGAATGCACGGAGTCGATCGGGGGGGGGGGGGGATCTCTAACTGGAGGGCACCTAATCTCTTATGGCTCGAGACATAGGGGGGGGGGGCCAGCTTTGAGGGTGGTATTGGAATGCCGCTATCTCTGGCAGCGGTGGGGCGCCTTATTTTTCATGGCGGAATATGATTGCCGATTATCAGTTAGACTGGAGTCTCTGTAAGGGGGGGGGGGGCTAGTTTTGAGGGTGGTATTAGAATGCTGCTATTTCTGGCAGCTGCAGTGCAGCTTGGGTCTCGGCTAAGTGGTTCGTGTCTGAGCTAAAAAATGTCGGTAAATGTCGGGGTAGGGATCTTGGAATGGAACCGGTACTGTTTCTCTACTGGTGTGGCCCGTTGGAAAATCGATTTTTTTTTTTAACACCCTGGTATATACATAACATATGTATATACATGAAAGGAGATGGAATTCCTATTATATCAGACTTTCAGATAGGTCGAGTTGAAACGGAATTCCCGATATATCCGGTTTTTAAATCGGTCAAGTTGAGACGGAATTCCCCATATATTAGGTATTTAGATAAGTTGAATTGAGACGAAATTACCTATATATTACGGTCGATTTGAGATGGAATTCCCCATATATCAGGCTTTTAGAGAGGTCGAGTTGAGACAGAATTCCCTATATATCAGGTTTTTAGATAAGTCGAGTTGAGACGGAATTCCCCATATATCAAGATTTCAGATAGGTCGATTTTAGACGGAATTCCCTATATATCAAGCTTTTAGGTAGGCCGATTGCAGACGGAATTCCCCATATATCACGTTTTTAGGTAGGTTGATGTTAGACGGATTGATAGATCGATTTATCGATTTATCAAAAACCAAAATTCGATATAAATTAACATTCGATATATCGATATTTGATAAATCGACATTCGATATATCGATTCATATCGATATATCGATTCATATCGATATATCAAGTTGAGGCAGAATCACCAGGCAGAATTATCAGGCTTTTAGATAGGTCGATTTAGACGGAATTCCCTACATATCAGGCTTTCAGAAAGGTCGATTTTAGACGGAATTCCCCATATATCAAGCTTTTAGAAATGTTGATTTTAGACGGAGTGCCCCATTCATTAGGCTTTTATGAAGGACGATTTTAGATGGAATGCCCCATGTATCAGGCTTTTAGATGGTCGATTTTAGACGGAATTCCCCATATATCGGGTTTCAGATAGGTCGATTTTAGACGGATCGCCCCATACATTCTTGACACGGTGGCGGCGGCGGCGGCGGCGATATATTTATATAATATAGAACGATATATATAATATAATAAAATATAATAATAATATAAATATATATAAATGTTTATTTCTCTTGCGGGGTACATTACGGACTCCCGCTCCGCTCACACGTTTTACCTTATCCTACACTTAACCTATCTTATCCTACCCTTCATTCTTGAGAGAGAGAAAGACACACCAGTATCACTCCTTATTTTTTCATCATTCCTTAATTATTCCTTATTTCCTTCCTCATTTCTTACTTCCTTCCTCATTCACTCACCTCATTCACACCGTGACCTCCGTTTCCGCTGCACCACTCTACTCCCCCTCCCCAAACCGTCCCCGCTCCCACTACTCTCCCTCCCCCCTTTCTCTAACCCCTTACGCACTTAGCCTCCGACTTGGCTTTCCCCCCCAACCCTTCCCCCATCGCTGCCGTTATTTCCTTCCGCTCCCCCTCCATCTGCCTCCATCTCCCCTTCATCTCGTCCCACCTCCTCCATTCGTTGTCTACCCACATCTTCATATATCCTACTCGCACGGTCTTCCCCTTCCTCCTTTCCATCGCTGCTTCCCTCTCTATCTTCCACTTCACCTCTCTCTCCATCCTCGTCAAGTCGTCCTTTATCCAAACTTTCTCCCCTCTCAACCTCCCTTTTGACTTCATCACCTCTCTCTTCTGTTCCCTCCCCGCCATCTCCACCAACACCATACCCCTGCTTTCTTCGTTTACCCCTTCAATTGCCATCATACCTTTTATCCTTACTATCACTTCCATCTTACTCCATATCCTTTTTATCTCTTTATCCCATCCCGCCCCCTCTTTTCTCATAACCCCTCTTACTATTACATTCCTCGCTCTTTTCTCCCTCTCCCCCCTATCCAATCTTATCTCCAACTCTCTCATCTTCCTTGCTCCCTCCTCTTCATTTCTACTCCCCCCTTTCATCCTTTTTCCCTGTTCCCTCAACCCTCCACCCCCCTACCCCTCCTCTATGCTTTCCACTTTCTTTTCCAACTTTTCAATCCGGCTTCTCAACTCCGTCCTTTCTCCCTCCCATCTCTTTATCATCTCTTCCCTTTCCACTCTCGCCTCCCTCACTACCACCTCCATTCTCTCCGCCCAACGCTTCGCCATGCCCTCCACTCTCTTCTCCCACCCATTCGCCATTTCCTCGAACCTCTTCTCCCCCCTCTCTCCTTCCTGCCTCATCAACTCCCCCATACTGTCCATTACTTTTTCCAGCCATCCCTCCTCCTCTGCTTTTTTCTCCGGCGACCTTCCTTCTCTTTTGCTCTTCTTCTCCGCATTCTTCGATCTTCCCCTCCTCTTCTCTTCCTCTACACTGACCCTTCTCCCCTCGTCACCCATCCTCACTACTTGTCCACTCTTTACTTTCCGCTGCTTCCTCCACACACTTCACTTCCTTCCCTACCGACACCTTTCCCCCTTACCGACCGCTTCCGACTCTCTCTCTTCCCACTTTGCCCGCTTTTCCGCCGCTGCTCCACTGCCGCCCGTTCCCACTATTCCCCCACACCCCTTGCCACGACACCACTCTAACCTCAAAATCGACCCACCTGACTTTTACCCCTGTCTAATTCCCTTTTCCCTCCCCCCGCACCATCCCTTATCGCTCACCCCTGACTATCCCGTCCTACCCTCCTTATCCCACAGCACTTTTCACCCCTCCATTTCCCGCTCTCCTCGCTATCATACACTTTCTGCCCACCTGTCCCACACTCACTCTCACACCTTTGTTACCGGAAACGGAAGTCTCTATAAAATATAATAATAATAATATTATATATATAATATAATAATAATAATGTATACATATAATATAATAATAATAATGTATATATATAATATAATAATAATAATGTATATAACATATAAATATATATAATATAATAATATATATAATAATATGAATATAAATATATTTCCGCGCCCGGTCGGACCGAAATATATTTCCGCTTGCTTTCATGGATTACAATTTATTTGGCATAGAGGCGGGCGTGAGTAACTTCGACGGCGCTCGGCTCTTTCGAAGATATCCGATCGTCGCTCGCTCACACGTACACGCGCTACTATGATTGTGTGATGGGCGCGTAAGAGACTAGAGAGGCGGTAAGTTTTACGCGCGATCTGGCTGCACTGGACTACGATCGACTACCCTCAACACTTTGAAAACCGTACAGTTGTCGAACGGTTCGAGAAATAATTCATTCGGACCTTTATTTTCCTTTACCATTTCTCATTCTCATATTCTCATTCTATCTCTCTCTTTTACTGCCCATGTTTTTTTTGTGCCTCTATCGCCATCGTACCTCTTAAGCTTTCCTCTCGGCTTTCCTAACACTTTTGAGAAACATATTTTTGTAACCCGAACAGGGTTACAAAAATTCCTCGTTCAATATTTATTCGGGAAAATCCAAAAACACGTCAATTTTCTATGGTGTTCATACGTAATATACATTTTTTCAGATTTTTTAACTTCAATTTGACGATTTTTTGCATAAATCTAATCATATTTAAGGGTGGCTCACCCCCTCTATTTCTTTTTTTCTAATTGAGAAAGTGACATTCTTGATTTCTCGTCATTATTATCCGTTGATTTGAACTAAGAAAGACGTTTTTTGTGTGTATATATGAAAAGGGTTATTCTCTTGTGAACACTTTTCCGATACCAACTACCTGCTTTCCGGTAAAACCAAAGTTCTAACGAATGGTGGTGAACATTTTGTATGCATGCCGAACGAAGCGCAGTGAGCTCATACATAGGGTGGACGCACACATTTAACGGATAGAACGGCACGCGTCGCGCCGCTGTCTACTAAACACGTATACCCAGGTATACTATGGATGACGAAGCTAACAATTCGCCATAGCACGATGGATGGCGAGGCACTCGCGCTCTCTCGCTTACAAAGTATACCTCTCTCTCTCTTCTTCTATTCCTCTTTGCTATTGCTTGGGTTTCGCGGCGTCGCATAAGAAGTATTCACTTAAAAAAAGACTTGCATGTCGCTTAGTTTTCGATGCACTACACATATATGAACTGGATCAAAATCGGAGAGATCAACCTGAAATACCTTCCTTGTAAGAGCTGACGACTTTTTTGGTCAGGTAATTTCATTCGCTTATCTCATTCGCTATATTTGATGCTTATATATGATATGAAATGAGGCTTATATGCTTGTCTGAGGGACCCTTTTCCCAAAACTTTCATTCTGGTTGGCCTCACCTGGTGGGTAAAGGAGGTCTTCATGGTTCATGCTCATTTATCATAGGGTTTTTTTTTCAAATAAACGTAACTAGAGTAAATATCGTAATACGGACCATTAGGGTAATTTTATAATAATCTGATACTTATTATTAACTGAAAAGTGATATTAATACTGATACTGAAAAGTGACTATTACTATGATACTTATAATTAACTGAAAAGTGTGTTTCTCGTGAGTACGGTGTAGAAAGGACTAGCACAAAAATTAGCTGTGCAAAGGTTAGTATTATTAATTATACTTTAAAATTATTCTGGGGAGGGATTCTGACAGTAGAGCTGTCAGATTTTAATTGCCAAGTTTCAAGCCTATGTCGAATTTCAATTGTTGAAACAATAAAAATCTGCGATAGCCTTAATTAGCGTAACGTTTTGCATACCGTCAGGATCTCACCCGTTAATCTCACCAACTGCGCTTGAATATGAAAAATAATTTTTCTTAATAACCGGAATGAATGTTTGATCCTACGATAGATGCTGCCGGTGCACATATTTCAACAACATTTACTCGAAATGGAAGAAGTCGATGAAAGAATTCGGTTGTACAACAACGAACGACGATTCCTAAGAGACCGAAGTGACCTATTTCGACTACATGACCAACAATTCGTTAATTCGTTCCGATTGACAAAGGATATGGTGCATTATTTATGTCAGCAGCTAACACCATATATAAATGGCCAAGATAATTCTATGGCAATTCGATCTGATCTTAAGATATTCATTGCATTATCTTTCTTTGCGACGGGGACATATCAGCGGCCGCTTGGTCAAAATTTTTTATTTCCAATGGCACAACCAACGGTATCAAACTGTGTTGCGGAAGTGTCGAATCTAATCTGCACGCATTTAGCAGAAGAATGAATTGTGTTCCCAACGGTTGCAGCTGATATAGAACATAAAAAAACAAGATTTCTTGAGGCTACTACGTTTCCTAATACAATCGGTGCAGTAGACTGCACACATATTGCTATGATTGCTCCCCCGGAGGAGGAGTATAATTATTTGAATCGGAAAGGCTTCCATTCGAAAAACGTGCAAATTGTATGTATATTCATAAAAAAAATTTTTGTTATGCCTATTTGTATATATATGGTTGTATGCCCTAGTATATATATGGTTGTATTATAGATCTGCGACTATGATTTGAGAATAATGAATGTCAATGCACGATATGCTGGAGCTACCCACGACGCATACATTTGGAGAAACTCAGCAATTAATGCAGAAATAGAACGTAGATATACTGAAGGTGTGTACTGGATATTTACAGTTTGTACCAATTAGGCAACAATCGTGTTCTGTGCTTTTATTTATGATTTATACATGAGGCCAATGTGCTAAAGATAACCTCGATCCGTTATATCCTTTTTTTCAGAGGAAGGTTTACATCAGAGATCGGCAAAAATGACATTTTCACGCGTATTTTCGGAAAATATTATCAATTTCCAGAAAATTAATATTTACATTTTAGATACTGCCAATTGCCTAAAAATTAAGAATTTTTTAAACTGAATTTTCAATTACCCGATAATGATTAATGGGAAAAAATTAATTTGCAACTGTTGAAATAATTAGAAATTAGTCGAAAAATAATATTAAATCCTGAAAAAATAATAATCGGTACCGAAATATTTTCAATTACCCGAATAATTAGAAATAAGTTGAAAAAATTATGATAATTACCCAGAAAAATGGGTAACTGGTCCAAAAACACTTTCAATTACTCAAATAATGGATAATTGGTTAAAAAATAATTTCAATTACCCAGAAAAATGATTAATTGGTCCGGAAATATTTTCAATTACCCGCATAATTAGAAATTCGTCGAAAAATAATACCAATTACCCAGAAAAATGGGTAGTTGATCTAAAAATATTTTGAATCACCCAAAAAATGGATAATTGGTTGAAAAATAATTTCAATTACCTAAAAAATGGGTAATTGGACCGACAAATATTTTCAATTACCCTAATAATTAGAAATAAGTTGAAAAATAATATAAATTATCTAGAATAATGGGTAATTGGTCTAAAAATATTTTGAATTATCCAAATAATTGGAAATTGGTTGAAAAATAATATCAATTACCCAGAAAAATGGGTAATTGGTCTGAAAATATTTTTAATTACCCTAATAATTGATAATCGGTTGAAAAATAATATCGATGACCTAGAAAAATGGTTAATTGGTCTGAAAATATTTTTAACTACCTTATTAATGGGTACTTCGTGTCAGTATATTTTCAACGATCGAAAAATTAATAATTCATGAAAAATGTATTTTTGAAGTTACAAATGATCCACGTCGATCTCTCCATTTTTGGACCAATCTTTTTTTAGACCAATGACCCATTTTTTGGATAATTGGAATTATTTTTCAACCAATCATGCATCATTTGGGTAATTGAAAATATTTTTAGATCAATTACCTATTTTTCTGGGTAATGGAAAATATTTTCGGACCAATTATCCATTATTTGGATAATTGGAAACATTTTTCGATTAATTAACCATTTTGCCGGGTAATTGATATTATTTTCCCACCAATTTCTAATTATTTGGTTAATTAAAAATATTTTCGGCCCAATTACCTATTTTCCTGGGTATTTAAAATTATTTTTCAACCAATTATTGACTATTTTGGTAAATGAAAATAAACTTCCGATCTATTACTCATTATTGAGTAATTGAAAATACAATTTCGACTAATTACAATTTTTCCATCGATTTGTATTCTATATTTTACAATTATTGATTTTCCATCGATTGGAAAATGGAAATTCGTAATTTTTTGCCGATCTCTGGTTTACATGTCACATACTTTTTTTTTAATAGTCTTGTACTTTGACTTGCTTTACAGGTGACCACGACACATGGTGTATCGGAGACTCAGGATACCCGCAGCAACCTTGGCTAATGATACTCATTACGAACGCTTTACCCGGCACACCAGAAGGCCGCTATACTGACACTCTCGTTCGAGCTAGAGCTTGCATCGAAAGGTGCATTGGCGTACTGAAGGGACGATTTCGTTGTATCCTGGGAGAAAGGACGTTGCACTACGGACCTAAAGCTTGTAGCACGTATTGTTATAGCATGTGCAATCTTGCATAATATTTGTACTGAGGGACGACTTCCCCTAACTCAGTACATGGCTAATGAACAGGTAGAGGTTCATCGCCACGCTGACGATCCTATACACAATAGAAACATCAATCTTCCAGGTAATGCGGCAAGGGGGCGATTGATACAAATGTATTTTGCGAATAACATTTAAGTACACCAATATCTGTTAATTTACATGATAAACGTGATGTACAACTTTTCTGAAATCGTTCTATTATAAAAATATTATGTTTACATTACATGTTTACGTTATATTTATTACTGTAATTATTAATTCTTTCGCAACTAGTAGCTGTAATAAAGACATTTACATATTTCATAACAGTTTGTATTTCATTGACACCTAAATTGAGATATATAAAATATGTTTAGGAACGAATACAGGTTAAACCTGAAACGGGGTTAGTTAAATTACATGGAGTGGCTTATATACTGTCTTTTATACTGTATATGGGTGATTATTCCGAAAGCCGACACACTTGTGGACCGCTGGGTTTACGATCGCTCCGTAACTTCGACATTCGTTCATATATGTTGACAAGGGACACCTTAATTTTTTTCAGATTTTTAAATAATCACGCTTAGCTATGATCAACCATAGATTTTTTACCATTTTCGATAATATTACTTTACAAGTTTTTTTTTTCGGTTTGTAAAAATTAATTCTAAAATTCGAAAAAAATATTTATCCCTGTGAAAAATTCTCAGCTTTCCAAGGAAAATATTTTTAATGCATTTTATTTGCAGGAAAGCACTCAAAAGCTAAAAAAAACATTTCAAAACTGTTTTTCGAAATGAGCCTATGGAAGTATTTTTAAAATAATATTGTTTTTGAATTCCTTGCATTTTTTTTACTCAATTGATGAAATTTTTAGACAAATTTGTAGACAACGATTTCATTTCATTATTTTAGCACTTAAGTGCTAAAATAATCGCTGTTAATTTGTTTGCATGGAAACTATGGCCTACCCCAGTCTAGAAATTTCACCATTTGGGTAAAAAAATGGAAGGAATTAAAAAAAATATTATTTTAAAAATACCTCCATAGGCTCATTTCGGAAAACAGTTTTAAAATGTTTTTTGAGTTTTTGAGTGCTTTCCTGAAAATGAAATGCATTGAAAATATTTTCATTGGAAAGCTGAGAACTTTTCACAGAGATAAATATTTTTTTCGGATTTTAGAATCAACTTTTACAAACCGAAAAAAAAATTTGTAAAGTAATATTAGAGAAAATGGTAAAAAATCAATGGTTCACCATAGTTCAGCGTGATCATTTAAAAATCTAAAAAAAATTAAGGTGTCCCCTGCCAGCATATATGAACGAATGTCGAAGTTACGGAGTGATCGTAAACCCAGCGGCCCACAAGTGTGTCGGCTTTCGGAATAATCACCCATATACTTTTATATACAAATTAAACTTAAAAAAATAACTAAAATAAATTTCTTTTCTTTTGAGGCCAAATATGACTTTTTAACGTCTATAAAGTGAGAACTGAAAGTTCATGGATAAGTTAATTTTTCACCATTTTCTGATACGTATTGTAAACTCATCCATAATTCCCATTAGGTGGAGTAGACGCTTCTCAATGCCTGATAATTTCGCCGCTCCTGCGTCAGCAATTATCTCCGTGCTTTCGATTCTCGAATATTTTTCCACGGTTTTCAATTTCCATGTACTCAGCAACTATAGCAATAATAATACATAATATTACAGAACTTCTGAAAATTAAATTGTAACAGTAGACCAGAGATTCCACCAAATTCCAAATTCCTTGTGGAATTAGGAATACAAGTTCCGTGAGGAATTTGTAATTGATAATTATGAAACCAGTAATTAAGCTACTTTCGTGCACTCAAAAAGTGCACGAAATAAAGTACATATGTAAGTATATGAATGAAGTTTAGATAGAGGATTGTGGAAACCTTGTCTTACATCGTCTAAAATCGTTTTTTTTTTACAAATTCTATACTAAGTATTTTCTAGGAATACCAACGTAGAATTGTAAAAGTTTGATGACGTACTTGTTTCCATTCAGTTACCGTTGCTTTCCCGAGACCTAGCGAATTCAGACGAACGGTGAGATCTTCCCATATCCTGATCAAATTCTGCTCTCCATCTCCAGCTTCCTCGTTAGTTATAATCTGTTTGTTCAGTTCAGCGTAGTCCAACAAAATCACCCAATGGTCTTTTGTCACGATCATGTCCTTTGTCAAAACGATTTGTCGACAAACTTCATGGTCTAAGAAATTTGTAAAAACCATGCCAATTACAATCTTGCATATAGTTTCCTTATTGAATTCAATAAATATATTTATTTTTCAGTGCATTTATGTAGAAAATTTTAGCTCGTAACTTGCAAAATTATGGACGTTAGAGCAAAAAGAAGTTTCAAAACATAAAAAAATCCTTTAAAATTGAAATTACTGCAATCATTTTCATGGCAATAAGGTAATGAAGATTCACTGCTCTAAATGTGTAACAAATATCAGCTTATTAACTCAAGCCATTCTCAAGTTGTAGCAGTATACATTTTTTGAGTACATCGTACACACACATACAGCCATCCGAACACTCTTTTCTATATATAATTTTCAGCCTAATTGGTACATATTATGGAGCATGATAAACAAAGTCGGGATTAAAAATAATATACTATTGAAAACGAATTACCTCGGTGAGGTGCTACAAAGTTGTTGGAATCTACAAGAACGCTGCCGTATCCCTGGAAACATTCGTGACGATGCACCAGAGAAAGCATCACCGCTGCTGAACAAATCGCACAGTGATACATCTGTAAATGCAAATGTTAATTGCATTCTTGAGATCCATAATAATTGAAGTTTTCAAATTCAAAAACAGCTGCTGGTGTATAGGTTATGTGCATAAACTGAGATAGTTTGATTTATAGTAGATTCATTTATTACATTTATTGAATTTTCTGCTCGGCGTGATCGGTTTGAGTGAAATAATTGCGAATAACGTTTCAAATTTGAAATATTAGTTATTTTGTAATATAAAACAGCTACACGTACAATCACTCGTTCCTTCGTACGTCATACCCAACTACCTAACCTCCCTAGGGGGAGAATGTCCGTTTTACCGGGATTTTAAAACCGAAAATTTGATTTCATCCGAATTTTAGTACTACTTCGTGACGAGATAAAAATCTTTAAAAATTTAGCTGTATTGTAGATGCTAAGAACAATGATTTTTAGTAATAATAATACCCAAAAGTTATTAACAAATTATTTAAACAATAAATTGTTCAATAAATCTGTAGTGAATATCTTTTTTTATCGTATAAAATGAATTTGTTGATTATTATGAATACGTATGAATTTTTGAAAAATTTTCTAATATTTTTTAATTTTCCTTTGTTATTATGGAAAATGGCCGGAAAGTAGCGAATTTTGCATATGATTTTGTAGAAAGGTTCTATATACCACTTAAGAAGTAGAAAAAGAAAATATCCATTGTCACGTACAACGTTACAATTCAAAAATTTCTTTTTCTTAATTTTATTTTCCGTTTTTAAAATAAGTCGAGACCCACACGAACTTCAAACCAAAAACGTGCATCTTTAGAACTTTTCACACGCCTAGATTTTCGTAATAACTCTGCATGTGGGAAGCAATAAACTTCCAAATTTATGCGACAAGTTCTTTTGAAGTCATAGTTCGTTTTTCCCAAAACGAACTGTGAACCGCAGGTGCAGCACTAAGCTATAAAAATACCCCCTTCTACGATTAGTACATAGCCACGCGTCAATATATATATGTATACATGCATAGGCCTGCTTGACTCTTCTCAGCATGAGAATGTTTTCGTCAAGAGCCACAAGTGTTACAATAAAGGAAGCCGCTAAGCGTTCCTAAGACACGTGGGTAAGAGACCCTAATAATATCTTTATTGCCGCTCTGGAAAAGAATTTCCAAGAATTGTAGAAGAAGTCGAGCACGCCGATGCCCAAATTCGAAGACGCCACACACTCTTTCTTTCTCTCTCTCACTCTACCGCTCTCTGTTCATTCACACACACCACACACAAGATGCAATGTTACATATTAGCCACAGAGCGCACGTGTTCCTCCACCCCCACATAAATGGACCTGTATGGGACCTCGGCATGAGAGCAGTAATAAGAATTTTCCGACCGAGCTCCGAGTGCAACCATAGAGATGGCCAAGAGCCCTATGACACTCGGATGACAAGTCGTAAAATCTGATTTTTATTGCTGCTCAAGAAATAGAAACTAGATGAAAGCACCAAAAGCGGCGATGCCTAAAATTATAAACCCCACCTCCCACGATTCACTTAACCCCACTCTTTCAAAAATACAGATAGTCAATCTCAGCAGGAGATAAGCTACACCTCTATGACCATATTTGAAAATTCGAATCCCTTCTATTATTCAGATTCCGATCTTATAAAAAGGCACCCCTTTTGCCCAAAAACCAGTTCCGTCATAACCACAGTCGCGTCAGAAGCGCAGTTCCGGGCTCACATTATAAGAATTATCAGAAGTTTTAAAAGTTATATTTACCACAGATTATTTTACACCACTAACTCCGTGTAGAGTTGCTCAGTTTATATAAACTACCAATATTATTAAAGTTCATCGAACAAGTGTTTATCAAAAGAAATTAATCTAAAAGTTTACGAAAATTGTGCGAGTTCATCGAACTAACATAACATCGAATCATCAAAACAAGTTATAAACGTCGACACCTCTCCGTTAAGGTAAATTTACAATCGTTATAATATCTTATGTAATTGCATTGGTTTAATATAATTATAATTTGAGTTTGCAAGACATCCTAGATAATTGTTGCTCATTTTATAACCTTTGCCCTTAGTAGATTGACTTCAAGTGTGTAAAGAATCCTAGATCCCTTTGCACTATTACGAGAATATCCTATATTAAACTCCCAAAACTATAATTCGGGCATACAAGACATCCTAGATAATTGTTGCTCGTCTTGTAATCTCATGTTAAAGAATCCTAGATCCCTTTGACATATCCCTAAATAACAAACTCATTTATTCCTAGTCCGAATAACAAGACTTCTCGAGGTCTATCAGCATACTTTCCCACTACCTATTATCCATCCGGGTAATAACAGAGTTAGCGTTTACCGCTCGACGCTTGACTCGATTTTCCTACCGTCTCCGGACGTGACACCATGTATGCTGAAATATGGAATAAAAATGATAGTTTCGAAATTTTTAACATTTATTGATTTAAATAGATCACATAGTACATCACTTCATCCTGTATACTTTTATATCATTTATTGTGAAGATAAAAATTATAATTTACGCATCACCCTGTAATCTTATTACAGGAATATCACACATTTTATCACAAGGATTTGTACTTTCTCGTTAACCTTAATACTTTACTGAATAGCACATTCCTTATATAGCTACTTTTTGGCGATAATCACATCCCAATCGCGATTTTATCAGAATATGTTGACCAGAGTTTCTATTTTTTTTATTGAAACTTGAAAACTAGGTAGCAAAAAAGTACGTAGAGCTATGAAATGAAAAAAAAAAATTGAAAAAAAATTGAAAAAAAATTGAAAAAAAAATTGAAAAAAAAATTGAAAAAAAAAATTGAAAAAACAATTGAAAAAAAAATTGATAAACATTTGAAACATTAATAAAAGTAGCCAGCATTAATTTGCTAAGTCTCCAAACATCTTTAAGTACTGAGATCTTTCCTGCATATCACAAGGTATGGTGTACACTACAGGTACCATACCGTTTTCTATATTAGTCTCAAATTATGTTATTATCACAATGGATAAATCTGTTTCTGAGTGAGTGACTACCTTTTCATCGATGAGGTTGAGTCGGGGTTCAGCGTGAGTGCGAGAGAGAGGTCCGCTCGGATGTCTTTCTCGTACTCACGCCGAGCCACGACCCAACCTCATCGGTGGAAATGTAGTCAGTAACATTTATTCCTGCTGGTCCTCGGCAGTATCGACGAAGGCATGGACAAATTTTTTGAAATCTTCGGCGATACTCCTGATATTGCTGTCAATACTTTTTAGAACGTTTAGGGTCGTATCATTCATTTTCTCGATTTGACTAGACAGCTGGACTTTCCTCTTGCGACTACTGGTTGCGTTGGGTGAATAGCCAGTGAAATCGATCATATTCTTTGCTTCGTCTCTACAATTCTCGTCACTGTTTTCATAGGTCCTTTTCTTGCCTTTTTCAGTGCTTGAATTTGGACTTATCAAGACAATTGTGTTTGTACTTGCAGTTACGTCTTCTCGTGTTGCCGGCTTATCCTGAAATTATAAATATGATCAAGATTTAGGGTGGTCCTTAAGGAGGAACATCAGGGAGTTTGGTGTGCGGCGAGCGGAACGTATGGCGCAGTGCGGGCGACGCGTGGGGCAGGTTGCGCTTTACATTTGCTTCAATCGTAAAAAGCGTAATAATATTAAACGAGTCGCAGAAACGATCTAATTTTTGTCACGGGGTTTCCTTCAACTGCATTATACCGTTAAACTATCTTTTCATTTTTTTTTTCTACATTTTTTCTCGGGTTATAACGGCGGAAACACGAAGTGCCATAAGGACCTGTGTTAAGGGGTCCACCCTAATTAGAATTAAGCAGGCTATTTTAGATGAAAATGAGCATTATGAAGAAACTAAGAAGGCATAATGTACGGTGCAGGTATCGCTGATTAGACGTAGGTAAGATTTTTTCACGATTATTCGTTAAAAAAAACTTGAAACGCGTTTTTCTCAAAATAACGTTTTTGGACGGCTTGTTGATAAAATCTCCGAAAGTATTAAACCGATACTTACCAAAATTTTACCACATATTCTTTATGACTATAGCTGTAGCGCATATCATACGATTTTTCAAATTTTAAGTTGAACAATTTTTTTTTTTGCAAAAAAAGATTTAAAAAACGTGCTTTTTCGTGGTTTTTAGAAAAATGCCGCCATTTGATCATTTTTGAAAAAATCAGAAAATCGTATGATTTGCGCTATAGCTATTGACCTATTGAATCTAAAAGCATTTTTTTTTTCGGATCATCCATTCTAGAGATTTCATCAATAGCGCACACCCATCTGTTTTTTACCTTTTTCCCCCCATTTTTTCTCTCCAAAAACAGACTAAAATAAATTTGAAATTTTTTTTTTAGTGTATTTTAAAAGTGTATTTATGAGGTCTAACACTTTATATATCAATATTTATAATTTAAACCCATCAAAAAAATTCGTGAAAATAGCCTTTTTTGCGCGTCTAAATAGGGTGGACCTCTTAAAATGAAAATGTTGAATATTTATTACTCAAGAACGGTCCGGATGAAAATTCTGAAATAATTCAGGCCGTTCATTTTGTAAGTACGGAATGTTGGATAAAAATTTTAAAATTTTCTGTGCATTTTCGGTCTGACTGATGTTCCTCCTGGATACCCATGTGAAGCAATTTTAAACGCGGGCCCCTTCATTTAGTTCTAAATAAATAAAAAAAAATACAGGCTAAAGTTTCAGGGTTCCATCTCAATGAGAACACGTGCCGGTATACACGAACTGTTTTCCCTTTAAATAACATGCGGTTTTTGCCCAATTTATTTTCTTTGTTTTCCAAGCCTCACAAAAGGAAAAAAAAATCTAAAAACTGCGTGAATTGCATGTACTTTATGTACTTTATGTACTTTATGTACTTTATTGCTGGTACTTTATGTAGCAATTATTATTAACACCTCATCTCATATTTAAGGCACTCAAAAGTCAATAAAACGAAAGATGAAAATTTCAGAAAATTAAAAAATCTGGAAAAATCCATTTAAAATAGGCTTTTCTGGAATCTCAGATATATCGCAGTAAAAATCTATGAAAGTTCCTAATGTTTACATCATTTTTCATCATTTTTATACGCAGAGCTAGTCATATCTTGGAAAAATGAAAATCAATTAATTTTATATGCATTTATGTATATAAATGCGAGATAACCATGTTACAATCAACATGTAAAAAGTATTCCTAATTTAAAATCTTGTATCACTGTTTGGGTTGTAGAATCACTATTTTTTTCGATATTCTGAATTCACCAAAGCATATATTGCTTCTGATCTTCGTTTCTGGTTAAAATAGTAATATAACTCTCCATTAAATGGACTGCTCTCTCTGTAGTGTCATTCATTACTTTTAAGTTTTTCACGATTTTTATTCCCGACAGAAAATTTGGATCTTGAATCCATATTGAATCAATACAGAAAATCGTGAGAAACTTGAAAGTAGTGAATGACACTGCAGAGAGAGCAGACCATTTAATGATAAGTTGTAACAATATTTTAATCAGAAACGAAGATCAGAAGCAATACATACTTCAGGTGACGTCAGAATATCGAAAAAAATTAGTGATTCTACAATACAAATAGTGATGTAAGATTTTTAATTAGAAATACTTTTTACATGTTGATCGTAACATGTTCATCTCTCTTTTATATTAATAAAGGCATATAAAATTAATTGATCTTTATTTTCCTAAGATATGACTAGCTGTACGTATAAAAATGATAAAAAATTATATAAATATTAGGAACTTTCATAGATTTTCAGTGTCTGTAATATATCTGAGAATCCAGAAAAGCCTATTTAAAATCGATTTTTCCCCATTTTTTAAATTTCTGAAATTTTTATCGTTCGTTTTATTGGTTTTTAAGTGCTTTAAATATGAGATTAGGTGTTAATAATAATTGGTACATAAAGTATCATTACTTTACATGCAATTTACAGTTTTTAGATTTTTTTTACTTTACGAGGCCTGGAAAAAAAATTAAAAGAAATTGTGCAAAAACCCCATGTTATTTAAAGGGAAAACAGTTCGTGGTTACCGGCACGTGTTCTCATTGAGGTGGAACCCTGAAACTTTAGCCACTTTTTTTCATTTATTTTGAACTAAATGAAGGGGCGCCGCGATTAAAATTGCTTCACTTGGGTATTAAGGACCACCCTACGTATGTCACTTGATTCCGTCTGTAATTGCATCAAACTTAGATGTGCGCATCAAGCCAAAGGATAAGGGAATAGATGGCGTTCAAATAAAATAATCAGACGTATAGATTAATTTAACATATTTAATACCTGTTTTTTCTAATAAAGCAAAGACCTTGACAAATTTGAATGGTTGTTCGGAACAATTCGTTTTCATGCGAAACGAATTATTTCGAGTTCTGAGTTATATGCACATGCTTTCCAAGGAGCATACCTGTTTTGGTAGACCATACTCCTGCACCCCTTCATCACCGTTCAGTGCTGTTGAGCCCATGAGTTGGAGAAGGCGCAACTCAATATCTGAGAGAGTTAATTCACTGCGAGGACCACCACCGGTACCAGTTTGGCTTTGGCGAATAATCGAGTGCTTCTTCTTTACGTTTGATTTCCAATCACTGAACGACTATAATAATTGAAAATATATCCACGTTAATATCACTGTAATTTTCAAGGTATCGTACTGTTTATTTTTTGTCAATTTGCTTACTTTTTTCCATTCAGTAGCTGACTTGCAACCCTGTCCAATCGAATTGAGAAGTACTGTTAGAGTTTCCCATTTCTGCATCAAATTTTCACGGCCTCGAGGCCCAAGCAGCTGATTTGTAACGATTTCCTTGTTTTCTTCCGCATAATCCACCAAAATTGCCCAATGATCCGGTGTGACTCTCATGTTTGCTAGCCTGTCAAGAAATATGCACACAGTATAGAGACTTATTTACATCAGTCAGACAGGATACTGTATTTATCAAATATTTTCAGACAGTACAATGCAAATATAACTTTTCAATGAAAACATATATATTTATGCTGACAGCTGTTTAGATGCTTGAAGACTAAACACACAAAATAAACATTTCTTCTCTTTCATAAAATTAGATTTTAAAATATATTAAATACTTGAATAAAATAGAGTACCGTTAAAATTTGTATATTTATTATTCACACAGGAGGGATATAGAAGGTTAACATAACCTCAAAATGCTTTATTAATTGATAAATAAGATAACCCCGAGATAACAGCGAAACGTCAGATGCATAATCGGTTAACTAATCGAATGAATTTCATGTTCGATGCATTATAAACGCATCTCAAATCTCTTCAATGATCAAATTTATACTTACGTATTCCCCGAATATAACAAAACAAATGATCAATGGTCTTGATTAATTTGACTCTTTTTGTTTTGTTATCGTTGGTATTTGGTATTGCGTCGCGTGCGTCGCTTACGGTTTCCCGCTTTTTGTTTTCCCCCAGACCGCGGATTAGTCAAGAACAAAGAAAGGCATCAGATGGCAAATTCTCGAACTCACTTTGTCGAATTCGAAGTCGATCGGTGCACATAATCCGTCTCCAGGTGTGACGAGGTGGAAAAAAAATTAATTTTTAGGTAATACTATTAGTCGAGGTATTAGTCCTAATTTTTCACAAATTGTTAATCGGTGTTCCAAATATATGAAACAAAAATTGCCAGGGCGATTGCTCGGTGGAAAATCGTTGCCAGAACCAACTATCAGTAATTTTAAAAAAATTATTTTCAGGTAATAGTACCAGTCCTGGCTTTTTTCAGTATTATGACACAGGACTGTGAAAAAATTCTATTGAGATAAAATGGTGGAAACATGTCGATAAAAATTGTGGAAAGTACCGTCTTTTTGCACTAATGTAAAACCGGTGAAAGGGCTTGACGAAGGCTGCGTGGAGGCGAGAACTTACTGGCGAGTGTGCCGAGGTATCTCGGCGCGTCTGTTGTTTTCGGTACACAGAGACTAATATGCTCTCCTTATCTCACTTGTTCAACATAATAAACTGAATATTTCCGAACTTGAGCGTCTATTAATGAAATGCAAAATATTATTGTTACGTCCTGGGTGAGAACGATAGGGTATATATAGAAATAAGGGTGCCTCTTGTTGGGACCGGAATGCGCCGGTCGGGGATAGAGGCAAGAGTCCGGTGATCGTGTGACGCTACTTACGTGAAACGTAGATTTTTCTTGCTTCCTTTGGTAAAACGTGGTGTTTTACCATGGTTTTTGTTAGGTGATTTTTGTTTGGGCGTAGCGGGTGTTTAGTTGATGAAGACGACGTTGTCGGTTGAGGTGTCGCTCGAATTGTTGTTGCTGTGCTCGTACATTAAACAATTCTTCCCTGGAGCGAGTCGTTATTATTTTCGTATTTACCGCTTCGGCGTTTGCTCGTAAAAGTCTGAATGAGAAAGTTATCCTTCGAGTGTGTCCTATTTTCGGGTGGGACTCCCACACGATAGGGTTGAAACCTCCACCACAGTGCGTGCGTCTAGCGCACGGAGTTGTGGTTGGCTGGTTAGAGTACAGAGCGTGCGTCTGGCGCACAGGGCTGTACCCGGAGAGAGGAATAAGTAACTACGTGAGCATGTGCATCTAGCGCACTATGCTGTAGTTAGAGAGAGTGAGAAAAGTAACTACTCAGGCACGTGCATCTAGCGCACAGTGCTGTAGTTAGAGAGAGAGTTAGAAAAGTAACTACGTGAGCATGTGCATCTAGCGCACTATACTGTAGTTAGAGGGAGTTAGAAAAGTAACTACGTGAGCATGTGCATCGAGCGCACTATGCTGTAGTTAGAGAGAGTTAGAAAAGTAACTACGTGAGCATGTGCATCTAGCGCACTATGCTGTAGTTAGAGAGAGAGAGTTAGAAAAGTAACTACGTGAGCATGTGCATCTAGCGCACTATGCTGTAGTTAGAGAGAGTTAGAAAAGTAACTACCTGAGCATGTGCATCTAGCGCACTATGCTGTAGTCAGAGAGAGAGGTAGAAAAGTAACTACGTAAGCGCATGCATCTAGCGCGCAGCACTGTAGTTAAAGAGTATGAGAGGAAACTACTAGAGAACGTGCGTCTGGCGCACAGAACTGTAGTTAGGAAGAGGCGTTGGGAACACGTGAGTTTTGGTGGGTGTCCCAATCGAAACTGAACAACTTGAAGTATGTTCGTACGTTTTATCAATTACCTTCCCGTATTTACCGGCCGAATCTATCCTCGTTGGATGAGCGGATGTAGACGTAGCGGGTTATTTAAATGAGCTTGTCGAATCACTTTTTAATTTCAACAAGTAAATTTCGGCGTTTATTAAAATAGTCCTTGACCAACCCCGTTGGGGAAATCGGACAAGAAGTTTTAACAATTTTTACAATTTTTAAGTTTTAAGCTGCTTTACACGCGGTCGGGTCCCCGAGGTAGACCCGCCGGTTTTTCCGATGGTTCTTCGTTAACCTGTTCGACTGACTGAGTACTCTGACTCTTAACTGTTGATTACTCTCTACTCCTCACTGACTGACTTATAGACTAACTGACGGACTTCTTGCTGGTCATTATATAGGCCCTTATTCTATTGTCGCATAAGGTGGGAGATGTCGGCGCGTGAGGGAAGAGTTTCTCTCACACCTCGACATCCTGCTGACGACAATCGCCAGACGGATTTCCAGTTATTATGGCTGGCGATTTTCATGTCAGCTTCGTGTAATCGACATTGTCCAGACTGATTTCTGACTACTGCCAGTGCAGGGATATCGATACTCACGAAGAAGCTTGTTGTTTATGTTGAGGCTCGTCCCTAGGCAATAAGCGCGGCTATCGTGTGCGAGCCAGCAAGGCGTTGATTTTCACTAACTTCCCGCATCTGCGGGAGCTTGGTGATAACGTGCGACATACGCCGGTTCGTCACTCACGCGCCTTCCCCGTGACGAGCCTCGTTCGTAAAAGATTAAAGTTTTTGTGCGTTAGGCGGTGAACTCCGGCAATGAGGATCACCTCTGGTCGTTCATGTTTTCTTGTAATTTAAGTATTAAAAGAACGTATATAAAAATTTTCAAATTTAGGTTGTTATTTCGACCCAGGACGTTACATTATTGAGTATTATTACATATGGGGCATTCCACCCCAATTCGACCCGCTTCCGACCCTCACCATTTTTGATTCGACTCGAAATTTTTTATGTTGTTCACCCACATGAGTAGAGACTACCATATTTTTTTTAGATTTTTTTTCCATCCCGTTCTGGAGTAACCATTTTTTGAAAAAATCGATGAAACCCCATTCCTTGATTTATTCATTTACTTATTATTTTTTTTTATTATTTTTTCCACATGCTTTTACTTTCCTCCGTTATGAGCGATAAATCCCCTTATCGTGAGACATGAGATTTAATAATATGTACCCAATAATATTTCTTATTCCATTAGGGGAAAGGGTGGTAGCCCTGGACACTCACAAAATTTACTCAAAGGTGGTTCACATGATAAGAAATTAAACCAGCGGACGTTGCTTACATAACAATTTGTCACTATTTATTGAAGTAATGTAGCTAAACAAACATAGAAAATCAAGCAAACTTAAAAAAAAAACAGAAATTTGGCAGGTGTTTTATAGCGCTAATCATAAACAGGGTGGGTAGCCCCGGACAGTTTGGTTATTTGTGGCAAAAAAAGTTTTTGAGCTACATACACATCGCAGTTATAATATATACTCGTTCGTCAGATCAACTGTTGGTTTCCCTTTGAATTTTGGCACTTTCACATGTATCTGAAATAGAAAGAACGAGCAAATAAAAGGTCACGAGGGTTAAAGTGGCGAGTGGGGCAAAACGAACCAGAACTTCTGCCTGATACATGCACTCGTGATAACGAAGACTTATCTTACGAGTACAAATTAAGGGCCGTTGAGTATTGGCGCAGCGGGAAGAAAGGAAATTTAGGTTTGGGCAGTGTTCAACAAAATTTCAAGAAAGTGCAATCCATACGACAGTTGCAGCGGTGGGCCCACAATTTGAACAAGAGGGGACATACAAAGAAAAATTAGCACGAATTTGTGGTTACACTTTCGAAAATTTCAAAGCTGCTGTGGATGCTGGTTTAATAGTGCGTGATTCCGATTTAAAAAAATAGGCCTTACATGCTCAAAAAGAAATAGGGCATACTGATTTTCGTTTCAAAGCATCTCGTACGTGGATAAACTCATTCAAAGCAGCTCATCGTATCGTATCGAGAAAAATTAATAAATTCATTACATTCAAAACAATTGAAGATGGAAAAGTCTTGGAACAACAAATTCAAAAATTTGTCTATGACGTAAAGCAAAATATTAGAACGTACGGATTGTCAAATACATTCAACGCAGATCAGAGTGGCCTCCAACTAGAAATGCATTCCGGAAGAACTTTATCAGTCGAAGGAGAAAAGCAAGTACAATGTCTTGTACAATCAGTCTCTTCTACGACCCACAATTACACTATTCAGCCGACTATATCAGCTGACGGCAAGCTGCTATCTCCTCTCTTTTTGGTTTTAAAAGAACCAACTGGCAAGATTGGTCCAATAGTGGAGAAAACGCTTTTCAGACCAGATAATGTGTACATAGAAGTATCCAAGTCTGGGAAGCTTACTTCAGGTATAAATTACACCCACTGTTTTTGTGTAGACATTTTTTCGAATGAAAAAATAATACGTTTTTCTATTTTCAGATCATTTTAAAATTTGGTTGCAGCATGTATTTTTCCCGAAAGTTGGTCCAAAATCTTTATTACTGATTGATTCTTGGACTGGACACTGCCCCCAAGCTGTACTTAAAGTGAAACCTACAAATAGAGATGTCAAAGTAATGATTATACCTAAAGGAACTACCAAAGGAAAAATCCAGCCCCTCGATGTTTTTGGATTCCGAGTATGGAAAAATTTTGTTAGATATTTTTCTGATAATTGTCTTTTGATGAATTATGATATTGATTTGCATTTGAGAAAGAATATCATAAAGCTGCAGTCACTCGTTCATAACCAACTGTCGTCACCACGTTATATCGATCTTTTCAAATATTCTTGGTACAAAAGTGGTTACATAGAAGAAAAACCAGCGAATTTTGAAAACCCTGTACACTTTGCATTTGGAGATTCCTGCAACTCACACTGTGAAGTTCCGGGATGTGATAATGTTGCTATTGTTCGCTGTTCCTGGTGTAAAAAGTCGTTATGTTTTAAACACTTTATCAATGACTATCATTACTGCAGTACTTACAACGGCTAATAGAGCATATGATTATATATTCGCTTCTATTTATTACTATAGTGATTATTTTGTTAGACTGTTGACATATTATCAATAAAAGATACCAGCATATTGTACGCTCTCTTTATTTTACTTGACTACGCAGTTTTTCTATGCGTCATCCCAAAACTTGGTCTTATCTACCGAAACGAATATGTGTAAGCGCTTATCGTATGCCTATGTTATCTCATTGCCAAATATAAATCAGTCAGAATTATCGATAAGTCAGATATAAATACTTTTTCATTGAAAGATCGATCTATAAATAAGTTGGCTCCTAGATAAAACCGTCCATTAAATGCTATTTACGTGATACGGTCATGGTAAATTTAAAGAAAAAAACGTATCACTGGGAGAAGGAATAAGAAAAAAAAAAAGAATTACTGCCGTTTTATTGAGATTAAATGTAAACATATATAGGGGTAGTTTACCCTCTTAACTTGATTTGCGAGAAAAACGCAAAAACCTGTGTGTATTATTTTTTTGCCCTCTTCAAAGTGCAATTGAATCCATCGAGATAGGTGCAATAGTTTTTTTGTTATAACGATTTTGTGAATTACAACCCCTATAATTTTTTTCCTATGCAACCCCCCGATATGAAACCAGTCGCATTTTTCATCGTTTATCATTAAGGTAATTATCCATTTGGGATTATCTCAAGTGAAAATAGGTGAAACCTGAAAAGTACCCTTCGGAGGTCTCAACTTCAAAGGATAATTTCACCCCCTAGAAACGTTCTTCCGCCGATAAAAAAAATACGTGTCTCTTAGATTTTGTTGTAGAATAACATATTTGAATTTCGTCAAAATCGAAGGACGTCAGTGGAAAGACTTTCCTTGTAAGACCGGCTTCCCCTACTCCTTAATAAATAACCAATGGCAAGGTGCCATTGCGGTCGGGGAGCGATATACTAGTATACTCTTCTCGATTATCCCTATAAGCTTGTATGAATAACAGCGATATGGTAGCCTCACTTGGTCAGAATCTGGACCGGTGAACGTATTTTACTTTCAGCAAAATGTTATTGTAATAATTGCAATATATCGATGGAAAATAATGCAAGTTGAAACTCGCACATTGCTTCCTTATTTATCTAGTTATTTTGTTTAGATCTGCCGTTGACACGTCTGAGAGAATCTGTTATACTTTAACCGTATATAAATGGTACACCGAAAAGGTGTAAGTTTTTCAGATTGTGATCCAATGGAGCATTGGATTACGCATTCGATGACGAATCGAAACTTCTCATGAGAGTTGGTAAAAAAAAACCCTACTGAAGTTGTGTTCATTTTGTTCATCACATCATTTATATCGCATTCCTGATAGAAGTAGGGCCTAAGCGACGAAAAGTGCGATTTAAATGGCACAAGGGCGTATATTTTTTTTGGTCAATCCATAGAAAAATTGTCAAAACGGAAAAAACCACTCTTTTCTTTCGAGCCAAAAATTTAAAAGCGAAGGGCATAAACGCTTCCGATACGCCCTTCTGGTATTAACTTTATCGAAAAAAAATCGTGCTGGCTGATGCCGAAAGGGCGTATTCGCCCAAACTATTCAATTCTCGAAATATGGAATATTCAAATTTTTTTGGTGGATACGCCCTTGTGGCGTTAACTTAATGCGGAAAATCATGCTGACTATTGCCAAAAGGGCGGATCCGCCAGAAATATCCATTAATGCTAATAACAATAATAATAATGATAACAATAATAATTATGACAATATTTTATATTAGTACTAGTTATCGTAATAATAATAACAATATAGTAATGTTAATAACAATAATAATGATGACAATATTTTATATTAGTACTAGTAATATGACATTATTAAGGGGCCCAGTACAGTTTGGTTAAAAAAATTCTAAGTATTCCAGAATTCATTTATTACTTAACCAAAGTTCATTTCGCAAAAATTTTTTTTTTCGAAATTTTTTTTTGAACTTTCAGTACATCTCGTTTTGTCTCATATATTTCACTAATGCTGGGGTATTAATGGCTATTATAGGACATTAAAAACCGAACTTTGCGTTTTGACGGATGCGCCCTTTTGACGTTAATCGGCACGATTTTTTCCATAAAGTTAATGTCAGAAATGCGTATCCACCGAAATCACTTTTAAAAAAGAATTAAATATTTTTTTCGGATGATCCTTTTTGGCATTAACCCTCTGTCTGTACTATGGGTCTTTTAGGGCACAGGCCAAATTTTCAAATCAAATATCTCTGGAACTTGAAATTGTTATAAACATTTTTTTTACCATAAATGGGTAAATAAATAATTGGATCATAAAAAGGGATATCATAAAAGTATTTCAGAATTTTTCCAGATTTTTTTGAAGTTTTTTTCTCAGAAAAAATATTAGCAAGACTTTAAGGATCCATAGCACAGACGGAGGGTTAATTCAACCAATTTTTTAATAGCTCCGGCATAACCCTTTTTTGCTTTTTATTTTTAATTTCGACATTTTTTTCCGTTTCAAGGACTTCCTCATCGAATGACGGAAATAAATACGCCCTTTTGCCTCTAAGAATTGCAAAAGGGCATAAAAGTGTAGATTAGACCCTTTTTCAACTAGGAACCCGATATTTTTCTCATTTATTATTATTAATAAATTCGTCAATTAGGGTAATTACTATTTGTGAAATTGAGTCAAATAAAATAATTTTCAAAGAACTGTAACTGCAAGACATACCGTACCTATATTGTACCGCCACCGTGCCCTTACCGTGTAGTCTCTGTGCAGTCAGCGTGCAGTCTCCGTGTCGCCTGCGTGCAGTCTCCGTGCCTTCAGCGTGCAGTCTCCGTACCGCCAGCGTGCAGTCTCTGTGTCGTCAGCGTGCAGTCTCCGTACCGCCAGCGTGCAGTCTCCGTGTCGTCAGCGTGGAGTCTCCGTGCAGCCAGCGTGCAGTCTCCGTGCCGTCAGCCTGCAGTCTACGTGTCGTTGGCGTGGAGTCTCCGTGTAGCCAGCGTGCAGTCTTCGTGGCGTCAGCGTGGAGTCTCCGTGCACTCACTGTGCCTGTACAATGTCGTCATGGCGTGCGGGTCACGGCGTGCCGTCAGAATTCAGTCACCGGGCCGATGCACATCGTATCGTTCGTGCCGTCACGGCATGCAGTGTCGTGACGCCAGCGTGTCGCCACCGTGAAGTCATTGAATATGGCGACTGCACGTTTGTCTATCTGGGTAACATCTACTGCATCAAGTCAACGATGTTATCTTTGCGGTGCTACATCCAAAGAATTCAACGACATCGACAACATTTTGAAGAGGAAAATAAATGAAGATCATTTACAATATGGGATGTCACCACTGCACGCGTGGATTCGTCTTTTCGAGTGCCTTATACATATTTCATACAGATTAGAAATTAAAAAATGGCAGGCCGATAAGAAAAGCATCGAAAGTCGGAAAAAGACCATCCAAAACGGTTTCCGTGAACGATTGGGACTTTTGATTGATGAACCAAAACAAGGATATGGTAGCACGAATGACGGTAATACTGCTCGTCGTTTCTTTCAAAATTCCGACGTTTCCGCATCTCTAACGGGAATAGATGAGGATCTAATCAAAAGATTCCACGTGATCTTGCAAATAATATCGTGCGGGTTTGAAATAAATGTTGATGAATTTGAAAAATACCCTGTAGAAACAGCCCGTAGATACGTGCTACTATATCCTTGGTATTACATGCCGACTACTGTGCACAAACTTTTAATTCTCGGCTCAAAAATAATAGGGGTTTCCGTGTTGCCGATAGGGGAGATGTCCGAGGAAGCCCAGGAATCTTGCAATAAATATATAAAATCATTTAGACTAGACTTTGCTAGAAAATTTAGTAGGAAACAAAATATGGAGGATGTTTTTGCGCGGCTTTTGGTTGCATCTGACCCTGTTATCTCAAGTTTGCGTAAACTACCAGCTAAGTCAAGCAAATCATTATCGCGTGAAGCCATGGCTTTGTTGGAATCGCCAACTGCAAACAAACCAAGAGTAGTTGCAATGTCTGACTGCAGCGACTCTAGCGATAATAATGATAGCGATTTGGATGACAATTGGAGCCTTTAAGATTAAGTGCCTTTTATCATATTAGATATATATTGTCACGGCCTTTTTAACGTGGCCGGACGGTATTCAGGCGCACCTGATCTTCGTTGGGAACAAATTCAAAAAAAAAACGAGATGAAACAAGAACATAAAAAAATAGACAAATTTCCATTTATTCAAAAAAAATAGGAAATATAATGTAAGTTGTTGGGCGCCAGCCGTCACTCGGACGACGATTCTCGATACAAAAAAAACGGAAGGGTAATCGCAAAAAAAAGGAAAGAAAGAAAAAAAAAAAAAGAAAAAACTAATCTCGTTACTCGGGGGGGGGTTTCTCAGGGGTGAATTTACCGGCTCGCAGGCCTCTTAATTATTGCCCGTGTCGGGCTATCGTCAACGGCGATATAAATCGAACTCAAAAAGGGGAAAAAGCACTATTACGCAATTACTGACAATGATTCTATTGAAACGGGGGATCGCGATGCGTCACCACACGCACGAAATTATACAGCACAAAAGGGGGAAAATGGCACGCAAAATAATGTAAAAATTCGAGATACAATTCACAAGGGTAAAATTGGGGAAAATGGAATCGACTCACTCTTCTCGATCCTTGATTCGACGTAGGGCTCGCTCGTACAATCGGTTTGCCGAAGCTCTCGATTTCACAATCACGAGTTGCCGAAGCTTCTCGTATTACGGTTTCCCGCAGCGTCTCTTACTAACGAGTCGCCGTAGCTGCTCGTTCGAACGGGTTGCCGTAGCTTCTCGTAAAATCTCCGTCTTCTCTCGCAATCTCTCCTTCACTCTTACAATGGATCTTTTGTTCTTTAGACAGAAATGGCTCGATACAATAATGCGCTTATCCTAGGCCAGGGCTCACGTCGAAGTGATTCTTCTTCGTCGTCTCTCTGCTCGTGGGACTCGGAAAAAGGGTAATTTGGGGGGAAAGGGCATGCGCGATGGAAAATTGGGTCATAGGGGGATAGAGGATCGATAGATTATTGGTTATTCGGGAGCTGACGTCACGAGCGCGTTGCGCAGGACAGCAGATCGATAATCGATGATCCGTGCTGTGCTGCCCTCGGCGACCCGTGACGCAACTCCCGCTCTCCTGGCTGATGACTATACCTGGACGACGACGAGGGTCCTCTCTCTCGGCAATGATTGGCCGTTGGTGGCACACAGGGCCGGCGATGCTCTCTGTATTCTTTTCTGGCACCACGATTCCTCGCCTCGCACGAGATAATTCGAAACGAGGGAGTTCACGGGTGCCAGACGATGTTCCTGGTGACGGTTGAGGTGAGGGCCACGATCTCGCCCGAACCCGTCGTTTTTATCGAGGGTTCGCTTGATTACGTGGGGAATTCCCTCACCCGCCGTCACCTTGCTGTTATCTTCGTGTCTGTCCCTGTGGCCACGGCGATGGTGTTGGCTTGCCTCCTGGCTCGTCGTCCGGGTCTCTGGTGATATATTTTTCCCGATCCTGGGACGGCTGTTCGATGACGAGGGGTTACGTGTGGCAGAGGGGAAGGGGGGAAGGGTATTCGAGGGTCAATGGCATGGGAGAGGGATCAGCTGTGCTGGCTCGTAGGCTATGGATATGGGACGACGTTGGCAGTGGAAGGGGGAGAGAGACGACGCTTGACGACGATGAGGCATTATATGTGAATTTTGCTGCTTATAATTATTTCCTTAAATTTAATGTACATGGGGACGGTTTGCGTGTGGTGACGGACTTCGACGGGCATTATGGCTAATAAATGTGACGCCGTGTCACAATATATATATTATCATATTAGATATATATAAAAATAAAAAAATAAATGTAGTTAAGTTAATGTGCTAAATAATTGTAGCTAAGTTAATGTGTATACTCTCTTCGATAGATGTAATAAATTCGTTCTGAGGAGGGCCCGCACTCGGGTCGAAACGTTAACGTAACTGATGCTTCGTCTTTGACCTTTATATCCAATAATCCACATCATTCATTAAGTGCCTTTGCATCATTTTATTATATGAATGTAATATTTAATGTAATTTATTAATAAATAAGTATTTGTATTCAAATTCGTATTTACATTTACATACTTTCCCAATCTACTACGTCCTACACATGTACGTAATAATAAATTATTTCTATTCAAAACCCCCTGGTACCAAATTCCATGAAGATTGATTCAAGTTTGAATAAAATTATCCGCCATTTTTGGGCCGCCATTTTGTTTTTTGGGAATTTGACTTCAGATTCGTGTTCAGCGAGCTCAAAAACCCCCGAGTAATAAATCTGATAGCGATTCGATGATAGCTTCTATTTTTGGCCAGCAATTCGGGATTTGGAACCACTGTGCGTTCATTCACTCGTACTTTTCTCTGTCAATATCAATATCAATATGTCAATATTACTCGCTCGCTTTCTCGTTCGTTCATTCATTCATTCACTTGCTCGCTCTCTCGATCGTTCACTCGTAATTTTCTCTGTCAACATCAATATCAATGCGTCAATATCACTCGTTTACTTGCTCGCTCGCTTTCTCGTTCGCTCCCTTATTCTTTGACTCGCTCGCTCTCCCGTTCGTTCACTCGTAATTTTCTCTGTCAATATCAATATCAATATGTCAATATTACTCGCTCGCTTTCTCGTTCGTTCACTCATTCATTCACTTGCTCGCTCACTCGATCGTTCACTCGTAATTTTCTCTGTGAACATCAATATCAATGTGTCAATATCACTCGTCCACTTGCTCGCTCGCTTTCTCGTTCATTCACTTGATAGCTCTCCCGTTCGTTCACTCGCTCCGTTTCTCGTTCGTTCATTCATTCACTCGCTCGCTCTCCCGTTCGTTCGAAATTTCTAATAAAATTCGTAATAATTAAAAGTTCGTAATTTTTCCTAATGAAATTACAATTTTTTCGATAATTTCTTATGTTTTCCAATCAATTTAAAATTATTTTGTTCAGCTGTAATTTTTTTTCTCTTCAAATAATCATTATTTCCAATATCTAAATTTTTTCATTAAAATTTAAATTATTTGAATGTATTTTGGTTGTTTCCAATAAAATTTCAATTGTTTCGAACAAACGTTTGTTTTTTTTCTTCGATGAAATTAGGTTTATTTTGATTGATTGTAATTTTTGTAATCAAATTAGAATTATTTCGATTTATGTTCTTTTTTTTTCTAATCAAATTGTAATTATTACGAATACATATCACGTTCATTTCTTGTTAAGGATGTATGAGCACTAGCTTCACGATCATATAAAAATCTGAATTTTTTATATGGCGTAGCAGAAGTTTATAGGATAAAACCTGCAAAATTTCAAAGTGGGTCAACGACTCTTTACGCGAGTAATTAATTCGTGAAATCAAGATATTTATCCCACGCCATATACGAATTCTGGGCTGAAGCAACTTTGAAACAGAAATCCGTATCTTTCACGATCAGATACGATCAATATTAAAACTGTTAAATGTTCAGAAAACTATCACGATTACATACGTTCCATAAAAAATGGGGGTTAACGAACCTTTTGACATACAATGATCGATTTTAAGGAAATTTTTCGCGTGGGTCGGATAATAAGCGGTCCGACTGTCTTTTGTTTCATGCGTGCCCCTCGCTCACCGCGCTCACCCGCGCCCACGTTTTCGCGTATTCCCCGCCACCTTGTGCTCATACATTCTTAAAGATTATTGTCAATAGTTTTTTTAGCACTTTACTTACCGTTCTACGGGTTGGTATGTATATAATATACACTTCTGCTAAGGCCAATTACCACGAGTGCGTCACTGCCCGTTCATTCGTCGCAATCGCCATCTCGACCAATTATCACGACAAACGTCATATAATCTCCAGATAGGTGAGTAATAAATACGTATATATACGTATTTATCGTCCAGATATGATACATTGAACTGCTTTAATTTTTTTTCAATAGTTGTAGGTGGGACTGAAATTTGCAAGGTACATCGGTATCTAGTTATGAATGTAATGCATTTTTTTCTAATTGCAGCTGCGGTATGCACGAACACCCCACGTCAGGAGAGGCCTACACGTCGAGAGCTCGTGGTAGCCATGATGGGTGCCCTCAAGGCTGCTAAACAACGCGCCAGAAGATTGCAGCAAAAAAATTAGTAGTATATTGGTCGCGGGTACTGTGTCAGCAAGCATGCGGTTGATTAAATTTTAAAATTGTAATGTGTGAATGCGTGATGAATGCGAACCGCCAGTAGAAAATTGACTCTGCTTGGTACACATTTGTAGCTGCTAACTGCAAAAAAGTACAATGCAAAGTCAATTTGACGCTTGCGGCTCGATATTTGGGCCCGGTTGAAGAGGGTCCGAAGTGTACGCGCAAGCGTACGCGATTTGGCTGTACCGGGCACATAGGAAATTGGCATCCACGTAAATTTCAAGGTGAGTGCAACTTCCACATGGCTCGGTACTCTCAATCACGTGCGCGAGATCATCGAGCGAAGGACTTTATCACGTATAATAATAAGATATCATTTGATTATTTCTAAACAATTGTATACGCCACACAAACAATTCAATGAACGATTCTTAATTGTATGTGCTTATTTGTAGATAAATAAATTGATATTGCGGTAGATTTCAGATAACTTGGGACGTATATTAAAAAATATTCGATAACATATATTAAAACATATATTCAATGCATCAATAACAAAATTTTACTTGTTACATTTCACTTACCTGTAGGCAATCGATTGTCTGAATGAATACACAGTAGGAATATGAAATTTTTATGCAGTCGATATGTTTGCATCATTTAGATTCGTGCAAGATAACGTTACATTATAATTACCCTCAAGGTATCTGCATCTGCAAAAAACTAAGCTTTGGTAATAATATCGGGTTTTTAAGAATGAACAATAAAACAACGTCGTAGGAATAATTCTCCTAGAGCCATAGATTACTACATAGAACCTACAGATGACCAGAGGAGCATAGTTTCATTCTCTAAATTGTGAAAAAAGTAGCGTGGGGGTAAAAATTTATAATTTTTTTTTTCTGTCATTCTCGTCGATCATTGTTACAATTAATTTAATTTGATGAATCTCTGTATCATCCATCGAAAAATAAATCATAAATTCTTTTACCGACTGGGGGGGTCGCGTCACCAGCATTGCGCACAGGGAATGAGAAACCCTTCAGTCGGTAAAATAATTTATTCATTTTTCGATAGACGATAAAGAGACGAATTAAATTAAATTAATTGTAACAATGATCGACGAGAATGACAGATACATTTTTTGAACCGATATCGGCAGTAGCTGCACAGAGACGGCACGCCGGGCAGCCACCGTGTCGCTACGGTGGCGTTACGAAGACGGCACGTCGGGCAGCCACCGTGTCGCTACGGTGGCGTTACGAAGAGGCTTGGAGCAGCACGGCGTAACGTCTCCGTGTCGCTGCGGTGGCGTTACAAAGCGGATTGGAGCTGCACGCTGTGCACCGTTTGTGCCGCCACGGTGGCGTCACGCGGTAAGAGCGAGCAGCACGGCGTGCCGTCTCCGTCTCGCTACGGTGGCGTTACGGAGAGGATTGGAGCAGCACGCTGTACCGCGTTTGTGCCGCCACAGTGGTGTCACGCGTATGAGCTCCCTAGTGAAAAAGTTCATGTGATATATCATGTAGAAAAGTACATGATAAATCAGATAATAAATTGTATGAAGTTATGACCGATATCAGTGCACAATTTATTGTGTACTTTATTTTGTGATTTGTTACATGATTTATTGTATAGTTCGAATTCACATCGTTTATTATGTAATTTATCATATGATTTCTCATATGGTCAGGGTTTATATCGGAGAAAAAAAATGAGGACTTTGTGCGGGATCGAACCCACGTCCGTCAGATTCTGAAGCAGCCTCGCTACCGCCTGGGCTATGCCGCTTGTTTATATAAGTTAACAGTTTGACGAACATGAAGTCCACATATGACCGGAATTTATTTCATTTTCTCTCACCGAGTTTAGCTTTGTTTTAATCCAACTATGATTTGTATGTAATAAATAGCGTGACCGAGGTGGTAGCGAGACTGCTTCAGGATCTGACGGACGATCCTGAAAGATCCTGAAGGATCCTGAGAGATCCTGAAGGATCGTCCGTCAGATCCTGAAGGATCCTGAGAGATCCTGAAGGATCGTCCGTCAGATCCTGAAGCAGTCTCGCTACCACCTCGGCCACGCTATTTATTACATACAAATCATAGTTGGATTAAAATAAAGCTAAACTCCGTGAGAGAAAATGAAATAGATTCCGGTCATATGTAGACTTCATGTTCGTCAAACTGTTAACTTATATAAACAAGCGGCGTAGCCCAGGCGGTAGCGAGGCTGCTTCAGAATCTGACGGACGTGGGTTCGATCCCGCACGAAGTCCTCATTTTTTTTCTCCGATATAAACCCTGACCATATGAGAAATCATATGATAAATTACATAATAAATTATGTGAATTCGAACTATACAATAAATCATGTAACAAATCGCAAAATAAAGCACACAATAAATTGTGCACTGATATCGGTCATAACTTCATACAATTTATTATGTGATTTATCATGTACTTTTCTACATGATATATCACATGAACTTTTTCAGTAGGGCTACCAGCACAGCGTGCAGTCACAGTGTCGCTACGGTGTCGCCACGGCGTGCAGTCACAGTGTCGCTACGGTGTCGCCACGGCGGGCAGCAAATGGCTGCACGCCGTGCAGCTACTGTGCACTTCCAGTGTCGTCACGGCATGCCACCACGCCGTACTGCCACCGTGCCGTCACATGCGGACGTACATGGCGACACGGTGGCGACACGGCGGGCTGGAGCGTAACGCCACTGTGGCGTCTCCGTGCTGCCACATTTCTATCTGGGTATTGACATACTACGGGAAAACACCTTTTTCGTGTCAATAGCTTGCATTCAGCCTCCCTATTACAATTTGCGCGTGTAATTATTTTGTGATTGCTGTTTTAAATATGAGGCCAATTTGTCGATGCTACTCGGCATAAATCGGAATGAATCGATAAATCTGTAATTTACAACTGTTCCCTTGACACTTTTCGAGAATGAAATATACATTTCCTTGTTTATAGGTAAAATATATAAAGAGCCCTCGAATGCAGTCGCTAATGATCTTATTAAAAAATGAGAATCATATCCGGATAAATTGTAGAATACAACGGGAACTACATGAGAGTTCTTAAAATTTAAATTGCAATCTTGGTGTGCAGCAGCGCGATAACGACCCGTAAAATAACAGTGGTCTCGAACCTTTAAATCACTTGAAATAAATTCTTTCTCGGAAATGTGGCAGGTTGTAGACGTCGTGAATTGATGATTTTGTACCGTGTTCAGGATCTCCATCGGTGTGATATGTGTTAGACGTGAATGCAGCGATTTTGATAGGGTTTTCAACTCCACCATAAACCACTGGATACAGTGTTTGCCACGATATGATTTGTACTCGGAAAGTGTATCGTCATAATTACAGCGCAGATAATAACCGATACTGTGGGGCACATGGTTTTGATATCCCATTGTGTTCTTCTGTACCGATGTTATTGGCTCTAATAAGCACTCGAGATCGGCATACACGACGAATGGAACATCTTCTTTGAATTTGAAATTTTTGAATTTTAATATTCTCTCCTCACCCTCCGGAAAGACCGTTCGACATTTATTAATTTTTACACAGTCATCTGTGTGTTTCATTAGCAAATTTTCTGTTTTGAAATGACACAAACACCTGTCGCAGAGCCAAGTATGATGTGTATATTTTGAAATTTGCGAGCTGACCAGCCGAGAAATATTTTTGATCCATGAAAAGTGATGCACCGGATTGCTGTCTTCTTTTCCTTCTTCTTCTTCTTCTTCTTCTTCTTCTTCGCTCGCAGCTTCCTACATGAGTAGGTGTATGGTAGGTCTATCGGACCTCTGAGCACTCAAGTATACTGGCACTATTTCAAGCTTTCCACGACGATGATCTGCTATGCCATATACGTTAATTGACAAACCATTCATTTTTTCAAATTTCGATGCGTCCTTTAGACTCATAGAAAAATTGAGTCCAGTGTACTGAAGCACGTCACTGAACGGCGGGTACGACGATTTTCGCTCGCATTTTTCAGCTGCAGGATACAGAGTTGCCGTCACAGACCATAAGAAACAATAAGGATCGTCATTCATAATATTGACGACTGCACGTTTTAATTGAATTTCTTTCGGTAGACTTGTATACGTAGATAGCCCACCACGCATGTATTTGTTCATATTGACGACCAAGTTAATTATGGAAGAGAGAGACCAGCCGGATTCCTTTTCCGTAAACTCCTCAATTTTCACCAACAATTTATCCTTTACATGTACCCTGAACCACTCTTCCATGTCTGTCGAGGGTAAAATAGCTTGATTCTGCGTATTAAAGAATTTATTATCTTCCATTATTTCATCGAGTTTGGTGATGTGGAAACGGCAGGCTAGAATAACGGTAACTTTTAAGTTTTCTGCTTTGCTCAAAACCGCGGTTATTTTCGAGATTATCAGAGGTCTCGCGTCATCAAGAAAACTTTGAACATCTTTGTGCTGTAGATTGATAACCACTCCAGTCCTAATTCTTTTCTTAAACGCAGTGTCCATGTCCCTCCACCGCACCTTGTCACTTTTCACAGCACCAGCACCACATTTTTTCAGTTTTTCACTTAGTGACATCAATGCCGCTATTGTTGTCTGAATACGAATTTTTTCGCCTATTGTTGGAACGTTTGCACGTAACACTTTGTTCAAAATATTCACATGTTTATCACTGAATTTTATCTACTTTTGCACTGAGGCTGGTCTAAATTTTCTCTTAATTATGGAAAATGCCTCCTCCATAAGCGCGACAGTTCTTTTACACATTTGCGAATCCATAATATTTGTATGAATGCACGGGAGGTAATGTGAGCTAGTGATGGGGGAAACGCTTATATATGCGGTCAGAAGAATACCTGTTAGTGACACTTGAACGCTTTTCTTTCAGGTATCAAGGAGTAGTCAGACCCTATCATAGGTGCCTCTAAGATTTTATGACCTCACGATTGGGCCTTTTCCAGACTGCGGTCGAACACCTAGTACGCGACCAGAAATTATTTATGATGAGCAATGAGGGCGTGACAGAAGACTAGACGCAGCAGTCTAACTGCTAGGCGACATTCCAATGCCATTGTAAGGATTACGTAAAGTGCACTCTGTCGATAGAATGACAACATTTCAATGCTATCTTAAAAGGTACGGCGAAAATGCTACACTGAGATTAACTTGTCTCGACAAGCATATCCCCCTCTCTCAAATTTACAAGGGCAGCCCTGCAGAGAGTAGCGTCGTGGGCGGCTGAAAAATCTAACGCTCTAGTCCGCTATTTACCTGTTACAGATAGCGGCATTCCAATGCCACCCTCAAAAGAAGCCTCCCCCCCCCCCCGAACTGCAAAAGATTAGGTGCACTCCGGTTGTTAGAGATAACCCCCCCCCCACCCCCAGGTGAATCGGCTAAATGCATTCCAGCTCTTAGAGATAGCCCCACCCCCCGGGGGGTTCCTATCTCGGCTAAGTGGTTCGTGTCTGAGCTAAAAATGTCGGTAAATGTCGGTAGTAAGGATCTTGGGGTAGAACCGGTACAGTTTATCTACTATTATGAACCTCAAATAATCACGAATGATGCATGGAAATTGCCCATCAAATTGGATTGAGCATTAAGCTAGCCTTTTTCAACGAGTATACTATCTACGAGTATCGAAAAATACACTAAGGCCCGGTTCCACAACACGACTTTAAACCAGGTTTAAGGATTAAACTGAGTTTAACTTTGATTTCAGCCAATGGCAGGCAATCTTTAGCGACTTAAACCTGGTTTAAATTTTAAACCACGATTGTGGAACCGGGCCTTAAACAATAGTTATTCTTAGGTATCAAATAAGGATATACATGATTTTTTGTCGCTACAATATTCAAAAACTTTTGGGTAGCGCGCATGTGTACGACGAGCGTTGCTGGGGAGGGGAACTTGTCGGCTGTATAGTGTCAGATAGAATGTGGTCATTTATATATTATACAATCAAACCAAACGCAAACAAACGTTCTAATTTACTTATTCATGACCTGCAATCAATTCAGAATTGATTAAGCTCCTAATTGGACGAATAGAATTTACAAATACTTGATGTGCGGTCAACTTCCTATAGTCATATGACCTTTTTTTGTAAAATGTACTCAATACGTTTTTTAGCATTTTTCGAGAATCAACGAACAAAAAAACATCCTATTTAGTTCATTTAGGGTGCGTTCCCACTGCGCGCGTCGCGCGTCGCGTCATGCCGTCGCGTCATGAGTTGACCAATCAAAACGCCAATTTAAGCATCATATCCGAGTCGTGTCGGATATGATGCAATAAATTGGCGTTTCAATTTATTGGCCATTGTAAGATTGTAAAGCAGATCCACGTATCATCCGCTGTATCTGTGAGTGCGCCTTGAACGTTCTTTGCAGTAACGTTCCTTTAAAGGCTGATCAACGAAAAAAGTTATGACGACACGCTCCCATCCTCCGTCGTTTAGCCTAAAAAAAGGGCTGTTGGAAAAGTAAAAAACGCTTTGTTATTCAGAGTGGTGGCTTTCTGCCGCTCCTACTGGCACCGATACTAGGCACTGTTCTATCGAACCTGATTGGTAGGGGCTGATAATGGAGCATGCAAGAAAAATGGTTCTCATCCCTGAGGAGCATCTAACGCAATTGGGTGGGCAAAATCAAAAGCAACCAACTTTCAGCTCGAGCATCTCTCAGGCACAGCCGCTACAACCTGTTGATACGGTATTATCCAGATTGGACACAGAGATGAATGAAATTTTGAATTCTAATGCATACAAGAATGAGAGGGATAAGTGGGCTGCGTACTTGGTTGTGCTGCAACGCTATCTCCACTTTGCTGATGAAGAGAGAGCTCGACAGCACAGCACCCTTATGGACAACAAATATACAGTAGAGCCTAATTATGATAAAGAAGAAAAAAAGAAGAAGAAGCCCGTAACGGCATGAGTGATTCCGTCATAATTGAAAGCGTACCGGCTAAATATCGCACCAAAGCGAAACTGCTACTTCGACGTTTAAATGGCACATCACGTGGTAATTTTTATTGGGATTCTGGTGGAGTCGTATCGGTCGGAGGAAAGATAATTCAAGGTTCGAATATTGTTGATCTTGTGAACGACGCCATGAGGGCAAGAAAAATACCTAAACCAGTGGGACGCAGGGCTTTCGCTAAACTTCTGAGAGCAATACAGGCTCCGCGAGAATTCATCGGCAATGAGGGTCTGTGGTTGGAGACAAGAGCCAATTCAACATTACGACCGTCACAGATCGACGACAGCAGCAGCAGCAGCAGCGGCGGCGCAACCAGCGGCAGAGCAACCATAGGGAGACAGTCATCGTTCTTCAGCGGCCGCGAAAGCATATCAGATAATACAGGACAAAGTGGCAGTGGTTATCATAATAATAAGAAAAGGCGTGTAACCTGGGTTAACCTCAAATTATAATCATAAAAACCTTAGAAAAACTGTATTTCAATCCATCCCATGAAGCGTCATTTTCAGGTGCTACCAAATTGTTACGTCAGGCTCGTCAGAAAAAAATTTCTAAAGTGAAGACTTTGCACTGGCTTGAAGGACAGGCTGCTTATACAAAACACAAACCCGTACGACATCGCTTTCCACGGCGTTTTCACAACGTCCGGAACATTTATGATTTTTGGGAGGCTGATCTCGTTGATCTTCATTCTCTAAAGGCTTATAATGATGGTTATGTTTACCTCCTTGTTGTCATTGATGTTCTTAGTAAATTTGCATGGGTTCAACCCTTACATGACAAGACTGCCGCGTCCGTGGCTAAAGCGTTTAACCTTATTTTATCGAGAAAAAATAGTAACGGTCGATCACCCGTTTGTCTACAGACGGACAGAGGTAAAGAATTCATCGGTGCTGCATTCCAGAATCTCTTAAAAAAAAAGAATATTCAATTTCGTACTGTGAGAAATCCTGATATAAAAGCGGCAATTTTCGAGAGATTCAATAGAACGTTGAAAGAGAGAATGTGGCGTTATTTCACGTATTCCCGACAAAAACGTTATCTCGACGTTTTGCAAAACATCGTTTCAGCCTACAATCACTCTATACATAGCGGTATAAAAATGGCTCCTGCCTCTGTGACTCTAGCTACAGCTGCTCAGGCTCGAAATAACCTGATCCGGCGCTACAAAAAAACAGACCTATGTTTCCCTAAATACAGTGTGGGTGACATTGTGCGTATCAGTACCGCAAAGGCAGCCTTTGCAAAAGGTTACGAGAGTGGCTGGAGCAGTGAGCTATTCAAGATTCATCGTGTATCGCAAGCTATTTGTCCCGTGACATATATCTTGCGCGATCTTAACGACGAAGATATTTATGGTATATTTTACGAAGCCGAACTATCGAGGGTTCAAACGAAGAAGTCTTGAAAACGGTTGGCAGGATGAAGGATGAATTTTATATAGTTTTACCTAGCAACAGTAGTATGGATTATTATCCCGATAACGTAACAACACGATATACTACTCATTTACCGCAATGCGTGTCTCTTCACGGTAGTTGGGCTGTTTCTTTAGCCGAAATACATATACCCGCTACAATTCTGCATATCCCTTCGAACAAGGAGCGTGGTGTCAAGAACTACGCCACTGTATCTGAAAATGCAGGAGTCGTCAAGATTATGCACGACTGTGAATCGGTACCGGCTGGCATATACCACAGTATAGACACATTACTCGCGGTTATTAACAAGATATCATGTTTTGAGGGCCATCTGAAGCTGACATGCGCGCCAAACGGGTATGTGGTCGTGTCGCGTATTTGTGAATCGTGCGGAGACGCGGCGCACGTCCTCGATTTCTCCAGTCAGTTAAACAAAATTTTAGGACTCACTGAGCCTGTGAGCTTATTATCGACTCAGACTGAGTACACTGCTCAGAGACCAGCCAGTTTAGCCAACGGTACTCCTAACATGATGTACGTTTATACCTATATCTGTGAATCCTACATCACCGGGGATGTGCACGCACCTCTGTTACGCGTCATGCCAATCGCTATCACCGACAGCCGTAATTACGGATCTGTGAAAATAAAGAGCTTCTCGCCACAGTGCTATATTCCTCTATTACGCAATAATTTTCAAACCGTAACCATTGATATAAGGGACGAGTTTGGCGAGCCGATACCATTCGAGTACGGGACGTTGACGGTGACGTTACAGTTCAAGCGTACAGATTAACTTGGATAGCTCCAAAAATGGATTACTACGACGAATACTTTGATACGCAGACGGGTGGCGGCGCGCGAACCGGTTATGGGGGTATCAGCCATGTGTACATAGGATCACCGAATCAGCGAGGTCACGGTATCGGTAGTTTCCTAGGAGGTCTCTTTCGACGCATACTACCTCTCTTGAAACAAGGCGCTCGGACTGTCGGCAAAGAGGCGCTTCGCTCAGGAATTAACATGGCGACAGATATCATTGATTCAGGCATACAGCCGAAAGAGACGTTCAAAACGCGGCTGCGCGAATCAGGCCAAAACCTAAGACGTAAGGCTGAAGAAAAAATTAATTCGCTCATGAAAGGTTCAGACTATAAAGGTAGCAAAATTAATAAATTGATGCATTCTGTTGCTGAGAGCGCATCACGACGGAGCTCTGTGAAAAGAAGAAGAAAGGTCGTGAAGTCGCGAAAACGTTCAAGTAGTGGTGCTGGTGGTGTGAGAAAAACGCGAATTAAGAAGAAGAAGAAGAAGAAGAAGCCTGTGAAAAGAAGAACGGCGAAATCACGCGTCAAGAGACGTAACAAGAAATCAAGAACAGTGGCGGATATTTTTGCTTAACCAGAACAATATAAAGAATGGCGTTCCTGCATGCACACTCGTGTGAGTGTCTTAAGTCGGAGCTTGAATTATTTACATTGCCACCGACCCAGACAACGATTGAGGGGTCACACTCCGTGTATTATAAACCGATCTCATCGTTGACGGATGATTCACCGATAGAATTTGTCGTACCTGGTCAGGGGGATGAATATATTGATCTCGCACATACGATGCTAAGTATACGTGTTAAGATAGATACTTCTGATAAAACGGAGGGGGCTGGCGATACAACGGCCGTTGTAGGACCCATCAATAATCTTCTGCACTCGATGTTCAGCCAGGCCGATGTGTTTTTGAATCAAAAACTTGTGTCTCCTCCTAACAATGCTTATGCTTATAGAGCGTATATTGAAACACTCTTGAACTATGTGTACGCTGCGAAGACATCGCATCTTACGAGTGCTTTATGGTATAATGATACAGAAGGGTCAATGGATGATACGGGCGAGGGTAATAAAGGACTTGTAGAACGGCGAGATGTATTGGGTAAGAAGAGAATAGTCGATCTTCTTGGTCATCTGCATTGCGATATCTTCAATCAAGAGAGGTTTTTGTTAAACGGCGTTGAGATGCGCCTGCGGCTTGTACAGAACAAGAGCGCTTTTTGTCTCATGACTACTTCAAAAAACTGTAAAATCCGTATTACAGAGGCATCACTAATTGTGCGCCGCGTTAAGATAGCCCCCGGTATACTTCTGGCTCATGCAAGAGCTCTGTCTAAATCTACAGCAAAATATCCGTTGACACGTGTCGAAGTTAAAGCGATATCAATGCACGCTGGAATACACGGCGATACTCTTGATAATGTCATACTTGGCCAGCTACCTAAACGTATAATTATTGGCTTTGTCGATAATAAGGCTTTCAACGGCGATTATGGAAAAAAACCCTTCAACTTTCAGCATTACACGATCAATTATCTTTCTTTGTATGTGGATGGTCAGCAAATACCGTCAAAGCCTCTACAGACAGACTTTTCGGACGGTAATATGTACGTGGATGCATATCACACATTATTTCCTGGTTCATGTATTCACTTTCTCAATGATGGCAATTGCATCACACGTATGAAATACCCACAAGGGCATTGTCTCTTCGCGTTTGATCTTACACCCGATTTCTCGGCCGAAAGTAGTAGTCATTGGAACCTGGTGAGACACGGTAGTGTGAGGATAGAAGTACGTTTCGCGGGGTCTTTACCAACGACAATTAATTGTATTGTTTATGCTGAATACGACAATGTACTGGAGATTGACTCATCCAGGCAAGTGATCGTAGATTTCAGCGGTTGATGAAGGAGAAGTGTCTTCAGTTTGCGTTGATTGTTCGAAGCGTGACGGTCAAAAAAAGACTGCATCATGTATATTGTCATTGATGTGCAGGGCGTGAGGGGTAGGAATAACCAGATTATACCTAAAGAAGTAGCTGTCGTATCGGTACAGACTGAAGACTCTGATCATTGGATTGTAAAACCACCCTATTCGTGTGACCACTTGTCACCCGTTGTAAAGAGACAAAATATGTGGCTATGTGATAATATTCATGGCATAGAATGGTCTGAAGGTGATACATCGCTACACACACTGGAGACAAATCTGAAGAGAATTACGGCTCAAGCTACACGGATTTTCACGCGCGGCTTTGAGAAATCATCATACCTGACACATCTTACAGGATATTTTTTTATAAATTTAGAAGACGATGAAGAGACTCCTTCATTACACCGCTTACCTCGAAGAGCCGCACGTTGTATGCATCATAGCGCTGCAAATAAAAAACACGCATACAAATGTGCCCTGAACAACGCTGTCAGGATCAAAGCCTGGCTCCGTCATAGTGAACAAATCACCTCCTTATGGGAGTATAGAACTACCACATCGTGGTACATTGGTGCGTCAGAGACCAAACCAGAAGAGGAAAAAAAACCCTTGGAGTATGAACAGCCTTCAGATCTTGCAATCTCTCAAGAGTATAAAGGATCACTCCGTAGGCGTCTATCCAGCAGATCGGATCCCAAAGGTGTGGACGAAACCGACGGCATTCGTGGTTAACACCGATGGATACAAACTACCAGGGGCCCACTGGGTCGCCATGTACGTCGATCGACATGGACTCGGATGGTTCTTCGACAGTTACGGTCTACCACCAATCATCCCACAGCATCTCTCATGCCTCCGAAGAAATTGCCGATTCTTCCGTTGCAACACGACTCAGTTTCAAGGCCCTAATTCGCAATGTTGCGGGCAGTATTGCATTATGTTTCTTCATTATATGGCTACTGGTTTTGGTATTCAACAGTTCAGAGACGTATTTTCGCATGATTTGCAGCGAAACGATAAAATAGTTCATGAGTATTATAACGCATATATCGATAAACGTAGTAAATCTAAGGGTGTAGTTTCCGATACAGATGGCTGTATCGGTGGGGGGCATAGAATTAAGTATCTACATTGTATACAGCACTGCTGTTCTCGTGCTCGGTAATTATATGATAATAAAGTTTTAAAATGTTATGTCTGGCTCATATCTTATTGCGTCTAGCACCTATCCCGTTTCTGTCAACAAAATCATACGAGTGGTGACACGTTCTAGATCTACGATTTCGCTGACGTGCATTTCTGCTAACTGTAATATATCTGCAGAGCTATCAACACTCATCGTCAGTCAGTCAGCGTTCAAAGTCTGAGGTGTTACGACGATTGAAAGGCACCAATGAGCATCGTTATTGATATACAGGGTCTGAAAGATAAATGTAATAATTTCGTGCCTAAAGAAGTTGCCGTGGTCTCTATAAAAACATCTTACTTAGCTCATTGGCTTATATCACCACCCTACGCTTATAAAGTTTTGCCACCTAGTGTAAAACGACAAAACATGTGGTTGAAGTGTAATCATCATGGTATAGAGTGGTCCGAGGGTGAAACGCTTTTACGTATAGTCGAGGAATCTTTGAAGCAAATTGCTGTACAATCTGATCGGCTGTTTACAAGAGGAGCTGATAAAGCGGCATATTTGACACAGCTAACGGATTGCTTCGTTATAAATCTAGAGAAAGAAGACGAAGAACCGGCGCTCCGTAATCTCCCCGAGAGCAACACTTTTTGTATATTTCACGGTCTACTGCGTAAAAATTGCGCGTTCAAGTGCGCTCTCAACAATGCCGTAAAAATAAAAAAAATGGCTTTCTCATAGTGACCGCTTCAGCTCCTTGTGGGAATACAGAACCACCACGTCTTGGAATATCGGCTTATTAGCAGTGGAACGGCAGGAAGAAGGAAAAGCAGGCAATATTAAAAAAAAAAAAGCCGTTTCTCATTAGCTCCTATAAAAGGGGTCATCCTCATAATTGTTGCGAATCTTATCTTCGCATACCATCGTTTTTATAAATGCTGATTTCTGAAAGTGATACACAATGGTAAACCAATACCATTGCCAAGGCGACTCTCTTTTTCATAATGGAGGGAGACGCTACATCAAAAGAATTCCGTCAGCTCTTTTCCGCATGCAGAGTAGGGATATGGATCTGTTAAGTGGGAGATCTAAAGTATCTGCACTCTCTGATGGACAGACATTGTCTTCAAATCTTCGTAGAAGTAAACGTCGCGAGTTAAAAGAGCGCTTAGACACCTTTTTGCAAGCTATTGCAGCGGTTAAAGCAAAAATACGCGTAAGATCAGAGTTTCGTGGTTTAACGTTAAAATTGCAAAAACTCAAATTGGACAATGGATTTCACACGCATCAATCAAGTCGGCCGTTTGGAGGCGCTTCTCCCCGTTAAAAGACTGGCTGAGCTTGAACTCGAGAAAGATTACTACATCACCAGCATAAAAGCCGTCCAAACGAAATGGGGCGTACGGATTGTCGTGGATGTCGACAGTGAATTCACGTGCTATTTACCAACAAGGTTCGTCAAAGCTTTCGAAGACGCTGCTGAACTATTTCAGCAGATGACCGAAGCCGCCGCCAACAAGAAGTTAATCATGCAGTACTACGACACTAAGTTCAACAAGCTAGAGTTCAAAGCTGCTAACGAATAATTATATTCAGGTATGTTGGGAAAAACCATATGTAAAGAGTCTATGTTATACCACACTTGTATGTACGCGCCTCTCTCACACTATGTATCTATCTCTATTTTCCGTAGTTGGAGTATCGTCTAGTCAGCATGGTAAATCGCAAACCTCATCTCCATATCATCGAAGACATCATAGAAAACGGACGAGAAAAAACCCCGTATATCAATTGTAAAATTTATATATCATATAATTGTTAAAATATGTATTTCAATCGTAATAAATATATATAAACAGGGTGTGCACTATGGTGACACGCTTCATCCTCCCTCCTCTCCTCGCACACCTCTCGCTTCACAACAGCAGCCGCTCGAGCTCACGACGGCCGCTGAGTGGGGGAAAGGAGTGGGGATAAGAGTGGGGGTCGCCATAGTGCGCACCCTACTACTGGTGTGTATGCATGTGTATGTGTGTACGTGCGAGGGCGGACTTTTCCGAAGACCGAGAAGTCCGCGTTCGACTCTTCGTCACTAAAATTCAAGCCGTCTTGTAGTACAGTTCACTTTTTCATATACCTTATAAAATAAGTAATAAACAAACATATTTACGTGCTCTCCTATAAATGAGTAACGTTTTCATTGATTTGCACACCCTTTAATCAATCATCCTAAATTCCTAGTTCTTTCTGTAAAATATCAAATCAAATCGAGACGAGCGACTTCGTTGGAGTGTCCACCCTCGGGGGTGGACTTTAGTGGCTATAACGAGCCCACCTCAGGTTGATTCATTTGAACTTGCCGCTCGACAACTGGCGCTACCTGTGCGTTGGGACGTAACATTCATCTTGGTAAAGTTTTTTTGTTGGCACACCATTGGTAAGATTGTCAAACCAACCACGTGTATCTTTGTAGACATTAATCGTTGACTTGACCAGGCTACCTTTGTTAAATCAACAAAGGTAGATCTGTAGAGTGCCTTATGGACGGATATTCGTGCCTCGTGCGCATGCGCGCAGCCAGAACTATATCCAACAGCGCGATACTTTGGGTGCGTTCCATTATTCGTTCAATTCGCTCAAAACGCTTAATTTGCCCATGCTCGGGCGGTCGGGCCTTTTTAGCAAAGCGCTTTGAGCGAATAATAGAACCCGGCCTTTGTTGAATCAACAAAGGTACTATGTGGAAGTGACTGAAGTGCCCCGACGTTGGCAGCATTTGTCAGAACTACAAACCAGTTTTCCCCGTGTACTCTGGGTAAACTTCCCCATTTTATGTGCTTCGGCCATAGAACTTATACTCATGGAAGGGGAATAGCCTACTCGAGCAATGAGTGGAAAGTAACCGTAACATGTTGAGACAGAGATATACCTCTCTCTTCGTTCGCAACGTTTAGTTTCTCTCACTGCGCACGCGCGGACTCCCACTATATGCATCAACAGTAGCACATAGCGCGTGATAATTTATAGGTTAGAGGTAGCGTAACGTATGTATCAAAGGCATGGTGAAACAATTGAAAAATATTTTTTATCGTGGAAATAAATCGATACTTAATGTTTACGTGTGAGATTGCGATCGACACAATGACAAGAAATTAAAAAAGGGGAGATACTAATGATGCTTCGCTAGACTTTATTGCTCAAATGTATATTTATTGATGCTTAAAATGAATGAGTTTGGTAAATTTATGTCGAATGCAATCAAGATACATTTTGTATATACACGTTATATTGGCTAGATTTTGTTAGGCCAGTAAAATTGCGCACTTGCGCAGTGAGGGGAACTGGACGTTGCGAAGTGAGACAGAGATATATCTCTGTCTCAACATGTTAGAGTCACTTTCAACAGCCCGACTTTTGGTACATCAGAAAATGACAATACTGATTGAGGTCGGTATGATAGAGTGGTTCGGTGTAACCACTTTATCTAACGAAAGATGGCGCCAGAATCGCACAAAATCGCGTTTCATTTCCCCTTAAGGCTAATAGCGTTTTCCACTGGTTGCACTGAGTGTGCACTGAGGGCGCACTCAGTGCCCGCGTTTTTAGAACGTGTTCCACTGGGTTGTTCTAGTGCGTGAATTATGCACTGAGTGCAGAAAAAGTTGCCCTGAACCTGGGGGTCGGTGCCAAATCATAACAGTATAAAGATGGCTGATGTTTGTGAAACAAACGGGATCAACGCTGTTACAGCTACGATTTTATTAGACATATCTTCATCTAGCAGCGATGATGATGAGTTGCTGGAGCTGAGAAGGAAACAAGAAATCCCCAAAATCGTGAACTTTGTTGGGGTAATTCACAGTATGTCCGATATCGAAGTAAGTTGTGATGTTATCACCCACCCATAACGAGGTTGCTGATAACTGCCAACGCACGCCAGATAGCACGTGCGTCAATCGAAATTGGAAGGTATTATTTGAATGTACTGTTACGTCCCGCGACTTTCGGGACTTTTTCATCGATTTGAGATTGCTTTTATCGAGCAATTTTTCAATAAAAATTAAATATGAGGAAAGGGACCCGGTCACCCGAGAGGAAACTTTTTCTTCTCTCTTAACCACCAAGAAGCAACGAATTTAGCCGTCAGCACAAGAAATGGTCTCGAGTGATCATAAATTATGGGGAGGCGACGCCATGGCGGAGCCGATATCGTCACTTCTCATAACAAAATGTCCATCGCCGGGCGTGACGAAAACATCCGTCGATGTTGAAGAAATTTTGGTTAAGAGCATCGGATTACTCGAAGTGGTGGGCCTTTGTGCACGACGAAAGGCGATGCGTACGCGACGTCGAAAACGGTACGGTCGTAAACACCCTGTGGAGTCTTACTCGTTGTGCGCAAAAGAGAAGAAAGAGAGAGTGGGAATAGAGAGAGAAAGAATGCATCCTAAATCTAAGGGACCTGGTAATCCTTTCTTCCCTTTTCCTCGAGTGAAGGATTTTTACAAATTAAGATCCCGAAAGTACGCAAGCAAATGACTATAATGAAGTAAAATCAAGTATGAGCATGGGTACCTGGGTCAGGTAATCAGTATTGGGGCAGGTGTCGGTAGATTATAGGTTATTGCACTTTAATACTAGATTTTATATTTATTTCTTACTGAGTCGAGATCTCCATGAAAAGAAATTGGTCAGAGAAAAGAATTTTCTTCTTTGCATTTTTTGTTCCTTGTCGTCTCGTTTTTTTTCCTCCCTAAATTTACGAGGGGTTCGAGCCTTGCTGCGATTTTTTTGGAAACAACGTCTTGAGGAAATCAATGGATGGGCTGTATGGAGTGCTGCACGTGGCCAGTACATTACCAATGGCCGAGACAAGGGATTTCGATGGAAGAAAGACTTCGGAGGACCACTCAACCGTCAACGAAAAATTAAATAATCTTTTAAGAACATGCCCGATCCGCTATCGGCCGGATGTGTATATCGTCTCCAATTCAGAGAACTGAATGTTTATGCTGCACGTAGAGGACGCCAAGTCTATAGCCAAAGAAAGAGAGCAAGAAGCGCTTTGTCCCAAGTCCTGGGATTCGGAAGGCGTACGTCCCATCAACAAATTCAAGCTCTCGCCTATGAAGGAGGGGCGACACCAAAATTCGACATCGAATCCAACAAAGACCCCAAAAGCGTAGCAAGCGCATTATTTAATTAACGTTTTTCTTTTAATCAAAAAATGACCAAATTCAAAGATTTCAGGAGATTTCGTAATGCATGGGTAAAGGTTTATGTGGAAATGAAAATTGTGAACGAATCCTTTTCCTACAATAATTTCAAGTTGATGAATGAATGTATGTGTGATAGTTGCGTGAGCACGGAAATAGATCTTTCCTGTAACGACAAGTAAAAGACATGATAAAGCCAGAACAATAAAATTGCACAAGATCCGGAGTATATAGATAGAATTTTCAATTGTTATAACAAATGTAGAATCGGAATAACTGGGTATACGCTAAAATAATTTCCTTTCGTATAATTATTGGAAAGAATTAATTATAATCCAAAAAAAATAGCATGATATACACCATTGCATCCGAACCTCCGCATGGAAAATAATTATCAAGAAATAGGAATGAATAGAATGAGAGGAAAGATCGAACGAAATCCGAAACGAGAAAGATACAGAGAAACAGAGGAGAAGTTGTCACCGAACGAGAGTACGAATGAGAAAAGACGAATGGAAATGTATGTGTGTGTGTGACATCAAGAGCCTATGACCGGTCACCTCGTGGCCGATAAGATAAATCCAACCCAAGTATGGAGGGATGAGAAGGAGAGAGTGACCAGAATGAAGAGGAGGGGTTTGTCTCCTCCGCTGTATGAAACTTCGAAACCAAGGCATGGAATGAGTGAAAAAGAAAATACGAAATATGTAAGTATGAGAGAGACAGAGCGAGCGTCTTTATGAAAAGACGGCGTATGTACGAGAAATTCGTTTTTCTGATTATTAGGTAATAATGGAATAATTATTATACAGAAATGCAGGAGTGAATATTATATTACAAGGATAAATTCGTGTTAATCATAAGTATACATTTTCAATTATATAGATTCCAGGGGATCATCGAGGATGCGAGGTGGAGGCGGCGGAGGAGCCTGGAGCGTCTAAGGCGTCTAAGGGCGTACCTCCCCACCGCCGAAACTAAGCCATCCTAGAGGACCCTATATAAGACCGGGTAATGAGCCCGCGGTGTGTTCGTCAGAGTCGGAAAAAAATTTTAAGTAACGGATCGCTGGCAGTCGGAGGCCAGAGTAGATCTTAGTTTTAAGTCGCGGTATGTCAGAAGACAGAAAATCCGGAGAAATTCTTACGCGAAATCGCTGTCCGTCGGGTCAGATTATTATTTCGTTTAGCCTCATTTTCATTTTTTAGAATTTTCCTGTTGTCTCCGGAATACCGTTTGTAGAGTATTAAGACCATAGACTTGTTTTATCTTTTGTTTTCCTTTCAAATAAAATTATTGAATCAGTGGAGATTTATAGTATTGAACTTTTTCTTTTTCACCGCTTATTTTTCGTTCCATTTTACCACGGTTTTCTTTCATCTTCGTCGCGAAATACCACTATCAGCTACGTCGGATTATTCCAATTTGCATCCATTTGTTTGTCATCATATTCGCCTCTCGTTGTCATCGGTGCATCATTTCGTCTGCTATTACCATTGTCTGTGTCAATCATCACCGTCGATTTACCTTTGCTCTGTTTCCATAATCATCGAAGTAGTAAGTATCCCAAAATGTTTTCTCGCATGTGTCAGTATATTTTCGTTCGTGTTGCGCGGTGTCTCCGACCCCGGTCGACACCCCATGACGGCTCGAGTCCCGTAACCGAAACTACCGGGTTACTCACCGTTGAAGGTCTATGAAATATTTTCGTTGTTGTTTTCCCTTTTCGCGTTATTTTTGTCGTTTGAAGTTCAGATTTTTTTGTTAAATTCAGTTTTATGGAGATTCAGATTTTTGTGTTTTATGGAAATTCAGATTGTTGTGTTAAATTCAGTTTTGTGAAGAGTTATTTCAACTTAACTTCAGTTTTGCGAAAAGTGTCTGATCAAAATTATTTTCCCAATTTTATCTTCCTCATGTTTGAGTTCAATTCTTTGTCCAATTTATTTTGCGTCCTTTAAAATTATTTTTATTTTGGTTTTGTGCAATTAGATTATTTCAATGTTCCCAGTAAATCATTCCGAAAAACCTGTTCGTGTTTCAACCAATGGTAGGATTATTTTTCGTGTGAATTTATTTTCTCCTAGGAAGTGCTCATGTTCGTAAATTCAGTGAAATATGCGCGAGTTAAATTCATTTGAGTCATTCACGTTTTGTTCCGGAAACTAATGGATCAATAGTGTTTTTTTATTTGTGTTTATCATTTGACATTCATTTCCAATATAAATTTTATGCATTATCCATGGTTAAATTCATTTTCGGAGATTAATGAATTTCTTTGAGTGATTAAAAATTCAATCGAGTCGTGGTTGGGTAAATTCTGTGTTGATTTTTGTTTTTGTGAGAGTTGTCCTGTCAATCGACCATGTACCTTTTCCAATTAAAGATAGCTGTCGTTGTAGTAGGGGTCATTTTAGTGCTCGCGATAATTTCGTTTGTCCTTGCAGTTTGCGCGGATAAACCGCAGGAGGCTTATCTTGAGGATGGCCCTGTAGTTCATTTTCTTCCGCGTCAGTGACAGTTTAGTTCCCGTTTTATTCAGAATTTATTTAATGTGATCATACAATTTTTGTCCCTTTATATTACGAGTTTATTCATCCGATTTTGCCGAATTACAATTTATCAGTCTTTTCCGATGTATCTCGCGAAAATTAAAGAGTTTTGTTCGTGAGATTTTATTTTAATTTGCCATTGTTACCAAATTATGCACTCTCCGCCCATCCTGAGCAAATTTCCGCAAGGTTAGGCTCAAAACAGGGCAATAACCTGGCCAATTCCGATTTTATCTCGAATAACGTGTTAAAGGGAAAGCCGCGCTTTTCTTGGCCGAGATGAGAAAAATCGAGGGTCAGGACGTAACAGTACTCCGTTTGCTTAAGATAGGATAGAACATATTGGAATATAGGATAAGATCGAATTCGAAGCTTATGCATTAATTATAAGATTATTATAGGGTTGGTCACTCGACAGCGATTTCAGGAGCGGGCATGTACAAGGGCTGCAAGCCATGTGGCATGCAGCCGGCAAGACCCATCGAAGCGAAAACCGTCCTTCCCTGGGTTTTCGGTTAATTTCATTTTCTACAATTTTTTGCACGTAACCTTTTTTTTCCTTCAGTAACGAAGTAGAGGATGAAACAAAAAAGCCTCTTTGTCCCCAAAGACGTGGGAAAGGCTTTTCCTCGAGTTACGAGTACGTGCTTACTAAAGGTCGTAAAAATAGTATATACATAATCCTCAAGTGCTTCCAAGCCGGGAATACTTGGCCGCACATGTTGTTTTTTCTTGAATCTTAGTATTGTCTTCACTTGCAACGCGCATCGCACGCGAGGGAAGAGGGGGAGCTCAAAGGACGTGGAGACGAATCTCAGGAAAACTGCGCATTTTTGACGTAACGGGATTTTCCCCATAGGTCGATGGGAGGGTAGCGTGTCTTCAAAATCCCCTCTCTTGGTACGAGGGCCTTCTGCCCTCGAAGGACGCCGCGACGATGGGTCTCGCCGAAAAAGTCAGTCGATTTGCGACACTGAACGAATAGAGTCTCTCACCCACACGATTACTTTTAAAAAACCCAATCATATTCATTTTATATATTCAACGTGACGGGATGTCACAATTTTACCGGTGACAGCGGTGTGGGATTTGAATTAAGAATTGAAAAAAAAAAAAAAACTTTTGAGGATTTCGGTGCGTGTTGTGTGTGTGCGGGAAGTGAACGTGCTTCGAAAAGTGAACATGGAATTCGTGATAAGAAACGAAAGCGATAGCATAGCTTGCGAGTGAACTCGAAAAAAAAAAAACGGGAATCAGTCAATTGTAAATTATTCGGGTTCGTGAAAGAACTACCTTAAGGCTGCGAAATACGAAAATTGCTGCGTTTCAAGTATCAGATATTATCTTGTCAAATCGCGGAGACCTTTCTATCATCGTTTGGATCAACGCCTGCTTCGAGGACACTGATCGGGTCAGAGCGTAGAGTTTTCTCTGGAAACTTTGAACGCACGGTGGACTGAGTAGCCCAGTCAGTAAAAGTGAATGGAGAAAATTCGAAACTCTACTCGCAACATATCGGATATTGCCAGAATCTTGCTCTTCCCTTGAGCAGTATTTCCCACACCAGCACCCTTCTTACGGCGGTTTCGCACGGTTTACCCCGTGAGCTCGTACGCGAGGGCGAGGTTATTAAAGCCGAGGCTGCAAGTGACCATCCAGGCCATGCATTTTTCCTGTCTTGGCCACAAGTGTGTGAGAACAACGGCAATTCACCGACGGAGGACAACGAAGGACGGAAGGAGGTATACCTGAGGGACGCAAGGCACTAGGTCAACAGGTCGAGGACAGCGACCAACTTCGAGGATCGTGAGCACTGGGTCAACAGCCGACGGACCGCAGTCGAAGACCGACCAGCCGACCCATCGTGCAGTCGAGAGAGAGAGAGAGAAACACTTTATAACACATCAAACTGTAAGTCCGTTCCGATTTCTTTGTTGAGTGACCATTATTAGGGAGAGAAAATATTCATAATTATAATTTCCGTTCTTTTTCTTCTTTATTGAGTTTATTGAATTTTTCTGGAAATAGTTGAGGTTTAGAAATATAGTTTTCATTCTTTTTATAAAATTCGGTACATTAGGTAAAAAAAAATAAAAAAATAAATAAATAAATAAATAAAAATAAAAAAATAAAAATAAAAAAATAATGTATAGAACACGCAGTACCAGACAAAAGCGAGGTCGTGTTGTCACGCGAAGCAGTGCTAGAAATAATAACCAAGCGTCAATTGATCCGCCAGTAATTAATAACGTAGCTGAAACGCCGGTTACTCTGACACCCATAGACCAACGGGCGAACGACGGTGAAACGCTCGTACCATCAAATCCGGTAGCTACCCCTCAAACCGAAAATAATAGCGCGATAGTAGCAAGGCCTCTTCTCCCCTCCAATGAATTGGCTCCAACATCCTCGTTTCCGATTAATCTGGCAACGAACAATGCACAAATGATTTATCAAAACCCGAATAGTCACACACCGGTCGTGAATAGCATAGAATCTGGATCGCAGTAATCCGCGGGAATCCCCTCATCGTTCATGAATTTAAAGCTTGCTATTGATCTCGTTCCCCGTTTCGACGGAAAATCATGCGCGTTGGCGAAGTTCGTGAAGCAATGTCAGCTTGCATATTCGCGCGTTCACCCGGGGAACAAAGTCAATCTTCTCGCATTGATAAGGAACAGAATCGAGGGACACGCGGATCAATTAATATCCAACCGCGGTGATCCGGAAACCCTTGACGATTTAGTGAGCTCGCTAAAAAATGCATTCGCACGGATTTTTGACGTGAACTGCGCACACGAGGAACTAAAAAGATTAAAACAAAACGAAAATGAACCTGCTGAGTCTTTTGGGGCAAGGGTGAGCGAAATTCTAAGTCGGGCACTTGAAGCATCAAAAGAAAAATACAAAGATCTCGAAACTGTCGGTGTTAACGTTTTGCTGAACCATACAGCCATTGCTGGCTTTGTAACGGGACTTCGTGACCCCTTGATCAGTGCCCTTATTACCAGGGATAAGCCCACCGTATTGAGCGACACGATTAATATAGCATCAGTTTTAGAAAGGGAAACCGAAAATAGAAACTCTCTATTCGGACTAGGTACTCGAAATCTCGATGACCAAAAATTCAATCGAAGCGCGAAAATAAACACGGTTATCGAAAATAATAAAGTTCGTAAATGTTTCAAGTGCAATCAGCCAGGTCACATTCGAGCTAATTGCCCTGACAGAAATCGCGAGCGATCCGTTTCGTGAATTGCAAAAGTACGTTGCGGATACTGCAATAAACCGGGCCATATGGAACGGGACTGTTTTAAGAAAAATCGCGACAAACGAAATTCCAATCTTACATATTCGAAAGAAGGAAACAAGCATTTAAACGAGAAACAGGCTACGCGGAAGAACGCGACGCGGAGCATGGAAATAGTAGCGCGTTCACAGTCTACCGGATTAACTTCGAATTCAAAATAGAGAAAATTTCCCGTTTACCTGTCGTCCCGTTAAACCACAAGGCATTCCGAAACGACCTCGCTCATTTCCTTGTTGATACTGGAGCCCAATTGAACCTGATAAAAAGGAGTGCGCTTGCTTCCGACATATCGATAGACTCGGAAAAAATTTATAACCTTACTGGCATAGGTTCGGGAATGTTGCGTACTCGAGGAGAAATTATCACGAACATCCGCGGGATAGACGTAAATTTCCAAATCGTTAGTGATTCGTTCCCGGTGAGTCAGTCTGGTATTTTGGGTACTCCTTTCCTGCGAAGACAAGAAGCAACTTTGATACTTGGCGACAAAATTTCAGGAATTCTTAGGCTAGGTGACGAAAATATTCGGTTTGTCGAGTACTCGACGCATTATCTACCTCCGAGAACGGCGAAACTATTGACGATCCCGGTCAAAGGGGACAAACGGAAAGCAGGCTACATTGCAAGAATAAACACAGGTCCAAGTATTTACCTTGGTGAAGTTTTAGCGACCCCGAAGGATGGATTCGTGAAGATCTTTGCAATAAACACCACAACTAACCAGGTTAGCTTGACTGTTCCCCCAATTGACCTTCAGGAGTTCGAAATTTTGCCTCCGTTACCCCGTTCTGCTCGAACTGCAACCCCGAAAGTAGAAAAAGGATCAAGCAGCAGCACAACGACTAACCCCATTGTCAAAATCACTAAATTTGGACGGACTAAACGATGTCGAGAAAGCTAGCATTCTGGAAATAATAAATATGTTTCCTTTCCAATTTCGCCTCCCGGGTGATAAACTTTCATTTACAGACGTCCTGAAACATAAAATTATTACCACTGATGAAACGCCTATTAATACCAAACAGTGTAGATATCCTCAAATTCATAAACAAGAAATACGGGAACAAATAGACGATCTCCTCAAAAACGAAATCATACAATCCTCTGACTCCCCGTATAACTCACCACTGTGGATTGTCCCGAAAAAAACAAGACGGATCAGGCAAACCGCGTTGGCGTATAGTGATAGATTACCGGGGATTGAACGAAAAAACCATAAGCGACGCGTATCCATTACCAAATATTACAGACATTCTCGATCAACTTGGAGGGGCTAAATATTTTAGTGTGCTTGATCTCGCGTCAGGATTTCACCAGATCCCAATGGATCCACAGTCCAAACAAAAAACTGCTTTTTCAACCCCTCATGGGCACTACGAATTTAACCGCATGCCATTTAGTCTAAAAAACGCCCCAGCTACTTTTCAAAGATTAATGGGCCGCATACTGTCAGGACTCCAAGGAGTCGAGCTTTTCGTTTACATGGACGATATTGTCATATACGCGAATTCTATAATAGAACACTCCCAAAAATTAAGAACGCTTTTGGCTCGATTGCAGAGTGCTGGACTAGCTCTGTCCCCCGAAAAGTGCCATTTCCTACGGAAAGATATTGTTTACCTTGGTCACGTGATTACAAATGAAGGTGTAAAACCCGACCCACAAAAGATACAAGCCGTTAAGAAATTCAACATACCCAAAACGCGAAAAAATAGCAAGTCATTTTTAAGTTTGATAGGATATTACAGACGCTTTATAAAAGATTTCGCGAAAATTGCCAAGCCTTTGACGTAAGTAGTATACGGTGCGCTCTGGCGACCCCCACTCCTATCCCCACTCTTACCCTTACTCCTTTTTCCGCCACTCCGCGCGTGCCGCGGATGTGAGGGAAAAGGCGCGGTGGGGGGAGAGTGGGGATGGGTGGTGTCACCACAGCGCACCGTGTGTTGGTATTATTATTATCAAAATAATATGAATTATTCTGCTAATAATAATAACTTTTTTTATGTTTCCTTTTTCCCCTATAATTACTTTTATTGATTTTTTAATTTTACCTGTTTTTTGCTGCCGACGATAGCCTTTTTTACAGTCGCATCGAAACCATCACACACACACACACACACACACACACACACACACACACACACACACACACACACACACACACACACACGCACACGCACACGCACACGCACGCGCACGCGCACGCGCACGCGCGCGCACGCGCACGCGCACGCGCACGCGCACGCGCACGCGCACGCGCACGCACACGCACACGCACACGCACACGCACACGCACACGCACACGCACACGCACAAGCACACGCACACGCACACACACACACACACACACACACACACACACACACACACACACACACACACACACACACACACACACACACACACACACACACACACACACACACACACACACACACACACACACACACACACACACACACACACACACACACACACACACACACACACACACACACACACACACACACACACACACACACACACACACACACACGCGCGCTACCATTCCTCCTCCTCCTCCTCCTCCTCCTCATCCGCTGAGGGAAAAGTTCGGCAATGCCCTCATCTACACCGAGGATGCTGGCGACTTCGCCTTAATGGGTTTTTAATTTGCAGCACTGCACAGTGTTAATATCTAGACGTAGTAACAAATTTGTCAAATCCTCATACGGCATGAACATTTCCGTTGTTCGCACATACACATACACACAACACACTTACAACACGCACCACGACACACACAAACTCCCCCATCAAACCGTTTTGTCGCGGATACATCTTTAGCAGTGCTCGCGAAGAAAAAGACTGACGATGCGCGATGCGGCGCACGGCTGAGAAGAAGATTAATTAAAAATTATAGGTGGGGGGTGTAAATAGCAATCATAAGAAACTAACGGCCATCATGGATATCATATGTCCACGCGCGCGCTCGCGAGGATACAATGTATCCGTGTTCTGTTATCAAGCGCACATTCATATCGATGTCGCATACCAGCGGTACCTATACCTATACATATATGCTGCTGCGTATCACTATATGTGTACGTTAATATCCTCCTTGGAGCCGTAGCGGAACGTATACTCGTTCTCGAGGGTACAAAGATGCTGGATCAGCAAAACTGCACGTGTGTCGGACGGTTACTCATTGTTTTGGCTCCCGAACATATCGCAAAGACTTCGTGCCGGGGTGGCCCTCGCTACAATATATATACACACAAACATATATATATATATGTATGTATTCCGTATATATATATGTCTGTTTTCGTTCATCTCTCAACGCGCGAGAGAGAGAGAGAGAGAGAGAGCACAATAGGATGCAAGTCACAACGTAGCGCGTGCCGTATATATATACACTAGGACCTCGATTTAATGGCCCTCGATTTAATACACAGCCCCCACCATGTCGCATTGATCGATCGGTTTTTCGCGTGGTGGGAGATGGTGGGGGACGCTTGAAGTCTCCTCGATCAGGCCCGTAGCACGGAGTGCCGATGCGCAGATACAACATGGGCGGGGCATGCACATCCTCGATTTAACAAGGTGCGATGCGGAGCCGGGCCCGCCACTGGCCGTTAAATCGAGGTCCTAGTGTATATAGATTCTGTGCTCTGCGACCGTGATATCATATGTTCGCACGCTCACGGGGATGCAATGCCCTCGTGCAGCGTCATCAAAATTGTACGTGCCTATAGCTGGCTCGTACCATTAAACATTATAACAAATATATGCTTTATTATATGTTCACGTGCAAGGATGACTAAAAGTAGATCTTTAAAGTTTTATAAACTGAAAATTATGTGTACCGAGGATGATTCATTTTTTAGACCATGAAGATACAGCAGCCAATCGAGCAAACTCATAGTCACCTCTACGAGAAACTATCTTTCTTAACTTTGGCTTCCTCTCAGAGGATATCTTTGCGCATCTTCTTCTCCGTGTAAAACATAATAGCTCGAGAGAGATCACGCGGGTATCGTTTACGCGGATAGCTTTATGCATACGCTACAAATACTGCGATTTTTAAAACATAACTGAGAGGGGGGGGTTTCGAGAGCTCGTGACGATATTATTTACACGTTTGTATTTCGTTTCCACTGAAATGCAAAAAAGATCATCAGTTGTGTGACAACCGTGTAACGATATAAGTCTATCAGTAGCCCTGACATAATGACGGATAATCACGCCCTTCGTTCGTGTATTCTCGAGATTTTAAAATTCGTGCTAATTCACAGTGTTTATATTAGGCGTCGTTGTAATCCTGCATGGCGTAGGAGTTTGACGGGTTTATCGACCGATAGGCTTATAAGCCGGTTAAAATATATTTTATGGTGGACACCCTTGCGTGTTATTGTGCGGGCCTTCAATCGAGGCATTCTAAGAGGCCAGCAGGTTTTAACGTGCGTACTTGAAGAGCTGCAACGACGAGGAGTTGAAAATACGCCGTTCGTTAGAGGGATTCGCAATGAACTTGCAAGTGAGTATTATCAGTATTATAACAAATGATAGTATATAAATAGGAATGAGAGAAAAATAGGAATAATAATAATAGAAAATAATAATGATAGGACAAATTATTCACTAAAATAAACTCATCGTTATAGTATATAGAGAACTGCTCGAGGCCTCCTCCGACGAAGAAGCAGCTCTCATAGAAGAGACGCGCGCTGTGCAGGAGCGGGACTTTTGGCAACGAACACATCCCGAAACTCGTAAGTATTTAAAAAACTGAGTGTATACGAATTGTATATGAGCTACACTACCGTCCATAAGTATGGAAACACTCGCCCCAGATCCGAGCCACACAAGAAGTTGTATCGCTCTTAGATAAATGAAGATATCTCAATTTCCCAAGCGGCGTTCTAAAAAAAGACATATTTAGCTTCATTTACCTTTTTTGGAAACATTTTTGAGCCTGGTACGCACTTTGAAAGATGGTCATTTTTTGGCTTTTTTTTGGAGGATGGAAATTTTCCCGCATATCTCGTAAAAAAAAATTTTCAACTTTTTTTCCGTGGAAAACTTGAAGCGGGGACTACAACCTTCAATCTCATTTTTTGGAAAATTTTTTACGATTTTTTTCGCAAAAAAAACGACCATATTTATAAGGGGTAGTCTTACTCTGAAACTACTGGGTTTTCGTAAAATTACTAAGAGGGTAAAAAGTTGCATACAGACATTTTGAATGTAAAACATTTTTTCAGAACTAAAAAAACAAATTCGAAGAAATAAAAAAAAATTTTTTTCAAAATTTTTTCTTAAATCAGCGAAATATTTTTTTTATCGTGAAAAATCGGGTCTCTTCCCTCATCTACACGGCTTTTTCATCGAAAAAGCCACCCTTCGCAGCTGTTACAGCTTTGACGAGACGTGGCATCTGCTCGACGTTCGAAACGGATGCCACGTTCGATGAAAAAGCCGTGTATATGAGGGAAGAGACCCGATTTTTCACGATAAAAAAATATTTCGCTGATTTAAGAAAAAATTAAAAAAAAAAAATTTTTTTTTTAATTTTTGAAAATTTTTTTTATTTTTTTCGAATTTGTTTTTTAGTTCTGAAAATATGTGATACATTTAAAATGTCTGTATGCAACTTTTTACCCTCTTAGTAATTTTACGAAAACCCAGTAGTTTCAGAGTGAGACTACCCCTTATAAATATGGTCGTTTTTTTGCGAAAAAATCGTAAAAAATTTTCCAAAAAATAAGATTGAAGGTTGTACTCCCTGCTTCAAGTTTTTCCCGGAAAAAAAGTTGAAAAATTTTTTTTACGAGATATGCGGGAAAATTTCCACCCTCCAAAAAAAAAGCCAAAAAATGACCATCTTTCAAAGTGCGTACCGGGCTCAAAAACTTTTCCAAAAAAGGTAAATGAAGCTAAATATGTCCTTTTTTAGAACGCCGCTTGGGAAATTGAGATATCTTCATTTATCTAAGAGCGATACAACTTCTTGTGTGGCTCGGATCTGGGGCGAGTGTTTCCATACTTATGGACGGTAGTGTATATGGTAATAAATAATAATTGTCTTTGCTCTCAACAGAAACTTCATCGGACTCCGGCTGTAATGGCAATGACGATGATGATGTTGATGAAGCAGGTCAAGCTGAAGAAGAGAGAGAGCATACAGTTGATTATAATGATTCGGTATTAGTTGCTGATACAGAAGCAGCTCAAGTTGAACAGAACCAGCAAACATTGAATCGTAAGTATACAACCTTAAATAAACTTTAAAATATACCAAACCTAAACAAACCCAAACTTTAAAATATATTACGGATAATATATTAATTTCCCTGTAAATTTCAGCATCTCGATTTGAGCGAGAAGAAGAGGAAAATGAGGCAGGACCGTCAGACTTACGTTATCGAAGCAGTGGCTCACTCATCGTCATTGCCGAGCCAGAAACAACAGGGGTTCCCGGAAATGAAGATCAGGCCGATAGTGATGATAGCGACGAAGTGCAAGTTATCGGTAGGGAAAATCAATTATGGAATAGTCAGCTATGGGGCAGCCAGTGGAAATAATACTTTTTTTACAATCATTGAGAGCTGCATTTTTTTTTATAAAATCTTATTTTACACCTTTTGGTCAGTTTGTCGGCATACTTTCGTCTGTATTTGATTAATAAAATATAAACAGAATACGAAATTTATATCTACCCTCATTTTCCTTCCTTCCTTCAGGAGCACAAAAAGGAGCTGGAAGAAGAAAACGGAATACGGACGCATATCGCGATATACAGCCTCCGGGGATTCGGATCAAAATAATTCAGGACATTGCGCGTTATTTTAACCGCTTTAAACTTCATGGTCGCGAAACAACTATGCGCATTCGCGAGCCACCCCAGGGAACGAACGTGATGAGCTGGCTTGAGGGGGCGTTTAGCGACTTACTTACACATATAACTAACTCGTGTGAGGGCGGGGATTATGTGGGAATATCATTCACCGCGAGCACTTTAACACTGTTACGTCCCGAGAGCGTCGGTAGAGCAGAAACTCTTGTAACCCGCAATACGCGAGTTTGACGAGTCTGATAGGAGCGGTTTCTGCTTTTTCCCTACTCGATACCGGAACTAATAGTATATAAATGTTTTTGGGTATTTCAGCGACCACTACGCGTGGCTGATTTGCCGGAAAAAAGATGTGGATGATTGCGAAGATTTGTTGATTAAACAGATGAACGTTTTTTATTCAGTTTCTAATTGTCGATGATCTTGGTTGGTAAGACCAAGATATTTGAATGTGAATACAGAATGTTTGATACACTTGATATTTTCGGATAACAGACACTGGAATCGCGCCCACGAAGTTTAGTTAAATTGAGCCCGATTCGATCGGACTTATGAGTTTGGTGTTTTATTCTGGATTTCGAATTTAGACTGTTCGTCGGAAATGGCGAGTTTTATTCTCGACCAAGACTGAGCGTAATGAAGTCGTCAAAAGCTAGTCGTAAGGGTGAACCGAAGTCAAATCATAAAATTTTAGTGCCTGACTTTTTGGAGAGTTCCGTTTTTTATAACCTTGGTGAATGGAGTTTAGGGAGATGGAAAATTTGGGTTTGGTAGGGGAGATTTGTTCTCGTTGGTCCAAGTGGAGCAAGGGAGGAGTCAAGCTGATGCCGCGTGGGCGTACTTAAGGGCGGTTTTTTCCTTGAGAAAGTTTGGTGATCGTTGCAAGTTTCCTGTGTCTGTTTTACATATATTTTCTTAGAGATAAACATGCCGGCGTTTTCCTTGGAAGAGGGAAACGTTATTTTAGTTGCAAGATGAAGAATATTCGATTATAATATGAATGTCGCCGTTTTCTTCTGGTGAGAGGCGCGTGCACGTGGGAAAGCAAATAGTCTCGAGAAATGCGGGGTTTTTCGCTTGTATGTTGAAAATATAGTTTTATGGCAGGATGTGTCCACTTTCCTCGGGAAAGGGTCGTGTGCTGATATTAGTTTTGGTGCATTTGGGGACCAAATGTATCAACTGAGTTGGATTATTTAGTTTAGATATTGGGTGGTCTTGAGATTCTGTTCTCGTCTAGTTTTGAATATAAATATATGTTCTTTTCGTGTTTCTTCCCGTCTTTCCGAGATTGATCGGTTACAGATTTTGATTGTATATAATAATTGTACAAGAAATTATTATTCGATGAGATCTATTTTATCGGTTACCGTATTTTCTACTGTCGTTAATTTCAGGTCGGTATTTGAAAGAGTGTAATAAAGAGGGAGACTCTGATCGAAAAAATATGCCGGTGGGGATGTAACAACACACGGCCCCGTGTGGCATTCTTTTCGGCCCGCCCGTGATTACGTATTTCAAGATATATGGCAGCTTATAAGTAGCGTTGCTTAAAGCGCAGAATCTCTTAATATCGATGACGCGTGTAGCATAAAAACGTGTATTGTCAAGGGTGTCGAGGGTAGGGGGCGTCGAAAAGGTTTAACACATGAAAGCGTTGCAAAACAATCCATTTTAACGATTCGTAATGATGATGATTTATGTTTACCTCGCTCGTTGGTAGCAGCCATAACGCATGCTGAACGAGGTAAAATACGCGTGGGCGTCTTACATAAAAATTGGCAACGAGTGAGACAGATTAACGGATCAGCTCAAAAAGTCGCAGCACTTGAGCTTACACGACGCCTAAATGTGAGAATACCGAGAAAAGGGTGCGGCATAAATGAAATTAACCATTATCAAGATTGTCTAGCGCAAGACGGTATTGCAATAGTCGTGTTTGAATTTTTGAGCCTAGGAAGACGTAAAAAGAAAGCCCTCTTCAATGGTACACAGAGCGTTCTGAGTGCTGTAGGAAAGATCTGCCACACTGTGTATATTCTGTACTACGAGCGTTCGAATCATTTTCAACCGATTCTCAGCCTGAGAGGAGCGATAGGTAGTACCGGTTTTTGCACAGCTTGTAACACTCTGTATCGTAAATTAGATCATCTGTGCAAAAAGGCAAAATGTTCTTGCTGTTTCGCGATACCCCCATGCGCTCAGGACTCAGGAGATACAGTCAGATGTGTAGCATGCAACCATGTTTTTTTTGGAGAAGTGTGTTACAAAAATCACAATAACGCTGAAGCATCGCGCAAACCGTCTGTTTGCGCGAGTGTTAAATGCTGTCGTGACTGTTTCGCCACGATAAGGCCGCTAGATAAAAAAAAGAAGGATGTGTGTGGTGAAGGGTACTGTAAAACTTGTAAGTCCGACCGACCGTACAATCACTCTTGTTTCATGAGACCACTTGTAAAAGATAGAGATTTGAACAAAAAAATATTCATCTTCTATGATTTCGAAACACAGCAGTGTAGGCCTTTGGAGGGTACCGCGGACACATATGTACACGAGCCGAATCTCTGCGTAGCTTAACGAGTCTGTACAGTCTGTTGCGACAATGAGTCCATAGCAGAGCCTTGCGAACTCTGTGGTGTACACGAGTTTGTATTTCAGTACAAGCCCGTAGCTCAGTTGGCGGAGTTAGCAATGCAGGATATAAAAGGATTTTCGCGTACAATCTTAATAGCTCTCAACGCAGGAGGTTTCGATGCGCAGTTCATTCTGCGGTATCTGATCGATGAAAAAAAGACCCAGCTACCGTCACTCATAATGAATGGTACAAAGATTATCACCATGCGTGTTGGTAAAAAACTCGTCTTTCTCGATAGCCTACACTACTTCCATATGCCTCTGAGCAAGTTACCAAAATCTTTTGGTTTAACTGACAGCCTGGTGAAAGGTACTTTTCCTCACTTATTCAATAAACCCGAAAACCAGTATTACGTAGGAGAATTACCACCTATGGAGTATTATTCTCCTGGCAGTATGCCTACGGCTGTGCGAAACAGGGTGTTTGAGCCGTGGTATCGTGAATTGAAAAATGCGAATTATCTGTTCGATTTTCGGAAAGAAATTGTAACCTACTGTAAGAACGATGTTACAATATTGAGACAAGCGTGTATGGTTTTTCGTAAAATGTTCATAACCATAGGTTGTGTTTGTCCATTTGACGAGAGCACGACAATAGCGTCAGCCTGCTTTCGGATTTTTCGGAAAAATTTTCTCAAAGATGACGCGATCGGTATTATACCCAGAGGCGGCTACAGATGGGCCGATAATCAATCGAAAAAAGCTGTTTCGTGGCTTGTGTGGATGGAGCATTCTCTAGGCCAACGTATTGTTCATGCAGGTCGATCGCGCGAATACAAGCTCCCTCAGAATTGAATGGTAGACGGTTATTACGAAGACCGTAACACGTTACACGTATTACAGTTCCATGGTTGTTACTGGCACGGTTGCCCGCGTTGTTTTCTGTTAAACAGAGATGAGGTACAAAGCGACGGTGTATCTATGAACGAACGTCACGAGAGAACTCTAGCGGTAGCTCATAAGATACGGCAAAGTGGGTACACACTGACGGAAATTTGGGAATGCGGGTATGATCATGCGCTTAAAACAAACACGGTGATGAGTGAGCTAGTGCGGAATCACGCTTTAGTTACAGCGGAGCCTCTCAATCCTCGCGATGCTTTCTTCGGAGGTCGCACAGAAAACATGGTTACGCTCTATGATGTAAAAGATACCGAACAGATACGCTATGTCGATGTATGCTCTTTGTATCTATATATTTGTAAATATGGTAAATATCTTGTGGGTCACCCGAAAGTATACGTAGGCGACGAATGTCTGACACTAACAGGACCTGATAACAACGATCTCGCGAAAGTCGATGGTCTTGTTAAGTGTACGGTGTTACCACCGCGAAATCTCTATCATCCGGTGCTACCAGTGCGTATGCATCAACGCTTGTTATTCGCTCTATGCCGTAGCTGTTGTGAAAACATGAATCAGGATGAATGTGCGCATGACAACACCGAAGAGCGTGTGTTCAAGGGTACATGGGTGGTCGACGAACTGCGGAAAGCTGTATCATGCGGCTACACAGTGATGCGTGTAGAAGAAATATGGCAATACGAGATAACGCAATACAGCCGTGATACGCAAACCGGTGGTCATTTTACCGACTACATAAACACATTCTTAAAAATTAAACAAGAAGCTAGCGGGTGGCCTGCTGTGTGTTTGGACAACGTCGAGGCGCAGGAACAATATATCACTGATTTTGAGCGTTCTGAAGGTATAAAACTAAATCGCGAATTAGTATCGAAAAACCCAGGATTGCGACAGGTAGCTAAACTCTGCCTCCATTCTTTCTGGGGAAAGTTTGGGCAGCGTAAAAATCTACCACAAACTGTAATAGTTTCAACACGCGCTAAGCTCCTTGAATTATTGACTAATCCAGAGTATGAAATCACTGGTGTCTTACCCGTAAACCATAGTATACTGTATGTGAGTTATATAAGAAATGATGACGTTATAATTCCATCAGGCATAGCAAACTCTGTGATCGCTGCATTTACAACGACTCAGGCTCGCTTAAAGCTTTATAATTATCTAGAACATCTAGATAGGCGCCCGCTATATTGCGACACCGATTCGGTTGTTTACGTAACAAAGAATAACCCTGCTGAATACGAGCCGCCGATAGGCCAGCTCTTAGGAGATCTTACAGATGAGCTGGATCCGGGTTGTTCGATCTTTCGTTTCAGGAGGTCCAAAATTCTATTCATTCATAACACACGCACCCGATGGTACCGAAAGTGAGGTTTGCAAAGTAAAAGGTATAACACTTAATTTCGCGAACAGCCAATTGATCAATTACAGTACAATACGCTCCTACATAGTTGACGACAAAGTGGAGCCTATAGAATTAAAATATGACGCTATACGCCATACACCATTTCATCATGTTGTCACACGAGCCGAAAAAAAGAAATGTAAGCCGTCGAGCGTCAAAAGACGACGTCACGGCGAATACGGTTCGCTTCCGTACGGTTATAAGGAAGGAAGTATTGTATATAAATGTTAATATTGTAAAATATTTATGTCACTACTGTAAAATATTCACGGTATTACTATAGAATATTTATGTTGTTACTGCAAAATAAAAATTTATACATATTCTGACTGTTCGTTTCCTTTATCTTGCACGGTTGTATAGAAAATTTACTCAGTCATTCAGATGGACACGCACTGGAAGCATCCCTGGACCTCGATGATCTGCGGTCCCACGGGTTGCGGTAAAACTTATTTTGTAAAAAAGTTTTTGAAATTTATTTCGCGTATGAACAGTGAACCATTCGAGAGAATTATTTTCTATTATTCCGAGTGGCAATCAGCATACACAGAGTATGGCACATTGATAGAGTTCCATGAAGGATTACCTCAGGATGCCGATTATGCTAACGATCCTCGTGCAAAACTCATAATAATTGACGATTTGATGCGCGAGGCGTCGAACAATAACGTTGTAGATCTTTTCACCAAAGGTAGCCATCATAAAAACCTGAGCGTTATTTTTATTACCCAAAACTTATTCCATCAAGGCCACGGCCAGCGAGATATCTCACTGAATGCCAACTATATTGTAATTTTCAAAAACCCTCGTGATTGTGCTCAAATTCAACATCTCGCACGCCAGGTATATCCGGAAAATCCTCGCTTTTTGCAAGAGGCCTATCACGATGCAACGTCCAAGCCACATGGTTATTTGCTGCTCGATTTGAAACAATCAACACCTGATAACTGTAGATTCCGCACCTGTATTTTTCCCGATGACCCTCACCATTTTGTGTACGTACCACGGAAAAAGATAAAAAGCAGCTGCAGTACTAGTGAATTGCCAGTTCAGCGTGTGTAATGGCATCTAATGGATCGTCGTGTTACGAAAAATGTATCGTCATATTGAGTGTACTTCAACAAGCCAACACGATACGAAATACATCTGACACGCACAAGAAAAAATCAAGTGTTAATCATTGCGTTTGTCAGTGCGTGTGGTACATTCTTAGGAATAGCGCTACTCCAAATATCCACAGCAGAAAGGCGATTAAAAGGAGCGATACATCAAGACGATTGACAGTTCATCACGCGTAATGGCGCGAGGTGGTTCACCGCTTTGCAAAAAGCACATTGCGATATTGCGAGCTCTTCAACATCTCAATAAGTAGCAACGTGAGGCCGTTTTACGTAAAGCAGATCCAGGCATCGTTCGCTGTATCTGTGAGTGCGCTTTGAACGTACTTTGTGGCAACGTACCTCTAAAGGCCGATCAGAGAAAAAAATTACGTCGTCACGCTCCCGTTCTTCGGCGTTTAGCCTCAAAAAAAGGCTGTTGGAAGAGTAAAAAACGAGTCGTCGTTCAAAGCGGCGGATTTCTGCTTCTCTTACTAGCACCAATATTAGGCACTGTTCTATCGAGTTTGATCAGTAAAATGGTACTCGTGCCGGAGGAACATCTATTACAGTTGGGCGCACAAAGTCATAAGCAACCAGTTTTCAGTGCGGAAATGTCTCAAACACGACCGACGCAAGGAGTTGATGCTACGCAGACTAGATTAGACACGGAGATGAATGAAATTTTGAATTCTAACGCATACAAGGATGAGAGGGAAAAGTGGGCTGCGTACTTGACTGTGCTACAGCGTTATCTTCATTTCATCGACGATGAGAGAACTCAGCAGTACCACACACTTATGAGAAATAAACCCACTGTACAGCCTGGTTGTGATAAAGAAGAAGAAACCTGTAGGAGCATGAACGATTCCGTGATAATTGAGAGAGTACCAGCTAAATTTCGCACAAAAGCGAAACTGTTGGTTCGTCGTTTACGTGACACACCACGATCCAATTTTTCTTGGGATTCGGCTGGTGTCGTATCGATCAGTGGAAAGCCAATAAAGGATTCAAATATTGTTGATCTCGTGAACAACGCCATGAGGGTGCGGAAAAAACCTAATCCAACGGGGCGCAATGCCTTTGCCCGGTTTCTGAGAACGATTCAGACACCGCGAGAATTAATGGCAATGAGGCATTGTGGACGGCGTCCGGAGCTAACTCAACATTGCATCAGTCCCAGCAGGATGCTGATGACAGTACAGCTAGTGATGGTTCGTCCGAAATGAGTCAGTCGTCGTTTTACAGTGGTCGTGAGAACAAACCACCAGTATAAGAGCACATAGCACAGCGCAGAGCGGCAGTGGTTATTATAATAAGAAAAGACGTGTAACTTGGGCTAACCTTAAATTATAATCATGAAAACTTTAGAAAAAGTGTACTTTAATCCATCCCATGAAGCATCGTTTTCAGGTGCTACCAAATTGCTACGTCAGGCTCGTCAGAAAAAAATTTCCAAGGTGAGGGCGTTGCACTGGCTTGAAACACAGGATGCTTACACAAAACACAAGCTTGTGCGACATCGCTTTCCGCGACGTTTCTATCATGTGCGGAACATCGATGACTTTTGGAAGGCTGATCTCGTAGATCTTCGCTCGATTAAGGATTATAATGATGGTTATGTTTATCTCCTCGTCGTTATAGACGTTCTTAGTAAATACGCATGGGTTCAGCCTTTGCGTGACAAGTCTGCCGCATCTGTGGCTAAAGCGTTTCATCTTATTTTATCTAAAAAAAATAGCAATGACCGATCACCCGTTTACCTGCAGACGGACAGAGGCAAAGAATTCGTTGGTGCTGCATTCCAGGCCCTCTTAAAGAAAAAGAACATACAGTTTCGTGTTGCGAGAAATACCGATATTAAAGCGGCTATTGTCGAGAGATTCAATAAAACGCCAAAAGAAAGAATGTGGCGTTATTTCACGTATTCTAGGCAAAAACGTTACCTTGACGTTCTGCAGAACATCGTTTCGGCATACAACCATTCTACGCATAGCGGTATAAAAATGGCTCCTGCCTCGGTAACACTTGCTACAGCCGCTAGGGCTCGGAATAACCTGATGCAGCGCTACAAAAGAACAGAACATTGCTCCCCTAATTACAATGTGGGTGACATTGTACGCATCAGTAGCGTGAAGGCAGCCTTTGCAAAAGGTTACGAAGGTGGTTGGAGCAGCGAACTATTCAAGCTTTACCGTGTATCGCGCAGTATTTGCCCCGTGATATACATCCTGCGTGATCTCCACGACGAGGATATTGATGGTATATTTTATGAAACTGAGTTATCGAGAGTACGAACAAAAAGAGGGTAATTGATGGTCAATAAAATGAAGGACGAATTTTACATGGTTTTACCCAGTAATAGTAGTATGAGTTTTTATCCCGATAATATGACAACCCGGTATACCACGGATTTGCCACAATGTATGTCTCTTCACGGTAGCTGGGCCGTTTCTTTAGCTGAAATACACATACCCATGACCATTTTGCATGTGGCTCCCGGTAGTAAGCGAAACTTTATGAATTTCGTAACGGTAGTAGTACCTGGTGTCATAATGAACTTTGAGTCTAAGCACGAACGTGTCTGTGTGCCGCCAGGTGTTTACCATAGCATAGATACATAACTCGATACTATTAACGAAATACCTTGTGTTGCGGGCCATCTGAAATTTAAGTACGCTCGCAATGGATATGTGACGGTTACGCGTATCTGTGAAAGATGCAAGAACCTGGAACACTCCTTTTGCTTCGCCGACGCATTAAACAATGTTTTAGGATTTACTGAAGGCAAAGAGGTAGTAGTAGTAGAGCGGGAGGAATACACTGCACAGAGGCCTGCCAATCTAGCCAACGGAGCTCCCAATATGATGTATGTTTATACTGATATCTGCGAGCTCTATATCACTGGTGATGTGCATGCGCCGTTGCTACGTGTCGTACCAGCTGCTGCCTCTGATAACCGTAATTACGGGTCTGTGAAAATAAGAAGTTTCTCACCACCACGCTATGTTCCTCTATTACGCCCTAGTTTTCAAACAATAACCATTGATATAAGGGATGAGTTTGGTGAACCGTTACCATTCGAGTACGGGACGTTGACTGTGACGCTACAGTTTAAACGTACAGATTAACTAGTTGTAAAATGGATTACTACGACGAATACTTTGATATGCAAACGGGAAGTGGTGCTCGAACTGGTTATGGCGGTATCAGCCATGTGTATATAGGCTCGCCGAATCAGAGAGGTCACGGTATTGGGAGTTTCCTAGGTGGCCTCTTTCAGAGGATAATACCTCTCTTGAAACAAGGCGCTCGGGCTGTTGGTAAAGAGGCGCTTCGCTCGGGTATTAACGCTGCTACGGATATCATGGATTCTGGTATTCATCCAAGATAAGCATTCAAAACGCGCCTGCGCGAATCAGGGGAAAATCTGAAGAGCAAGGCCGAAAAAAAATTAGTGCGCTCATGAAGGGTATAAAGCTGGCTATAAAGCTGGTAAAATTAATGAACTGATGCATTCTCTTGCTGAGAGCGCATCACGACGCACGGGTGTGAAAAAAAGAAAGAAGACCGCCAAGTCACGTTCGGTCGGTGTGAAAAAAAAGAGGAACAAGAAGAAGAAGACAGTGAAAAGAAACAAAGCGACAAAACCAGCTGTTAAGAGGCGTAACAAGAAATCAAGAACAGTGACGGATACTTTTGCTTAACCTGGGCTCGAAAAAAAAATGGCGTTCCTACACGCACATTCGTGTGAATGTCTTAAGTCGGAGCTTGAACTATTTACACTACCTCCGACCCAGACAACGATCGAGGGAACACATTCGGTGTATTATAAGCCAATCTCATCATTGACGGATGATTCGCCGATAGAATTTGTCATACCGGGACAGGGAGATGAGTACATCGATCTTGCGCATACCGTGCTGAGTATACGCGTTAAGATAGAAACGCCAGACACAAAAGAGCCTGATCTCCTCAAAGTAGGGCCAGTCAATAATCTTCTGCACTCAATGTTCAACCAGGTTGATGTATTTTTGAATCAAAAACTTGTGTCGCCTCCTAATAATGCTTATGCATATAGGGCCTACATTGAAACCCTCTTGAATTACGGGCATGATGCTAAGAGCTCGCATCTCACGAGTGCTTTATGGTATAATGATACAGCTGGTAAAATGGACGATACGGCCGATGCCAATAATGGTCTTACAAATCGACGGAACTTACTAGGCAAGAATAAAACGATCGATCTCCTCGGCCATTTGCACTGCGATATCTTCAATCAAGAGAGGTTTTTGCTAAACGGTGTTCAGATGCGTCTGCGGCTCGTACGAACCAATAACGCTTTTTGTCTCATGAGTTCTTTGAAAGGCTGTGCGATTCGTATTACGGAGGCATCGCTACTTGTACGGCGCGTTAAGATAGCACCAGGTATACTTCTAGCTCATGCAAGAGCTCTGTCTAAATCTACAGCAAAATATCCTTTGACGCGCGTTGAAGTTAAAGCAATATCGCTGCATGCGGGTGTACATGGGGATACTCTTGATAATGTCATACTCGGCCAGCTGCCTAAACGTATAATTGTCGGCTTTGTCGATAATAAGCCTTTCAACGGTGATAGTACAATGAACCCCTTCAATTTTCAAAATTACAAAATTAATTATCTTTCTTTGTATGCTGATGGCATGCAGATACCGTCAAAGCCTCTACAGCCTGACTTTACAGCCGGCAGTACGTACGTTGATGCATACCACACATTATTTTCCGGTACAGGTATTCACTTTCTCAATTAGGCTAATTCTATTACACGTTCAAGCTATCCATGGGGCAATTGTCTCTTTGCATTTGATCTTACGTCTGATCTTTCGGCCAATAGTAGCACTCATTGGAACCTTGTGAGGCACGGTAGTGTGAGGGTAGAAGTACGTTTCGCAGAAGCCCTGACGTCAACTATTAATTGCATTGTGTATGCGGAATATGATAACGTTCTGGAGATTGACTCATCCAGACAAGTGATCGTAGATTTCAGTGGCTGATGAGAGAGAAGCGCCTTCAGTTAGCGTTAAGCGCTTGGGGTGTGATGGTCGAAAAAGATTTCATCATGAATATCGTTATTGATATACAAGGCATGAAAGATAGAGATAATCAGTTTATACCTAAAGAAGTAGCTATCGTCTCGATACAAAGCGAGGACTTTTATCATTGGCTTGTAAAACCGCCATATGCGTATGACAAATTGTCACCCACTGTAAAGAGGCGAAACATGTGGTTGGGTGATAATATTCACGGTGTAAAATGGTCTGAAGGCGATGCTTCGTTACGTTCGCTGGAAAAAAATCTGAAGAGAATTGCGGCCCAAGCTACACGGATTTTCACAAGAGGCTCTGAGAAATCATCATATCTAACATGGCTCACGGGGTGTTTCATTATAAATTTAGAAGATGATGATGAGGCTCCGTCATTCCGATACCTGCCACGAAGTGACATACGTTGTGTGTATCACGGCGTGCTTAATAAAAAACCTGAACACAAATGCGCTCTCAATAACGCCACGAGGATCAAAACATGGCTCTGTCATAGCGAACGAATCGCCTCCTTATGGGAGTATAGAACTACTACATCGTGGTCAGAGGACGAGGCAAAAGAGGAAAAGAAGGATCATGAACAGTCTTCAGATTCTGCAATCTCTCAAGAACGTACAAGACCATATGGTGGGCGTATACCCAGCAGATCGCATCCCGAGGGTGTGGACGAAACCGACGGCATTCGTGGTTAACACCGATGGACACAAACTACCCGGGGCCCACTGGGTCGCCATGTACGTCGATCGAGATAGACATGGCTGGTTCTTCGACAGTTACAGCCTACCACCAATCATCCCACAGCATCTCTCGCGCCTCCGAAGAAACTGCAGACTCTTTCGCTGCAACGCAACTCAGTTTCAAGGCCCTTATTCACAATGTTGTGGCCAGTGTTGTGTTATGTTTCTTCATTATATGGCTACTCGTTTCGGTATTAACCGCTTTAGCGACGTATTTTCGAATGATTTGCAGCGAAACGATAAAATAGTTCATGAGTATTATAATGCGTATATCGATAAGTGTAGTAAACCTAAGTGTGTAGTTTCCGATACCAATAGTTGTATCGGTGGGGGTTATAGAAATAAGCATCTACATTGTATACAGCACTGCTGTTCTCGCTCTCGGTAATTATTGGAAATTAAACGTTTTAAAAAAAATGTTTTGTCTGGCTTTTATTTCATTGCTTTCAAAAAAAATCATACGAGTGGTGACACGTTTAGATATCAAATTTCGCTGACGTACAATACCGCTAATTGTAAGTCTTAAGTTTTACGCACGTGCCATATACTGCTGACAGTATATCCCTGTCATCAACGCCATTTTGACTCGATCTTTCGAGATACCATCATGTGATGCAGAGTCAGCTGCAAGAAAAGATGGCAGTAGAAGGGGCAGCAATCAGAAACAAACCAAGTATTGTTGAGCCAGCTACACACTCAGTCGTCATTCGTCGTCGTTAACCGAACTCATCCAGATCTATACGGTTTTTTCTATACAAAAAACAAAGCGCTGCGCATTAAAACAGCGAATAGAAAGACATTTGCAAAACATCGACGACCTTAAAGTGGTGATACGTGCACGATCTGATTTGAATTTGTTAACGCTTCAACTAAGAACACTCGAACGCCACGATGGATTTTTCACGCATCAATAAGGCGAGCAAATTGTCAGAATTCCTACCGGTGAAAAAATTAGTCGAATTGGAAGTTGGTAAGGACTACAAAATCACCAGCATAAGACCAGCGCGAACAACATGGGGAAACAGAATTACCGTTGATATCGACAACGAATTTACGTGCTTCCTACCGCTGAGATTTGTCAAAGTCTTCGAGGAGGACGATACCCTGCTTCAACAAATGTTAACTACCGCACACGCTGACAAATTGCTCATGCGGTACCTGGGTGGTCGATTCAATAATATAGAATTCAAATCCGCTGCAGAGTAATACTACAGCAGTTGAGTGTAATCAGTGAGTGCTACAATATGATCGGGTGTGATCTCGTTTTCGATATTCAACATTTTAAAGATAAAAATGGCAAGTTATTGCCGAAAGAAGTAGTTGTTGGGGGTATACAAAAACCACGATATCTATCAGGGTGGCTGGTCGCCCCACCCTGCCACATCAGCGAATTACCGCCTATCGTACGCTTGGAAAACGAGCGGAAGGTGGAGAAAATTCACGGCATTCATTGGACCGAGGGCAGTATCAGCATCGAAAATCTGCGTGAAGAATTATTCAGAATAACCAATAGATTCAGATACACTCTCCTGTACTCGCGAGGCCGCCAAGCTGTCGAATTTCTGGAAGAGGTCACCAAGCGACGGATCATAAACCTGGACAACAATCAACATTTTCCATCAACCACCGATCCGTCGCCTCTGGCCGTAGTATGCCCATGGCATGGCCGCCAACGAAATCACCATAACCCCCTCATAATATATCATTGTGCTCTACAAAATGTAAAAAAAATGCAGTGCTATCTAATTCATTTTGCCTTTCGCAATATTGTACATTCATAATTGTGTTAAATGTAAAAAAAATATTTTATCAAATAAAACATAAAAAAAGTAATGATTATTATTATTATTCGAAAATATTCTGATAATAATAATAATAATAACATACGGTGCGCTGTGGTGACACCACCCATCCCCACTCTCCCCCCACCGCGCCTTTTCCCTCACATCCGCGGCACGCGCGGAGTGGGGTAAAAAGGAGTAGGGGTAGGAGTGGGGATAGGAGTGGGGGTCGCCAGAGCGCACCGTATACTACTGACGTATTTGCTAAAAAAGGAAGCACCTTTTCGTTGGGGTAGTTGCCAACAACAAGCTTTTGAAACGTTGCGTGATATGATTTGTTCAGAACCTATCCTACAATATCCGGATTTCAGTAAACCTTTCATTATGACGACCGATGCATCAAATTATGCTCTCGGTGCGGTTCTAAGCCAGGGACCTATTGGCAAGGATCTCCCTATTTCTTTCGCCTCACGTACGTTAACTGAAACGGAAGTAAATTACTCAACAACGGAAAAAGAGCTGCTTGCTATCATTTTTGCCGTTCAGCAATTCAGGCCTTATATATATGGGCAGAGATTCACGTTAGTTACAGATCACAGACCCCTTTTGTGGTTACATAGCACCAAAGATCCGACTTCCAAATTAATGCGGTGGCGAATTAAGCTAAATGAGTACGACTTTGAGATGGTATATAAACCCGGTAGAATAAACTCAAACGCCGATGCTCTTTCCCGAAATCCGACGGACGGGGGGATGGACGAGCGTGTCAAGGGTGGAGGGGATAATCTGAATCAAACAAATAAAAAGGGAATCGACTCGAGAGATCTGGAATCGGCGCTCGTCGGCGCCGACAAACCGCTGATTGTAGGTTTCGCCAGGAGTCGAAACCCTGGGGTGTTAATCGAAAATAAATGTAACGCCGAAGTACTAGTGGGCTCTATTTTCCTGATATGCGGGGAAGTAGGGCGAAAGACCGATAAAATGGCAAGGGCTGCCGGAAATGGGTCAGAAGTAACTTCAGATTTGGAAAAAGAAAGAAATACTAGCGTAAATCACTCGTCTTGTCACGACGAGATAACAGTCGATGCTAGTAGGCTTCCAGTGTGCTCGCAATCAATTGGTCACCCTCAAGCGCGAGAAGGAAATAATGACCGTGAGACTTCGCATTTATGCGAGTCTCTTGAAGAAGGGTCGCATCATTTTGGTTGTACCTCGCTGGTTAAGGCGAGTATTGAGTCTCGTGGCACGCTGCAGGTGCTTGGGCTTCGGCCAACACGAGGCGAGGCATCCCTCTGTCGTCCGAGTACTGAGCTTATGCAACCCATAAGTCACGGAAATCATTGGGGTGTCGGTTTGGGAAGTCAATTGCCCTTTGTAGAAAGAATGGCGGCTATGGGAAGTCAATCGCCCATGAGTGATGAGAGCATACTAGTGGTTGAAGTTGCAGGCCCTGGTAAAAGAAAATATGATGGTAATCATGGTGATCATTGTGCGGAAGCGTTACAAAAACAAGTGAGGATTGACTGCCCTGAGACGCGCTCGATCATGACCCGGTGTCCCTCTTATATCATCTATACTAAAGACAAATTAAGTATGCGAAGGGACAATGTTATTCATTTTGTCTCGCCTGACTGCACATTCATGTCGGAAACAAGCGAGGAATTACTCGCACAAAACAAATTCTCCATTGATAGCGTGCTTAATAATCGGCCCAGCTCTGGTGAGGCATTAGCGTCAAAATGGAATGACTATTTCATCTTTCACCTTATCATTGAAGAAACCGTATAGAGACCAAACCCTTCAAATATTGAAAATTGTATTTTGTCCTTGAAACACCTTATGGAACACGTAAACATTAAAACCGCGAGCCTTTCAAAAGCTCATAATGGATTGAACCCGCTTCAATGGTCTATCGTAACGCAAACTTCGACAAATTTATTCGATAACCAGGGTTACACTTTCACGATTTGTACAGCTGAAATTCAAATACCACTAGCAACCGAGCGAGAAAATATCTTACAGGAATATCATAAATCAGCAGTCGGAGGTCATTCCGGTATGAATAAACTATATAAACGTATCCGACAGGATTTTTACTGGAAAAATTTCAAGAAAGACGTAGAAGAAATAGTCCGTACTTGTGCTAGTTGCCAAAGAAATAAACTAGTTCGTGTAAAAACGAGACAGCCGATGAAAATCACAGACACACCGAGGGGAGCTTTCGATAAGATCCAAATGGACATCGTAGGTCCTTTGACGATAACAGATAGAGGAAACCGATACCTACTAACCTTACAGGACAATCTCACAAAATATTCAGATGCTATTCCGATCCCTAAGATCGATTCGGTTACAATAGCTCTCGCATTTGCTGAAAATTTCATCGCTAGATTTGGATGCCCAAAGGTTATACACACAGATCAGGGAAGCAATTTTCTCAGTCAAATGATGAAAACTTTCTGCCGCATATTCAAAATCCGTCAAATAAAATCAACTGCCTTCCACCCTCAATCATTAGGATCGTTAGAGAGGGCTCATCATGTATTTATGGAATATTTAAAACATTATTGCACCATAAAGAACTCGCGCAGTAAAAAACGAAGAATGTTATATCGCCGTTTTCCATGCGGTTAGTCGTGGACGTTCGCTGCTGCGGCAACAGATGAAATCAAACACGACAAGGGCATCGTAATTATTTAAACATTGTGTGAAATTCAATCGTGCAGTCGGTAATGTTGATTTCATCTCGCACAGTCGGAAATGCACAAGATTAGCTCGTAATTTCGATCATGCGTGGCGCTGCGCGGCGGCGTTCGTAACTTTCTCCGGAGATAAATTTGTTAACACGTGCGGGATGTAGACTATTTAAACATTGTAAGAAACTAAACGTTTCGTTGACAAAAACCCGAGGGGAAACGTTGATTTTTAAAATGGCTCTGCCTACACCTTAAGCTGTACTACTTGTCGATTGTTCACCTTAAACGCTGCCGATAAAATCAGTATTGAATTTGAAATTTTATGTAGTTAAATATTTAAACAAGTCGAAAAGTTCGATCGGGAACGCGGATTTCATCTCGCGCAGTGAAAATGCAGACTGTCCTTTCACCGTTTTCCTCCCAGTTAGTCATGGACGTTCGCTACTGCCGCAGCAGATGAAATCAAACACAACAAGAGCATCGTAAATAGGCGAATGTTCGACGGAACGGAATCGTGCCAACGGAAGTGTTGATTTCATCTCGCACAGTCAAAAAAACAAAAGATTCGATAAATAATTTCGATTTTCGAAATGATTATACCTTCACCTTCAGTTGCACTGCTTGTCGATCGTTACACGAAATCAGTCTCGAATTTGCAATTTGATGTAGTCAAATAATTCAACGAATGGAAAGATTCGACCGGCAACGTGGATTTCATCTCGCGCAGTGAAAAACGCAGAATGTTATATCACCGTTTCCCATGCGGTTAGTCGTGGACGTTCGCTGCTGCGGCAACAGATGAAATCAAACACGAAAAGGGCATCGTAATTATTTAAATATTGTGTGAAATTGAATCGTGCAGTCGGAAATGTTGATTTGATCTCGCACAGTGGGAAACGCACAAAATTAGATCGTAATTTCGATCACGCGCGGCGCTGCACGTCGGCGTTTGTAATTTCCTCTGGAGAAAAGTTTATTAACACGAGCGGGATTTAGACTATGTAAACATTGAACTAAACTACACGTTTTATTAAAAAAAAACACGAGGGGAATCGTTGATTTTTAAAATGGCTTTGCCTACACCTTAAGTAGCACTATTTGTCGATCTTTTACCTTAAACGCTGGAGATGGAATCAGTCTCAAATTTGCAATTTGATGTAGCCAAATATTTAAACGAGTCGAAAAGTTCGATCGGAAACGCGGATTTCATCTCGCGCAGTGAAAATGCAGATTGGCCTTTCACCGTTTTCCTCGCAGTTAGTATTAATAAGTTGGCGCCAAGTCGACCACAAATCGATAACAAGGCGACAACAAGTCGACAACAAGTCGACCACAAGTCGATATAAACATAAATATAATACGATACATAACATAATAAACATTAACATAAACATAAACATTATCGACAACTTGTCGATAACTAGTCGACAACATGTCGACAGCATGTCGACCACAAGCAGACAACGAGTTGACAAGTCAAGTAAAAATGGCAAAAAGTCGATGTAAAAATTATCTGTTTTGGAGACAATTTCGTGAAGAAATTGAAAAAAAAGTCACCAAGAGAGCCCTTAATTTTTTTTCCGCTTGTTATAATTCCAAGCAAAATGAACTTCCGATTTTAACATGCATCAATCGATTTGGCATATCAAAATCTATAATAATGTATAATTACCATTATCTATTTTGACTGCGAAAACATCGAACAAGGCATGTAAACCTCGAGCTATACCGAGAGAGCTCTTTCTTCTATTCTTTTTCCGCATATTATAATTTCAAGCTAGGTTCTGATTTTATCATGCATTTCAGATTTATCACGAAAAAGTACTCGTGATTCGCGATTTGGCGATCTGCATTTCGGGATTTACATCCACTATGCTCTCTCATAGAATAAGGTGTGTCTTCATTGGAAAATCAAGGGATCATCACAGTGAGACCGCTCGAAGAAGAGCCGATTTATTTTTTAGGTGGATAGGATGAGCTAATCGGTCTAATTTTTTTTTTTACAAATTGAAACGCCGATCAAGAATACAAAATGAATTTTTAAAAATGACTTCATTCATTGTTCAACATTGAACGCGTTTTTCTTGGAATGGTGTTTATGAAAACGGTGGCCACTCTCAAAGGAAGCGTTTTCAACCTATCCGTTTGAATTTTTAACAGAACATTATTCACCTCATTCATTATGCTCCTACGGAAGCTTTTTTTTTTTTAATCATCCTTTTTTTTTTACGAAAAACTGTCGAAAAAAGCTCAATTCGATACTTTATGTTCAAACCGCTGCCATTTTTTAAAATTTCATTAAAAAAAATCCTCGATAAGAACATAGCGGATTTTTTACAAATCAATAAATGATTTTGTATTTTTCGTTTCACATGAAATTTGCGGTCGCAATCCTGGCCAACATGGGACACCATTTTTCTCCACGCAATTTTACGTAATTAAAAAAATATTAAACAATGAATAAAGAAATTGTTAAAAATAAATTTTGTATTCTTTATCGGTGCTTCAATTTATAAAAAAAAAATTAGACCGATTAGTACTACTATCCACGTTAAAAAAAAAAATAGCGGAAATCGGCTATTTTTCGGGTGGTCGCACTGTGATGATCCCTTAATCCAAAGGTAAATGCTAGATGGCTTGAACCTTTTGAATTTCTCTGGAAATCGCAAGTTCACAGCTTGTACAGATCCAAAGTGTACAAAAAGTCAAGCTAAACAAGTGCTAATAACAGTACTGAAAGGTAAAAGCCAACTTGAGATGCGAAAATGTTGAACAATTTGAAATTTGGCACCAAGTCAAAAAGTTTTTAGAAAAAGCGGTAAACAGTCGTATTAAAGTTACGTTTGCAGCTGGTAACTTGCGGACACTCTGTCCAACAAGAATACAAACTATCCCCAGATGATACTCTCGAACAAATTTACCATATCTTTTAACTTGCGCAAGCTGGACATTGAAAGAAAAAAATCAAAATTGTATCAAATGTTGCTATTTTTATCAATTTTTTCGAAATTCTAAAAGTTAATGAAAATGTTTCGAAATTTCTCAGAAAATATTAAACCGTTTTCCACTCTTTACGCTTTCTTTCAATACTATTATTTCACTTTTCATCTAATTTTCACTTTTTCAAATAATATCACAGCTTTTTTCATTTTTTCATATTTTACAACATCACTTTTCAAACACTACGGCTTGGCATGGGTGCGATAGAGATAGCTGAAAATACGTTTCTCTCTGTCATTTCGTTCAACTGTCATTTCGGGCCAAGCGACATAAGCTTCGACAGCCGTGAGCCAAGGCAGAGCTTATGTGATGCAACTTCACGCGGCACAGTTCTATTCCACCTTTTCGAATAAAAACGCATTAAAATGCAACTTTTAACATTTTTTTTCTCCATGCGATCTGCGTCAAAAAAAATTTTCCACCAGCGCTTTGTATTCAGAATTAAATAATCTTCACGTTTCAAAAATAAAAATCAACTTGACATTATTTTTCGTCATCACCATTTTTCTGCTGTAAAAACTATAATCATCACATTCACACCGTATTTTTTTTCGAATCGGGCTTCGAAAACCATTTAAAAACCGCACCCGAAAAACTCCGATATCACCTCCCAAAACCCTCAAAAAAATACCGTCCACATTATAATGGTCACGCTGTATACTCAAACGTACGTCATTGCGTAGATCAAGAACGATCTAAAAAAAAATATATATATATATATATATATATATATATATATATATTATATATTACATATAATATATTATATATAATATATTATATATAAATTTATATCCATAAAAAGTATTTTTAATCTTTAGAGCGACGTGGTACGGAAATACGAAGAAAAAAATAAAAAATTTCGTAATAAGTTATTACTTTTATCGCGTTTTCGAAACGTTACAAACTACAATGATGTGAAGTTTAATAGATCATCCACAACAGAAGAAAACATTGTTATGTGTGTGCATGCAAATGGAAAATATCGCGTAATACAAGCAATAATGCTTCGTCATATAAAAAGAAAAACCGTAGCACATTGAAAGAAACGTTTAAAACCTTACCCACAGAACTTTGAGGTGTTGATTTTGAAATTAGCCACTTATCCATATTCATTTTTCTCGTTGAGTTAATATACTTCAATTTTCCAAATACTGATATGACGGTATCATAAGTCGACAAACGGGATGATCCCTCGTCCACGTATGAACAATATTTCCTCTTGATTTGGCGAGGCAGAGTCTGTTTTATGTTTGAGAATTTTTGTTGGCCCTAAAAAGGGCCGTTGGGTTGGCGAGTTCGTGCGCTTAGATGCGCGGAGAGCGAGCCGTTTTGCTCGGTGCTATCGGTTTTGCTGGTCGATTTTGCTGGTCATTGCATATTGCTCGGCGGTCTTAGCGAGCTCGTCAAATAATTTATCGAATTCGGCGGTGTCACTGGGGGTAGGAGTGTTTGAACCGGGGAGGAAAAAGATGGGTTGATATGGAGGGGTGTTGAAAAGGGACGAGCATTAAGTGGAAGGATTCATTTTGGGTTCACCAGGATAATTGATGGTGGGTAAGTCGAGAGGGCGGGATGGGGTATGGCGAGGATAAGAGTTTACTTTTAGGCGAGGATCAGGAAGAGGATGGGATACGATACAGTTTTCTTGTGGATACGCTCTGAGAACTCGTCGTAAACGACGGTTCTAATAGGCGCGACCGTTCTTATTGGTCGGCATAAGGTTTTTTTTTAATACCTCTTTTCGTTAAATTTGATTTCACAGAATTAAGTTGGTATTCGGATATATCTAAAAAAATTAGTATGCAATGGTAAGTGTGGTGAGGGTGGGAAATGATAGGTAGCAAGGGATCTTTATTTTATTATTGCTTCTTTTGTTAGGCTGCGTGGAGATGCCTTAGCGGTGTTGTTCGCCTTATCGGTGAGAGAAAACGCCTCAGTGGTGTAAAAACGCCTAAGCGGTGTTTATACGCCTTATCGGTGTAGCGAGCAATATCGAATGCGACTGACGCTGCTTTACTAAACCATCTCGGGTCGTATCCGCGGACGGGAATCTCCGCGACGCTTCGCCCTCCGTCGGAGGCTTTGGGCACTGCGTCACTTTCGAAGGAGGTGGAGGTGACCGCCAGACCGCGAGAGCGAGAGGACAGGGACAGGACGAAAGAACGGACAACGGACTCTCATGGGTGGGGGAATTCGCCTATAGAGGTCCGGCGGCATGTGTATGTGTAGTGTGCGCCTATGTTTAGCCTTACATCAACATCCTACATTCGTATGTAATAAGTATAGTAATTAATAATACGGTACATTTAATGAACTTGTGATATAAACGAAAAAAGGGAATAATATAAACATTAAATAGCAATAGTAAAAATCGTTTGGTGGATAATTAATGATTTTAGATTTTTAATCAGGGGATGACTTTGCCTTTGCCATGAGTGATCCCTTATCACGTATATTTTACCGAATATCGTTCCGTTCCTATTTTTTTAGGATTTATTCGGATGAAAAAATCCGAAGGTCACGTGCAACAACGGTATTTCCCGATGTATACGACAAAATTCTACGTGCTTTTTTTCTCTATCAGAAATTAAAATCTTTATAAAGAAGAAAACCTTAATTACACGGTTTTTACCCCCAACTTTGAATTACCCACCAAATTACCCGGGACTGCCGAGAATACCCGAATTTCGGGTAATTACCCACACATTGGCAGCACTGTCGCTCACACGTACACGCGCTACTATGATTGTGTGATGGGCGCGTAAGAGACTAGAGAGGGGGTAAGTTTTACGCGCAATCTGGCTGCACTGTCGTAGTCACTGAAAGTTCAGTGATCGTAGTCGATATCTTTGCTTGTACTCGAGGCGGGTAAACGATACATAACATAAATGGGTAAACAGAGAGAGAGAGAGAGAGAGAGAGAGAGAGAGAGAGAGATAGAGAGAGAGAGAGAGAGAGAGAGAGAGAGAGAGCGTCAGGGTGGGTGTGACGAGCGTATGAGCGAAGAAAGGCAGCCACCGCACCGCGTAGACTTTATTAGAGAATTACTATATGCATTCCGAGTTCCGAGATAATTGTATTTTCCACATTTTCATCTATGTATAAAATAAAACCGTGTTTCTAAATATGCTGAATTAAATAAATTAATTTGAATGAAAAGAAGAAACAAAAAAGAAATGAATGGAAATATTCAGATATTGACTTGAATGAAAATGAATTATCGAGAATTGAGAAGTGAATTATCACACGAACCGTCTACTTCTGAATTGAAAAGTATATTGAAGAAAATAATGCGAGACCGAGTCACAAGTTTCAATCCGGGAAAAACCCGGGATTTTTTTCCGGTTTCCGTATACACCCTGGTGTAGTATTATGTACTTTCGAAGGGAAGACTTCATTAGATTGGTTTTAAAGAGTTTATTCATATTTCCTTCAAAACAATGTAGCCGCAAGGCGGTTATATAAAGTGAAATCGTTTGGATATGCTGTCTAGCTCGACCTCAAGTCCTACGAAACGCGTTCTTCTTTCTCGATGCGAAGAATGAAAATCGTCTCTCGTCTCTTTCCTCGATGGTCCCGCCGAGGTCTGTCTAATCTCTCTTTCTCTCCCTCATCGCCTGTCTCTCTCTTTCTTTCTTTTCATTGTTTCTACACGAGTGTAATAGAATTTGAAAAATTGTATGTATAAGGTAAGTGTGGGTATTACTGCGGTTTGACATGCGGGGCGAGCTTGACGAACATATATATTTTAAAAAATCGTTCAAAATGACGGAGGTTTTATTATTTTCAAATCAATTTTTCACTTATTTTGAACTTCGAAAAAAATTAACAATGTTATAAAATGACTTTTTCATCAAATAAAGAGCATTTGAAAAAATAATGCAGATGCTGCTATTACTGAGGGGCCTTGAACGACGAGAAGGTATTACTGTGCCCCTAATACTGCGCGTCGTGTATGTAATTTATAATTTTTAAAAATGATAACAATTTAAGCCCGCTAATATCTGATCTTTATTTGTGTGTTCCAACGTATACCCTTGCGGGTTTTTACATATTAACCCTTCCCATTTTATCCCTTCTATCACTCCCTGCCCGCACTTCGCTAAACTAACCTAACTTCCGTAGCATCCGCGGCTGCTTTTTAGCTACACTGTATCGCATTCGCCGTGGACATGGGGAAACTGCGGAAAACCCATGCCGATACAGACGGCCTTATTTTTACTGAGTTTTCGATATTTTACAATCCAAATCTCAGTAAGCCTCCCGCTCGGTAGTTGGCGCACCAGCCAGTGCACGGCTAAGCGGTCACCCATCCAAGTAGTGGCCTCGGCCAATACTGCTTAACTTGGGAGATCGCCAGAGCCGCACACCGACCACGCGTCCACTAACGTTGGTTTATCTGATCTTTATTAATTCCTGCTTAGCAATTAATATCGAATTCGAAATAAGAATTTAATAATTATTATTAATATTCATATATGTTCCCGAAATAAGTTTAAGAACGGGAAGTTCAAGGGCTGGCTCATGGTCTACTCAAACCTGTTTGTTTTTATTTGATTTCGCTTTACTTTTGTTTCTACTTTTGATATTAGCTATTATCAACGAAGTCAGGCGCTATTATATATCCAGAATATTCGTCTGTGATATTAGACAACTTCATAAGACACGAGACTGATAAAAAGAAAGGTTTTAATATTTTTATAGGTTAGATATTGGAAATGTGTCAACCGCAGTAATCGGTACGCACGCTTCGAAAGGATGGAGTCTAATACTGCGGCAATAGTATTACAACCGCAGGAATGCACGCATCCTTGAAAAATTCGTGCTAAATACTGCGGCGGCAAATTAAAAATGAAAATCAATTAAATTTTGATTCTACAAAATTTTTTAATGAAAAATAAGTCTTGTTTTAGTGACCGTAACAAAATATAAGGATATTGCAACGTTAACGAAGAAAACAAGAACCTTATACTGATATCAATTTTTGACCATTACTAGCAAAAAATGGTGAAATTTTCACTCAAAAATACCTAATCTTTTTGAAAAATCAACAATAAATTAAATAATTATGATGCACGTCATTTTGTTGATTCATTGTGTTTTCCAGACATTTAATTAACAGTCTAATTTTTTCAAGTTATAAATTATAAGACAAGATTAAATTATAATAAAATAAATTAAAAAAACGCAGTAATACCCACGCCCGCAGTAATACCCACACTTACCCTATTTATGTATATATGTCTACACAAACTTTCAAACGGTAATTATTTTTCCGAAAAAAAAAATTTGAAAACAAAAAATTATGAAAGTATTTAAATAACGAGAATAGAGCACGTATTGCGGGTCTGGCCGCGGTGGGACCTGCAGCATCACCGACTATCTCCCCATCACTAGACCAGGCAATAGAGATTTTTTCGTGACAAAAATGGTAGAAGAAAACGGTGAGTGTAGGGGTGCGTGGGGTGGTCCGTGGATGTTTCGTGATATGTTTTGGACTCGCAAATATGATTACTTTTTTTTTTAATTTCCAAAAAACACCAAAAAAACGGTGTTTTTTTAGTTTTTTGCTTGTAAAATCTGAACCAATGGAGCTATGCTGACACATTGAACAGACGAATTGTAGAGAATAAAAAGACGAAGAAAATGAGCGCTCGTGCAACTCAATTGGGTCATTATTACCGGAGAAAAACAGGAAAAACCGGAAAAATCAGCGTTTTTTTCAAAAATTCATAACTCCGCCATTTTCAAAGTCGTAGCGCTGGCTTTCCGGATGAAGGTAGTGGTTGATAGGTACTTTGAGTGTGCACAACCCGGACGTTGTCGGATAAATAGTTTTTGCGTAATTACGATTTGAATTATTTTGGGCACTATTTTGCGGAAGGGCGGGATGCGTCGGAAGTTGTCCGATTTTAATTTTTAAAACGGATTTTGAAAGAAGAAGTAAAGTACTACAAAACGTGAAGCGCTGCGGCCGCCGTAGCGGCCGCAGCGCGCTTGTATTACTATATGTACGCACTACCCCGCGTCGGCCGGCTCCCCCCACTACTCGACAGCGATCGGGCGCTCAGCCGGTTTTGGTCACGTTTGCACGTGTTTTTCACCTATTTTGCAACATTTTAACGAAAAATCAAGATTGACGTTTTGAAGTACTTTACTTCTTCTTTCAAAATCCGTTTTGAAAATTAAAATCGGACAACTTCCGACGCATCCAAAATGCGTCCTTCCGCAAAATAGTGCCCAAAATAATTTAAATCGCAATTACGCAGAAACCATTTATCCGATAACGTCCGGGTTGTGCACACTCAAAGTACCTATCAAACACTACTTTCATCCGGAAAGCCAGCGCTACAACTTTGAAAATAGCGGAGTTATGAATTTTTGAAAAAACGCTGATTTTTCCGGTTTTTCTCCGGTAATAATGACCTGATTGAGTTGCACTAGCACTCATTTTTTTCGTCTTTTCATTCTCTACAATTCGTCTGTTGAATGTGTCAGCATCGCTCCATTGGTTCAGATTTTACAAGCAAAAAACTAAAAAAACACCATTTTTTTGGTGTTTTTTGGAAATTGAAAAAAAAAGTAATCATATTTGCGAGTTGAAAACATACCACGAAACATCCACGGACCACCCCACGTACCCCCACACTCGCCGTTTTCTTCTACCATTTTTGTCACAGAATGACTCTTTATCTGCTCTATTGCCTGGTCTACACGCGGAGTAGTGGGGACTGTCTGTTAATTCGAAGTCCTTGGGTAACCCAAAGCTGGCTGCTTTCAGTGCTCACTCTTTGCGAGAACGTTCAAAGGTTAACTTGATTGTATCACAGTGAAATAAATCAAGTGGTTATAGTGAACCATGGCGGAAAATTATGGAAACCATTCAACGCAAAATGCATTGCTGAGCCGGCAAGTGGAAGAGTGTCACCAGCCAAAGGATGGAAACTACAAAGTAAGTACCTCAACGTCCTTAATTGAATCCTCATTTGAATAAATTTATTTTTTTTACTTTTTATCGAATTTGTAATGAAAGTATTCCGATCTTCCAACGAGCCACACGTGAAATAGTCAGTTTAGGTAGAAAAAAATTCTTGCGAAAACATGAGAATTTTATGTTGAGTGGAAAGTTCGCCACATTAGAATATTTTTTTTTCTCTTTATCGAATTTATAATGAAAATTTTTCTATTTTCCAACAAGCCACACCTGAAATAGTTAGTTTAGGTAGAAAAAAATGTATACTAAAAGATGAGAATTTTAGGTTGCGTGGACATTCGAACAAAAAATTTCTTTTTTCTTTTTATCGAATGTATCTTGAAAGTTTTTCGATTTTCCAACGAGCCCGAAACACCTGAAATATTTCCAACGAGCCCAACACCTGAAATAGTTAGTTTTGGCAGAAAAAAAATTCATGCAAAAACATGAGATTTTTATGTTGAGTGGAAAGTTCGCCACATTTGAATAATTTTTTTTTTTCTTTATCGAATTTATAATGAAAGTTTTTCTATTTTCCAACGAGCCACACCTGAAATAGTTAGTTTTGGTAGAAAAAAATTCATGCCAAAACATGAGAATTTTATGTTGAGTGGAAAGTTCGCCGCATTTGAATAATTTTTTTTTTCTTTTTATCGAATTTATAATAAAAGTTTTTCGATTTTCCAACGAGCCACACCTGAAATAGTTAGTTTAGGTACCAAAAAAATGTATACTAAAATATGAGAATTTTAGGATGCGTGGACATTCGAACAAAAAATTTCTTTTTTCTTTTCATCGAATTTATCATGAAAGTTTTTCGATTTTCCAACGAGCCACACCTGAAATAGTTAGTTTTGGCAGAAAAAAATTCATGCCCAAATATGAAATTTTTATGTTGAATGGAAATTTCGCCGCATTCGAATTAAATTTTTTTATACACCTCAGGGAAATAAACCGTGGTTTATTGCCCTGCACCAGCAGGGAAAACCACTTTATTTCCCTTGGTGTATAAATATCGTATTCACTACTGGGAAAAGTTTTTTTTGACTCCTGCGATCGTATCCCTCGGCTTCGCCTCGGGATACAATCTCCGCATTCGTCAAAAAAAATTTTTGCCCTGCAGTAAATAATATACTATTTTTTCTTTATCGAATTTGTAATGAAAGTTTTTCGATTTTCCAACGAGCCACATCTGAAATAGTTAGTTTAGGTAGAAAAAAATGTATACTTATACATGAGAATTTTATGTTGCGTGGAAGATTCGCTTCATTTCAATTAATTTTTTCTTCTTTTTATCGAATTTATAATGAAAGTTTTTCGATTTTCCAACGAGCCACACCTTTGGCTCGTTGAATTAAAAAAAATCTGAATTAATTCACAGAGAATAGTACTACTATTCTTTTTATGCTATTATAATATACTATCATACTGTAATTAACTATAATGCACTAATTTCACTGGTAATTTCTCATGTCGCCTGTATTAATAAAAAACAAAAGATTTTCCAATCCAGTTGACCTTCCATTGAATCTGACCGATTGAATTCCATTGTGTCAATTGAAAAGTTTTAATAAAAAAATTATAATTCAGCGACTTTTAAATTTTGAATTTTTAGCTGCGGATATTGTCTCATGGTGCAATTCTATTGGCCGAAATTTGGATGGAAAAATAATCCCCCGAATACCACTTAAGCTTCAAAATTAAAATCGGGTACTTCTAATTTTGAAGCTCTTGTGGTATTACATGTGAAATTTTTTTTTTTGATTCAAAATTTATATTAACCCTCTGGCGGCAACCATTTTTTTCACCGCGTATCTTGGCAACCCTGGGTGGTATATTACTAATTTTTTTCTTTCCCGTAAATTTAGCTTACATCCATATTTTTCAACTCATAAGTAGTGAAATCGAATTGTCAGAATGTCAAAAGTACGGTGGTGCATGTGCGAAACTGATATGTCAACTGAAGATGAAATAAAAAAAATTAATGTAAAAGACGACATGAAAAATTGGCGAAAGTGTGTCATGAATCTTTGATTTTTTATGATAATTCCTCCCGTAAAATAAGTAACGAGACTTAATTATAGTGTTTTGGAAACTAGAAATTCTCTTCTATAAGACGATGATAGTAGTTTTTTTGATCGTTCGAAAAAGTATAATTGTTTTGCACATTGAAGTGCGCCTTTAGCATATTTTCGACTAATTGAATTTTCACTGCTATTTCATGAATAATTGATCTTTTGGCAAATGTAAATAGTGAAATGGGAAGTTAAGATTGCGAGAATTTCATATCAAAGCATTAAAAAAATTTGTTACCAAATAAAAGTGTACAAAGAACGATAAAATGGTGGAATAATGCCAAAATACATTTTTATTTTTTATTTTCGGTTTCAAAATCAAATTTTCCATACAAAAAGAGTTTTCAAAATATCAGTTATAATATATATTTATGTAAATATTGCTGTTAATGCTAGATTTAGTTCTCCGCGCAGTCTTTTGCTTTCTGTTCGCTTCCAAGTGAGCAACTGGCAATAACAGGACCCTACACGTATACTTTAATATTATGCCGACTTTTGGGGAACAACATCACCGCACAACTACTGCGTCCCTAGCAGAGACGATGCTTTGAAAGCGGGCCTCGGGTAGTATACTACCCAGGTTCCCACCAGAAGGTTAAACAGTAATGAGCGTATAAAAATATGTATTCAACGTTCAAATAGATGAAAAGCATTGAATAGCCAATAAATTCCAAAGTATTCAAAAATTATTTGAAAATACGGTAAAAATAAATTTTAAGCTCTTTAAAACTGATGAATTTTTTTGTTTGCCTATGTAAAAGTTTGTCCATCAAAATAGGTCAGAATAGTAGTAGAATCAAGAATATTTAATGAGGTAATGAATATAGTAAGCGAAAAACAATTTTAAGTCTACAAAGTGCAAAAATACCATGTTAATCAATGAGGAAAAGTATCGTAATTCAGGCAGGGATTAATGGCACTTAAATTTTTTTTTCGTTACATAACTATTGTTAGGCTATATGTATACTAATGATTTAGACCATAGTAGACCCCACTAGACACATTAGTTGTTAAATCACACAACAACACGTTAGCGTTAAATTGAAAATGCATATAAATTCATACGTCAACTAGACACAACAAAAAAGCCATTACCGCCTAAAAAATTTTATTTGCATAACTAAATTCAAATAAAGCCACTTACTTGAAATGGTGTTTTTTCAAATTATTTTTACGAATTTTTACGCCTCCCACGCCTGAGTTATTAACTTTAGATATACGCCGTCATTGACTTTTTTAAATAGAAAATGTATTTACTTATAAAATGATCTATGAGCAATTTTACTCTATTACGTATAGTTCGAGGAGCGTTTTAATTTGAAGCACAAAAAGTGCCAAATTTTCATTGTTTATATTTTTTCCTTGCCAAAACGAAGAAAGTGATAATAATGCACATTTCATGAGTTATTATTTATGCTGTTTAGTATAAAAAGACGCAAAAAACCCCAAGATTTTATTCTGAAAAAAGAAGCCTAATTCGACAAGTTGAGTTCGGCAAGATTTTCCATAATGTCTGAAATCGACAGCGTACACCTCTTCGATTCAGCATTTTAACTCTTTAATAGCTGAGTTTTGTTTGGAGCACTTGAGAAAGTTGGTACATGATGAATCTGACTTCGTGGGTACCCAATGTGAGGAAAAAAATTATTCTAGAATTTTCCTACCCTCATTAACTAACCCTCAATGATAAAAAAAAACAGCTAAATCGCTTGAAAACATCGTAATTTCATTTCCCATCGTGCATTTCTGCCAGAAATTGAAGAAAAGTCATTCCAGGACAGATAGTGAGATTCTGAAGAACTTATGGATCAATTAACCCTTTTGAACTACCCGTAAATTCAGAGAAATTCACCCCACAATGGATAAAATATGATCATCTCATTTTCTGTTACGTTATCCTGATCTAAATCGAAATATGAGTGTTCCAGAACAAATAAGCATATTCTGAAGGACTTACGGATAATTCCAAACCGTATGAACAACCCTTCAGTTGGGAAAAATTTTACCCGCAACGCACAAAACGTTATTATTCATTTCCTATTATTTAATCCTAATCCAAATCAGAATATGAGTATCTTGGGACACGTGAATATATTCTGAGGAACTTACGGATAATTTTAACCCTGATTCGTGAGAGACAAGGGGACTCGCGTTCAAAAAGCATCCCGATCTCACTAATGATAGTTGATTTTTAGGTGCATCACAACTTCTAGGGGTAGTTTTCGATGTTTTGTTACTGTTAGGGATAGTTTTCGATTCAGATTTTCTTGCTACAAATTTTTCCTGTGTTTTGAAAAATTTAGATGAACTGAACATCAATAAGAGTGCATTTTCAGACGCATCACCACTGTCAGGGGTGGTTTTTTATGTTTTGTTACTGTCAGGGGTAGTTTTTGGTTCGGATGTTTTTGATACACATTTTCCATGCGTTTGTTACGTCCCGCGACTTTCGGGACTTTTGCATCGATTTGAGATTACTTATATCTTGTAATTCTCAATAAAATTCAATACGAGGAAAGGGACCCGGTCATACGAGAGAAACGTTTTTTTTTTCTTTGGAGAACTCGGATAGTTCGAGTTGTCTTCAAATCAAGCCATCGGCACGAATATGGTCTCAAGTGAGCATAAATTATCGAGTGGTGACGCCATGGCGGCGTCGATATCGGAGCTCTTTATAACAAAACGTCCATCGTTGGGCGTGAAGAAAAACATCTGTCGATGCTGAAGGCATCAGCCATCATCTTTGGCCATGGCATCAGATTACTCAGAAGTGGTGGGCCTTTGTGCACAACAAAAAGCAATGTGCATGGGACACTAATACATGCTGAGTGCAAAGTCTTTGCCTTCGTGAGAACCACAGGCGGTCTCTTTGGGTGTGTGTGAGAAGGAAAGCAGGAGAGACAGAGCGTGTATGGCTCATCTAAAGCTAAGTGACCGGTGATCCTCTTTTTCCTTATCCCCGAATGAAGACTTTATGAACTCAATTCCCGAAAGTACGTGAGTGAACGGATGTAAAAATGTAACATCAAGAATGAGCATGGGTACCTGGGTCAGGTCATCGGTGATGGTAAAGGTGGCGTTAGATTATAGATTATTGCATTTAAATGTTCAGTTTTATTTTAAACTAGGTCGGGATTTCCATGAATCGAAATTGGTCGAAGAGAAGAGAATTCTCCTTTGAATCTTTGTTGTTTTTCTTTTTTTTTTCTTGCTCCGAAATTATGGGAGGTTTTAGCCTTGTTACGAATTTTTGGGTACGGCGTCTGGAAAAAGTCATCGGATAATTCTCATGGGCGGTCTACATGAGCTCTGCACGTGATCGATAAATTAACGCAGTGGTCGAGTCAGGGAGACTCGATGGAAGAAAGATTTCGACGAAGCACCCAATCATCGACGACCAAAATTAAACAAACTTTTGAGAATATCTGTTTATGCTTGGACTGTTATTGGACTCCAATTTAATGAGCACTGAATGTTTATGCTGCACGAAGAGGACGCCGAGTCTATAGCCAAAGAAAGAGAGCAAGCAGCGCTTTGTCCCAAGTCCTGGGATTCAGAAGGCGTATGTCCCATCGGCATACGAATCCAAGCTCTCGCCTACGAAGGAGGGGCGACACCAAAATTCGACATCGAATCCAACAAAGACCCCAAAAGCGTAACAAGCGCATTATTAAATTAACGTTTTCCTTTTTAATTAACAACGACCAAATTCAAAGATTTCAGGAGATTTCGTAACGCATGGGTAAAGGTTTATGTGGAAATGAAAATTGTGAACGAATCCTTTTCCTATAATAATTACGAGTTTGATGAAAAAATGTATGTGTGATTGTTGCGTGAGCATGAAGATAGATCTTTCCTGTAATGACAAGTAAGAGAAATGATAAGCCGGAATTAAAAAATTGCATAGGATCCGAAGCATATAGACAGAATTTTCAATTGTTGTAACAAATGCAGAATCTGAATGACTGGTTAATAATTATGAGAATTTTGAGTAGTATGGATACGCTAAAATAATTTTCTTTCGTATAATTATTGGAAATAATTAATTCCAATCCAAAAGAAATAGCATGACATACACCATTGCATCCGAACCTCCGCATGGTAAATAATTATAAAGAAATAGGAATGAATAGAATGAGAGAAAAGATCGAACGAAATCCAGAGCTAGAAAGATACAGAGAAACAGAGGAGAAGTTGTCACCGAACGAGAGTACGAATGGGAAAAGACGAATAGATGTGTATGTATGTGTGTGTGACATCGAGAGCCTATGACGGGTCAACGCGTGGCCCGTAGGAGGAGTCAAATGCAAGCATGGAGGGATGAGAAGGAGAGAGTGACCAGAATGAAGAAGAGGGGTTTACTCCTCCACTGTGTGGTACCTCCAAAACGAGGGATAGAGTGAGTGAGAAAGTAAGTACGAAATATGTAAGTATGAGAGAGACAGAGTGAGCGTCTTCATGAAAAGACGGCGTATGTACGAGAAATTCGTTTTCTGATTATTAGGTAATAATGGAATAATTATTATAAAGGAATGCAGGAGTGAATATTATATTATAAGGATGAATTCGTGTTAATCATAAGTATAAATTTTTGATTATATAGATTCTAGGAGATTATTGGCGATGCGAGGTGGAGGCGGCGGAGGAGCCTGGAGCGCCTAAGGCGTCTAAGGGCGTACCTCCCCACCGCCGAAACTAAGCCATCCTCGAGGACCCTATATAAGACCGGGTAATGAGCCCGCGGTATGTTCGTCAGAGTCGGAAGAAAATTTTAAGTAACGAATCGCTGGCAGTTGGAGGCCAGAGTAGATCTTAGTTTGAAGTCGCGGTATGTCAGAACGTTCAGAAAGTCCGGAGAAATTTTTAAGCGAAATCGCTGTCCGTCGTGGCAATTTATTTTTCTTTATATACTTTTCATCATTTTTGACACAGTATCTCAAGTGTATTTTATTTTATTTTATTCGACCGATTTCAATACCGAACAATTTTCTTTTGTGAACAATTTTATTTTTGCGAACAATTATATTTTTGTGAACCATTTTATTTTTGCGGACAATATTTTTATTCCTATTTTGTTGTGAACAGACATTTCATTTTCCTTTCGCTGGACATTGTGTTTTAAAGAGCAATATATTTTTTTGTGTGAACATTTTGTTTTGTTGGACACTGTTTTCGCCCTGCCACAAATTTACCATTACGTTCAACCTCGTGGTAAATCGCTTCCATCGTCGTCATCGTCCCATTTTTGCCGGCCTTGCATCTCGCTTCGTTCCCATAATCATCGAAGTAGTAAGTATCTTAAAATGTTTTCTCGCATGTGTCAGTCTATCTTCGTTCGTGTTGCGCGGTGTCTCCGACCCCGGTCGACACCCCAAGACGGCTCGAGGCCCGTAACCGAAGCTACCGGGTTACTCACCGTTGAAGGCCTATGAAATATTTTCGTCGTTGTTTACCCTTTTCGCGTTATTTTTATCGTTTTAGATTTAGATTTTTTTAATGTTAAATTCAGTTTTATGAAAGTTCAGATTTTTGTGTTAAATTCAGTTTTATGGAGATTCAGATTTTTGTGTTTTATGGAAATTCAGATTTTTGTGTTAAATTCAGTTTTGTGAAGAGTTATGTCTATTTAACTTCAGTTTTGCGAAAAGTGTCTGATCAAAATTATTTTCCCAATTTTATCTTCCTCATATTTAAGTTCAATTCTTTGTCCAATTTATTTCGCGTCCTTTAAAATTATTTTTATTTTTGTTTCTGCAATTCGATTATTTCAATGTTCCGAGTAAATCATTCCGAAAAACCTGTTCGTGTTTCAATCGATTGTAGGATTATTTTTCGTGTGAATTTATTTTCTCCTAGGAAGTGCTCATGTTTGTAAATTCAGTGAAATATGTGGGAGTTAATTAATTTGAGTCATTTACGTTTTGTTCCGGAAAATAATGGATCAATAGTGTTTTTTTTTTGTGTTTATCATTTGATATTCATTTCCAATATAAATTTTATGCATTATCCGTGGTTAAATTCATTTTCGGAGATTTTTTAATTTCTTTGAGTGATTAAAATTCAATCGAGTCGTGGTCGAGTAAATTCTGTGTTGATTTTTGTTTTTGTGAAAGTCGTCCTGTCTATCAACCATGGACCTCTTCCAATTAAAGATAGCTGTCGTTGTAGTAGGGGTCATTTTAGTGCTCGCGATAATTTCGTTTGCCCTTGCAAGTTGCGCGGATAAACCCCAGGAGCCTTATCTTGAGGATGGCCCTGTAGTTTATTTTCTTCCGCGTCAGTGACAGTTTAGTTCCCGTTTTATTCAGAATTTATTTAATGCGATCATACAATTTTTGTCCCTTTATATTACGAGTTTATTTGTCCGATTTTGCCGAATTACAATTTATCAGTCTTTTTCGATGTATCTCGCGAAAATTAAAGAGTTTTGTTCGTGAGATTTTATTTTAATTTGCCATTGTTACCAAATTATGCACTCTCCGCCCATCCTGAGCAATTTTCCGCAAGGTTACGCTCAAAACAGGGCAATAACCTGGCCAATGCCGATTTCATCTCGAATAACGTGTTAAAGGGAAAGCCGCGCTTTACTTGGCCGAGATGAGAAAAATCGAGGGTCAGGACGTAACACGTTTTAGAAAATGTATATGAGCTGAACATCAATAGAAGTGCATTTTTGGGTGCATCGCCATTTGTATGGGTGGTTTTCGATGCTTTGTTACTGTTAGGGGATCGACCAGGCGAGGATTCATCTCCGAGGTGCTATTTTCGCTAAAAAATTTGCTAAAAAATTGAAAATCTATCGGCACATGGTCCGAGCCAGCCTGCGATATGCCAAATTGCGTTAAAACCGAAAAGTAACTTCTTTGATTCTCGTATATGCTAGCCGGATGCAAGCAGCGCACAAAGTACTTCACGATCTCCGAACTGACCGTAACGTTATACGCGGTATTCACCGCCGTGTCATTGTGACATCTCAGTTGGTAAATACGATAGATTATGCGACTAGCCCATATTTTTCATAGTGTAGGCGTCGACAATGACCCCATCAATCCATTCACTGGTATGAGCCATAGTTTTGAAGTCGCCAGATGAAATTAAAAGAAACACCGTTCACACGGGACGAGACGCTGACTTTGGCATCCACATCTTCGGTCTGAACCGGGCCGAGCAGTTTATGGCGGTCTGCGACCTCGAGTCACACGAGGCCAGGGCGCTGCTGGGCCGGGGACGGATCGGGATTGGATTGGTGAACTGCCGCATCCGACAGAGACTGACAGTAACGAAATGCCACAGGTGCCTGGGCTACGGACACACGAAGGCAAACTGCACGAACAAAGACCGGACGGACTGCTGCAGGAAATGTGGCGAGACAGGACACTACGCCACAGACTGCAAAAACAGACCGGCCTGTCCACTGTGCTCCGAGGTGGGGTGCGGCGATGTGGCGCACGTTTCGGGCTCCGGGAGGTGCGCGGTGTTCCGGGCTGCGCTGGAGGAGTGCAGGAAGCAGGCTGGACGACGGACAGAATAGTCCAGGGAAACCTGAACCGAAGTAGGACTGCAGACAAGCTACTACCACAGATAGCAGACGAACATGACGCCAACATTCTGATCCTGTGCGAGCCGTACAGGGCACGACAAACACAGGACTGGATCACGAACGACAACGAGACAGCGGCTATCTGGGTGAGGGGGGCTGCTCGAGCCCGAGTGTCCGCTCGCGGCGTGGGGGGCGATTACGTCTGGGCTAGGGTCGGCGCTGTCACTTACGTCAGCGTCTACTTTACCCCGAACTGCGCAGCGGCGGACTTCGTGGCGAGGGTAGCGCTTCTCGAGGACGGAATCAGGGACCTGCCCGGGGACCTCGTGGTCGCGGGGGACTTCAACACGAGGGCGGTCGAGTGGGGAATGACTCAGACGAAGAGACGAGGACGGCTGCTGCTGGAGATGGCCGCCAGGCTGGACCTCGCAGTGGCAAACACGGGGAACGTACCGACGTACAGACGACCGGGATTCGGAGAATCCATCCCGGACGTGACGATGACGTCGGACAGCATACTGCCGCGGGTAGGGCGGTGGCGGGTTTTCGAGGGCTATACCGCCAGCGACCATCAGTACATCGCCTTCGAAGTGGCAGGAAGGACAACAACAGCACGGACGAGGGTCCGACACCCCCCGCGGTGGAACGTAGACAGACTCGACGTACAAAAGTTCTCGGTGGAACTGGTGGCAGGGCCGGCCTCAATTACAAACGTCCCCCTGGAGCTGACTGGCCGGCGAAGGGCGGAAAGACTGACAGAGGAGACAGCCAAACTGACGGCACGGCTGTGCGACAGCACAATGCCAAGACGACAGCAGGGACGTAACAGACGACCACAATACTGGTGGACGGACGAGATAGCCGAACTGCGGAAGAGTTGCCTGGCGAAACGAAGACGGGTTACGAGGGCTGGCGGCAGACCCAAAAGGGAAACCCTCCAGGCTGAATACAAGACGGAACGAAAACGACTGACGAACGCTATCAGAGACAGCAAAACACGATGCTGGAAGAGGCTCTGCGAGGAGGTGGGCCGGGACCCCTGGGGTACGGGTTACAAGATAGTGACCGGTAGACTAGGGGCCCGGATCTCGCCGGACCTTAAAGACGCTGAAACAGCACGACGGATCGTTGACGGACTTTTTCCGACACACCTGACGCGTACGGACGCGACGGACGACGACGAAACGGCGGCGACCCCCGTTTTTACCGCTGAGGAGCTTTCCAGAGCAACCAAGGCGATGAAGACGGGTAAGGCGCCGGGACCAGACGGGGTGCCGGCGTTAATTCTCCGGCTGATGGCCAGTCTGAGGCCAGAGATACTTCTCGACCTGTACAATACATGCTTAACGACAGGGACCTTTAGTGGCCGGTGGAAGGAGGCGAGGCTGGTCCTTATCCCCAAGGGCAAGGGGGACCCCAGCACGCCGTCGGCTTACCTGCCGCTGAGCCTACTGGACACGACGGGAAAACTATACGAACAGTTACTGCGACCACGACTCACGAACGCAATACAGAACGGAGGGGGCTCTCGGACCAGCAGTTCGGGTTCCGAAAGGGTCGATCAACGATCGGAGCGATCCAAGAGGTGGTGGACTCTTTCCGAGCGACAGACAGACATTGCCACGCAGCGCGACCCATCGTGCTGCTGGTGACACTGGACGTAAAGAACGCCTTTAACTCGGCCAGGTGGGTGGACATCTTGGAGTCGCTGAGAGGCGGCTTTGGGGTCCCACGGTGCCTGCTCCGGGTTGTGGAGGACTACTTTCGAAACAGACGACTGACGTACGAGACGATCGAAGGACAAGTGACGCGACAGATTACCGCGGGGGTCGCCCAAGGATCGATACTTGGACCTGACTTCTGGAACGGGATCTACGACAGCCTGCTCAGAATGGAGCTCCCGCTCGGCGTTTGCCTAGTCGCGTACGCTGATTACGTGGCGGCGGTGATAACCAAGCGGTCTTCAGAACTAGCGCAGTACAAACTGAACCAGACGATGAGACGAGTCGGACGGTGGATGACTGACCACAGACTGCGACTCGCTACAGAGAAGACAGAACTGGTGTTTCTCACCAGGAGACGCATACCAACCAGACTTCACATGACGGTTGGGACGGACGAGATCGAGACCGGAGGTGAAGTCAAGTATCTGGGGGTGACCCTAGATACGAAGATGACCTTCTGGCCTCACATACAGAAGACAGCACGGAAGGCGGGTGAAAGGATAGCATCCCTAAGCCGCCTGATGGCAAACACGAACGGACCGAGACCGGGGAAACGACAACTCCTCATGTCCACGACGCACTCGATTTTGCTCTACGGGGCAGAGGTCTGGGCAGACTCCCTGAAGACGAAGAAATACTGTCACACCATGACGACGGTACAGAGATAGAGCGCGTTGAGGATCGCCTGCTCCTACCGGACGGTCTCAGCAGGGGCCGTTCTGGTGGTGGCGGGCGTGATTCCCATAGACTTTCTTGCGTTCGAACGCAAGAGGATCTATGGCAGGGACGCAGACGTGACCCGACGCGACGCGGCAACGACTGAAAGAGACAGAACGATACAGACGTGGCAAGAACGGTGGACAGAAGAACCGACAGGAACCCGGACGAGACGGCTGATCAAGGACCTGAAACCGTAGATCCGGAGGGACTTTGGGGATGTAAACTTTTACGTCACCCAACTTCTGACGGGCCACGGTTACTTCAGACGGTACCTCCACAACATGAACCGAGTACAGACGCCGGACTGTAAATACTGCGGACACGAACAAGACGACGGGGAACACACGTTCTTCGAATGTGACCGCTGGACAGAACTCAGACACAGACTGGAGACGACCGTGGGAAGCATCACCCCCGACAACAATGTTGAGGTGATGCTCCACGGAACAGAGCGGTGGCAACTTGTTGCCACCTACACAGAGACGATCTTACGACGGAAAAACGCCGACGGCTGCTTGACGTAACGTAACTGACGGACAGTCACAACAGAGCGGACGGACGGGACGACGATATGGACACAGACAGAGCCCCCAGCTAGAAGTAATATTAACAGAGTTCCTGGCTGGGGGCATTGCACAGGAGGTGGTGGTTTCGTGGGTAGGCCAATAGGGGAGTCCCACATAAGCACCAGCCCGTATGACTGGTGTGAATCCGTAACTTGGATTCCGCAACTCTACGGATTAAAAAAAAAAATAATAATAATAATAATAATAATAATAAGAACAGGGGGGGAGCCTCAGGGGCCGCGCGTGGTTCCAGCGCGGTTCGTGGAGCTCCGTCCACGAGAAGCCTTCAGCGAGACGGAACAAAAACGATGATATGTACGACCAAAACCAAAAATTACCTCAAGTGGAAACCCCCTCGCAGGGGCAATCTACCCTGGGTTCCGATCGGGTGGAAACCCCGGTGGCCACAGGCAGCGGCAAGGATTTTGAGGGCCGCGAATCGTACGTTGAAGCGACGGAAAAGACGACCGACAGCGACAACGAGACTGACAGACGACTACTGAAAATACCAAGACGAAACCGGACGGACAGCGTGTCGAGCGGAGGCAGCGGAGGAAGCCTCCTCTCTACCACGGACATCACACCGAAGACGCAAAAGACACAAACAGGACCGAAAGACGAACTGACGGAGCTGTTGCAGCTCATACACTCGACAGCGACGAAAATGGCACAGGCAGCCAAGGTACAGAAAAACATGAACATGATGGTCAAGATCGAAATCTCGACGATCCTCGAGGCTGCGGACATGGCACTGCAGAAACGCATGGACGCAGCTCCTCCGAGACCGACGACGGACAACACAAGGACAGAAACGAAAACGACGACGGACAACACAAGGACAGAAGCGAAAACGACCGACAAAGAGACACCGCGGACAAAACGGAAACGGGAACCGACCGGAACCACCCCGGAGTCCTCTCAAAAGAGGATTCCGACGGCGAAACCGGCCGGGGCCGGGGCCTGGAAGACGGTGACGAGAGGACGACCCGACAAGACGGTCAAGAAAAAGGGACCTGACAAAACAGACACGAACACGAAACCCCGGCCGGGCCGGGACGAACGGGCCCCGCGGAAACGGGGCACGGCCGTCTTGGTCAAGCCAGGACCGGACAAGACGTACTCGGACATAGTACGGATGATACGAACGACAACCGACCCGAAAGAGAGCCACGTGCAGGTGAAGACGCTACGAAAAACGAAAAACGGCCTGTGTCTGGTGAAGATACAGGCAGACCCGAACGGACCGGACGGACGTAACGAATTCAAACAACGGTTACAAGACGCGGTCGGGGAAGCGGGCAGTGTTCGGGCCATGGGCTCCAGAGTCCAATTGGAAATCATGGACTTGGACTGCGTCGCGACCACGGCCGACGTGACACACGCACTGAGACGTGAAACAGGACGAGACACGGACTACCGGGTCCACATCTTCGGTCCGAACCGCGCCGAGCAGTACATGGCTGTATGCGACGTGGAGTCGCACGAAGCCGATGTACTGCTTCGGCGGGGGGGGATCGGGATTGGGTGGATGCGCTGCCGCGTTCGAAAACGACTGACAGTAACGAGATGCCACAAGTGCCTCGGCTTCGGCCACGTGAAGGCAAACTGTACAAACAAGGACAGGACAAAGTGCTGCCGAAGGTGCGGCGCACCTGGACACTACGCGACGGACTGCAAAGAGAAGCCGGTCTGTCCCCTGTGCACCGATGCTGGGCACAAAGACGTGGTGCACCTCGCCGGATCCGGCGGGTGCGCGATGTTCCGTGTAGCGCTGGAGGAGTGCAGGAGGCAGGCTGGACGACGGACAGGATAGTTCAGGGTAACCTGAACAGAAGTAGGACAGCAGACACGCTACTACCACAGATAGCTGACGAACACTACGCGGACATCCTGATTCTGTGCGAACCGTACAGGAGAAGGACGACCCAGACGTGCATCACGAACGAGACAGAGACAACAGCTATCTGGGTGAGGGGTGCTGCGGGCAGCACCCCTCACCCAGATACGAATAACTGACCGGAGTTGCGAGGACGATTTCGTCTGGGCTAAGGTCGGCACTGTCACATATGTCAGCGTCTACCTGACACCCAACTGCACCGCGGCGGAATTCGGGAGAAAGGTAGCACACCTCGAGGACGGAATCAGAGATCTGCCCGGGGAGGTGGTTATCGGGGGGGGGGGGGGCTCAACGCCAGGGCAATCGAGTGGGGAATGGCAGAAACGACCAGACGCGGACTGCTGCTCCTGGAAATGGCCGCAAGGCTAGATCTGGTAGTAGCAAACACGGAAAATACGCCAACGTACAGACGACCCGGGTTTGGCTTCTCCATCCCGGTCGTGACAATGACGTCGGACAGGACGCTGCCACGGGTGAGAGGATGGCGGGTGGTCGAGGACTACACGGCAAGTGACCACCAGTACATCGTCTTTGAAGTGGCAGGACAGACAGCAACGAGACAAACGAGGACACAACACCCCCCGCGGTGGAACCTTAAGAAACTCGACGCACAGAAATTCACCGAGGAGCTGATGGCTGCATCGGCTCCTATAACGAACGTTCCCCCGGAGCTGACAGGCCGGCAACGGGCGGAACGCTTGGCAGACGAGACGGCCAAACTGACGCAACGACTGTGCAACGCGACAATGCCGAAACTCCAACAGCGGCAAAACAGACGACCGCAGTACTGGTGGACAGACGAGATAGCCAAACTGCGTAGGATCTGTCTGTGCGAACAAACGACGCGCAACGAGGGCTAGAGGCAGACCCGAAAGGGAAAACCTCCAAGCGACCTACAAGACGGCACGGAAAGCACTTACGAACGCCATACGGGACAGCAAAACGCGATGCTGGAGGAAGCTCTGCGAGGAGGTGAACGAGGACCGGCTACAAGATCGTGACCGGTAAACTAGGGGCCCGAGTAACACCGGAACTTAAAGACGCTGCTACCGCAGGACGAATTGTTGACGGACTTTTTCCGACGCACCCGCTACGGACGGACGTGACTGACGACACAGATGTCCCGATAGCCCCCATATTCACCGTGGAGGAGCTTACCAAAGCAACTGCCGCGATGAAGAGTGGTAAGGCACCGGGACCGGACGGAGTACCGGCGGAGATTCTTCAACTGATGGGCAACTGAGGGCCGGAGATACTCCTTGACCTTTACAACACGTGCTTGACGACAGGGACATTCAGCGACGATTGGAAGTTGGTGCGGCTCGTCCTTCTCCCAAAAGGTAAGGGCGACCCCGATACGCCATCGGCCTATCGACCGCTAAGCCTACTGAACACGACGGGAAAACTTTACGAACAGTTACTGAGACCAAGACTCACGGACGCGATACAGACCGGGGGAGGCCTTTCAGATCTGCAGTTCGGCTTCCGAAGGGGTCGATCAATGATTGGTGCAATCCGAAAAGTGGTCGACGCCTTCGAGGAACTAGACAGACACTGCCACGCGGCACGACCTATCGTGCTGCTGGTGACGCTCGACATCAGGAATGCGTTCAACTCGGCCAGGTGGGTGGATATCTTGGAGGCACTTAGCGGTGGCTTCGGTGTTCCGCGTTACCTGGTCCGGGTTGCGGAGGACTACCTGAAAAACAGCCGGATAACGTACGAGACGACCGAGGGACAGGTGACGAGACAAATCACCGCGGGGGTCGCACAGGGATCAATACTGGGACCGGATTTTTGGAACGGTTTATACGACAGTCTGCTCAGGCTGGAGATGCCGCTCGGGGTACTTCTCGTCACCTACGCCGATGACGTGGCGGCGGTGATCACTGAGCGCTCTCCGGAACTGGCGCAGCTGAAGTTGAACCAGACAATGAGACGAATCGGACGTTGGATGACCGACCATGGACTTCAACTCACGACACAAAAGACGGAACTGACGTTTCTCACGAGGAAACGCATACAGACGAGACTGACTATGAGGGTTGGGACGGACGAGATACAGGCCGGAACAGAAGTCAAGTATCTAGGGGTGACTCTGGATACGAAGATAACCTTCTGGCCTCACATACAGACGACGGTTCAGAAGGCGGCCGAGAGGATCATATCCTTGAGCCGCCTGATGGCAAACACGACGGGACCAAGACCGGGGAAGAGACGACTGTTGATGGCGACAGCCCACTCGATCCTCCTTTACGGGGCAAAGATCTGGGCAGATGCTCTGAAGACAAATAAGTACAGCAAGGCAATGACCAGAGTATAGAGACAAGGGGCGTTGCGGATCGCGAGCTCCTACCGGACAGTCTCTGCACAGGCTGTCTTGGTGGTGGCAAACGTAATTCCCGTGGATCTTCTCGCCGAAGAGCGCAAGAGGATCTACGGGCGCAAGGCGGACGTGAAACGAGAGCACGCGGCAAGGACCGAATGCGACAGAACTATACAGGTGTGGCAACAACGATGGACGGAAGAACAAACAGGTAACTGGACGAGACGACTGATACGGGACCTGAGACCGTTGACTGGAAGGACATTCGGGGACGTAAATTTTTACGTTACCCAGCTTCTGACGGGACACGGCTACTTTCGACGGTACCTAAACAACATGAATAGAGTACGAACACCGGACTGTAAGTACTGTGGACACGAACGAGACGACGTGGAACACACACTTTTTGTGTGCGACCACTGGACGGACTTGAGACGAGAACTCGAGACGACAATAGGTAACATCACACCGGACAACATAGTACAGGTGATGTTACGCAGACAGGAATGGTGGTTACTTGTAGCCACCTACACAGAGACGATACTGCGACGAAAAAACGCGGACGGCTGCCTGACAGACGACTGAGCAAACCGAGCGACGTGACCTAACAGAATACAGACAAACGAGACGAACGAACGAACACGGACAGGACCCCCCAGCCAGAAGTTATATAAACATAGTTCCTGGTTGGGGGAGAGAGTGAAGGAGTTGGCGGTTTAGTGGGTAGGCCTGGTTTTTTGGGAGTCCCACATAGCCCCCGCGCTGAAAGTCCAGATCTGTAAGACTGGGCTGTAGGTCCAGGGGGTATCCGTCGAAAGGATTCCGCAACTCCCTAAAAAAAAAAAAAAAATAATAATAATAATAATATCAATAATAATTGTGACAATATTTTATATTAGTACTAGTAATATGATATTATTAAGGGGACCAGTACAGCTTCGCTTGAAAAATTCTAACAAGGAAAGTCTTTCCGCTGACGTCCTTCGATTTTGACGAAATTCAAATATGTTATTCTACATCAAAATCTAAGAGACACGTATTTTTTTTTATCGGCGGAAAAACGTTTCTAGGGGTTGAAATTATCCTTTAAAGTTCAGACCTCCGAAGGGTACTTTTCAGGTTTCACCTATTTTCACTTGAGATAATCAAATGCACCCAAATGGATAATTACCTTAATGATAAACGATGAAAAATGCAACTGGTTTCATATCGGGGGGTTGCATAGGAAAAAAATTATAGGGGTTGAAATTCACAAAATCGTTATAACAAAAAAACTATTGCACCTATCTCGATGGATTCAATTGCACTTTGAAGAGGGCAAAAAAATAATACATACATGTTTTTTCGTTTTTTTCGCAAATCAAGTCAAGGGGGTGAACTACCCCTATTCATGTTTACATTTAATCTTAATAAAACGGCAGTAATTCTTTTTTTTTCTTATTCCTTCTCCCAGTGATACGTTTTTTTCTTTAAATTTACCACAACCGTATCACGTACATAGCATTCAATGAACTCTACGGCCCTTAATTTGTACTCGTAAGATAAGTCTTCGTTATCACGAGTGCATGTATCAGGCGGAAGTTCTGGTTCATACAGGGCGTTTGCCGATTCTTTATCTTCAACAATTTCCATTTCCCAATCCTTAAACGGTTCTTCGAAATGCAAAGAATTTTCTTCTGCCATTTCGAAACCACTGTATTCGTTCATTGCGCTCAACAAAATACAGTCGGACCTCGATTCTACGGACACTTTGGGACCGGAAGTCCACAGAATCGAGGCCACGTAAACGCAGCCCCTAGAACGTGTTAGGCCAATCACGGCTCTATTCCCAGTACCGTATCATATGGTGGTGTCGCCCTTTTCATTTTTCGCTATCACAGTTGAAACGTACAGCCTAACCTAAAAAGCGGTCCTAATGGTTCCCGCCACGAAAAGATTTCTACTACGGTACTGAACACGGCCAGCAGGAAAGGGTAGAAAAGTGGGGATTGTCCACAAAATCGAACTCCGTAGAATCGAGGTCGGACTGTCTTTTCAAAGTTTTCTTTCAACTGTATTTCATCGTTATTTACTGGCGAATCCGGTAAACGCATAACTTCAAAAGTTGCGAGAAGCATTCTAATAACGTTCAAAGGATTTATCTTGACTTTGATTAATATTTGCAATTTCGTTTTAAATAGTCTCGAATTGTGAGTGACTTCTTTCGTCGTGTAAAAGAAAAATAGCCGACTGCGGTGAATATATTCCGCGATCGCAGTTTTATCACTGCTTCTACGTCGTATTTCAAATCTAATTTTGGGAGCGAGTCACAGACTGAACAGAAGTGACTCCCAGATAACACCGTCAAGTAAGGGGGGGGAGTTATGATAACTATGAAAATACGTCAGTATTTACTAAATTTTTGTGAAAAATATAAGGAATACATATTTTTGAAATTCGTCTTGTGGTTTATTCAATATTAACTAATAAAAAAAATTGTTATCCGTAAAAGTTATCCAATCTGTAATTTTTGGCGGAAAAAAATAAATAAGTGAATTTTTTCAAACTATGGATGTGATTCTTATAAATACCGTAAAAAGTTACAAAAAATAAAAAACTGATAAAGTGGTAGAATTTTAACGGAAAAATTTGATTTTTTCCAATTTTCCTTGCTCAATTAGGTAAAATCCATTGTTTAATTAATTTTAAATGGAATCTTTTAAGTATAACTAGAAGAGTCTCAAATTGCTTTCAAATAAAAAACAAACCATTAAGATTGGACGTATACTTTTGGTTCTATCGCTTTCACCAATTATGAGAATGTAATTTCGAGAAAAATCTATCCATCGTTTGATATGTAGATGTTAAGAATTTAAAGAAAAAACGTATCACTAGGAGAAAAAAAAAAAAAAGAATTACTGCCGCTTTATTAAGATTAAATGTAAACATACATAGGGGTAGTTCACCCCCTTAACTTGATTTGCGAAAAAAACGCAAAAACATGTATGTATTATTTTTTTGCCCTCTTCAAAGTGCAATTGAATCCATCGAGATAGGTGCAATAGTTTTTTTGTTATAACGATTTTGTGAATTTCAACCCCTATAATTGTTTTCCTATGCAACCCCCCGATATGAAACCAGTTGCATTTTTCATCGTTTATCATTAAGGTAATTATCCATTTGGGTGCATTCGATTATCTCAAGTGAAAATAGGTGAAACCTGAAAAGTACCCTTCGGAGGTCTGAACTTTAAAGGATAATTTCAACCCCTAGAAACGTTTTTCCGCCGATAAAAAAAAATACGTGTCTCTTAGATTTTGATGTAGAATAACATATTTGAATTTCGTCAAAATCGAAGGACGTCAGCGGAAAGACTTTCCTTGTAAGTATTCCAGAATTCATTTATTACTTAACCAAAGTTCATTTCGCAAAAATTTTGTTTTTCGAAATTTTTTTTTTAACTTTCAATACATCTCGTTTTGTCTCATATATTCCACTAACGCTGGGGTATTAATGGCTATTATAGGACATTGAAAACCGAACTTTAAGTTTTGACGGATGCGCCCTTTTAGCGTCAGTCGGCACGATTTTTTCCATAAAGTTAATGTCAGAAATGCGTATCCGCCGAAATCATTTTAAAAAAAAAATTAAATATTTTTTGCGGATAATCCCTTTTGGCATTAACTCAACCAATTTTTTTGTTAGCTCCGGTATATACCCCTTTTTGCTTTTTATTTTTAATTTCGACATTGTTTCCGTTCCAAGGACTTCCTCATCGAATGACGGAAATAAATACGCCCTGTTGCCTTTAAGAATCGCAAAAGGGCATGAAATTGTAGATTAGCAGACCCTTTTTCAACTAGTCACCCGATATTTTTCTCATTTTTTATTATCAATAAATTCGTCTATCAGGGTAATTACTATTTATGAAATTGAGTCAAATAAAATCGTTGACTTGATGCAGTAGATGTTAGTGAATTGCAGACTTTTCCATCAACCATTGTTAAGCCCAATTTGTAGGATACAATGACTTCTTTTCCGTTTACAATCGTATGAAAAGGCTGAAGCTGCTCTTCTTGTTCCTTGATGTTTTGAACTTCATTTCGGGTGCCTACTGCAGTCTCTTTCAAAACTGTCAACAAAAGCTGCAGTGGCACGAGGGAAGTGAAGAAAATAGTTGCGTCTGTTTTATCTCCGTCGTCATTATCAAATTTTTGTTTGAATGTACTTTGCTCAGATGTTCCGGCGCATCCCTATTTGCAGACAAAATTCAATTTATAAATTTCGCTGGATGGGAGGAGATGCAAAACTTCACTTTGCACTGCTAATGTGCGACTCACTGTGTGGTCTAACAGTGCTCGAAGTTTGATCGCAGCTTTACCCTCAGAAAATCGTGATGTCATCTTTGGGTGGACAACATTTTTTCTTCGCCTCCAACACAGATTTTTACGATGGGTACATCTTCGAATTTAGTTCGAGTGCTCCAGACCGTATTCCCTGATATACATGTTTAGACATGCGGTATTCAATTATAAGAGATAACGAAGCATCAGCGGAATAACGATTGGCCGTCATGTCCGTAACAGTGCGTAAGGCTTCCTTGTATTTGGACGCTTTTGTAGGACTGCCCAGAGCAACCTCTTTCACCACTTTTGCTGCATCCAATTTTCCTGCAGCTCGAAGACTCATGAGGGTGGCAAATGCAAGCTCTTCGGCACTGGACTGCTTACATTCGTGAATTCACATTCGGCAATACTCACGAATTGCTGATGTTTTTCTCCGTTTCGACCGCTCACTGGAGTCCTTGAAGCTCTGCGAATGTCGACCAGGCCCACGAACTGCATCTGAATCTTTGTTTTCCTTCGAAATTTCCGTATTATTGACAAAGGTGGCAGTAGTAGGTGCACCACTCTGGGCCCCCCCTCTCCTATCCCCACTCCTTCCCCCACCGCGCGGCTTCCCCCACCACTCGATTTTCCCCCACCACTCGATTTTCCCCCACCGTGCGGCTGGGTGTGTCGAGTGTTGAGGTGGCATTGTGTGTGTGTGTGTGTGCGTGCGTGCGTGTGTGTGTGTGTGTGTGTGTGTGTGTGTGTGTGTGTGTGTGTGTGTGTGTGTGTGTGTGTGTGTGTGTGTGTGTGTGTGTGTGTGTGTGTGTGTGTGTGTGTGTGTGTGTGTGTGTGTGTGTGTGTGTGTGTGTGTGTGTGTGTGTGCGTGTGCGTGTGTGTGCGTGCGTGTGCGTGCGTGTGCGTGTTCGCGTGCGCGTGTGTGTGTGTGTGTGTGTGTGTGTGTGTGTGTGTGTGTGTGTGTGCATCTTCGGCAGGCGTCGTCGGAGAGGATTAAGGACCCCATCAGCACCTGTCACGTAAGTCTCTTATAATTTTATAAAAATTTTAGCTCTTGCAAATTTTAGCTATTTAATTTTTATCAAACTGGTGTTCATCGAAAAAATTTCTTCCCCTATAATTATTGCAACACGAATGATCTGAGCGATACGAACCAGCAATACGAATGACGGCGTGGGTTTCCAATACAAAAAAAATCCGTTTCCCAAACATTTTTCGAAAAAAATTTCCGATCAAGGTTCAAAGTGAAATTATTACAAACGAACGACAAGAGTGAGCGTCCAATCAATTTTAATTAAATTTATTATTAAAATCTTTTTTCGAAACAGATGAATTTTGTTTTAGCGACGTTTTTCTTTGAAAAAGTTTTTCAAGTAGAATTATTATGACACGATCGGTACGAGCAGTACTAACGAACGACGGGAGCGCGTTTCCAATAAAATTTTTGTTTCTCAAACATTTTTTCAAAATTTTACGAATGAACGAAAAAAAATGAGCGATTGATACGAACGAACAAAAATAGCGTCTTTCTAATTAATTAAATTTGTTATCAAAATCTTTGTCTTCGAAAAAAGTTTTTCATGAAAAAATTATTACGACGCAAATTATTACGACAAAATCATTACGATATGGGCGATACGAACAAACGAATGAACGAAACGAATGAGTTTCCAAAAAAGTTTTCTTAAATTTTTAGATTTAAATAATTTTCCTCGGAAACATTTTTCATATGAGTGATCTGAACAAACGATCAACAAGCGATTCCCGGTTGCTTTTATTTTTTTCGAAGAAAAAATGTGTATGAAAAGAAGTAGCAGCGTTCCAACCCTCGTGGGTGAAAGCAGTTATGCTGTGTATTCAGAGACACGGGGATTGATAGAGATAAGCGCACATTAAGTGAAAGACAAGGAAAGAGCCTCGCAACATTGAGCGAAGACGGCGTGCAGCCGGTTGCCCTGCTGCCAATGCATTTCACATATCTCGAAAAAATCGAGATACCTCGCAGTGCTATTCCTGCATACTCGGTATACATCGAAAAATATTTAAAATTCCCAATATTGCTGCGATAGAAAGACTGTCGAGTATGAAAAAACATATGGATACAGAAAGAGATAGAGAGAGAGAGAGTTTGCGAATACTTGAACAAAGGGGAGAGCTTGATAGCTATGGGCCGTGCTTTCTACCATGGCTCTCTGCTGAGTCTCGAGCTCGCCTTTCGGCCCTTTCTTCGAAAAAAAAAATTTTTCAATGAAGAATATTTTCAACGGAAGAGATAAATTTGGAGCTTAGTTATTTTGAATTGATAATTTTTATTTTTAATTTTTGCTTTTCGATTTTTCACAATAATACCTGGAGCACGAGATATTTTTCCGATAATTTATAATAAGGTAGCAGATCAATGCGAGCAACTTTGAAAAAGAGATGGCCTGTACCAACTCAGTTTTTGTCGCAGATCAGAACTGGACAGCTTTGCCAAGCGCAAAAAATTTAAAATACAATCACGAAGAAAAGAAATGGTATTGGGTATCTGTTCAAATATAGTGCAATACACTAAAACGAACGTATATATATATATATATGCGCGCATATAGGTGTAAGACACGTATCTCCTCGTCGTTGAATCTTTGTCACGAAACATCATGATATTTAGTTTTCGCCGAAGCAAAGTAAACCTTGGCACGTACAAATTAGCTGACATTGCATTATACACAACAGCATGTATGTGTAGCGGTGAGAGTTATGCTGTGACAATATTTAAAATCACCGCCCAACGTCAGTTAGGCTAGTCCTATATCGACGATAGAAAATTAGAGGGTCAGCCCCCACCTGTATCGCGCGGCGCAAATTTGACTAAATTTGTAAGGCCCAGCGCAACGAAAATTGATTATAAGGAGACACTCTCTCCGTGACCACTGAGCGGGTCACACGTCGATATTGGTCTCTTTGTAAGGCGTCGCCGGGCCGTGAACTTCGACAATTTTGTATTAAAATATATTAACCGATGTCGAGTAATTATATAGCGCTTTGTGTTGTCGCTAATTATTTCGTCAATTTCGTCGATCATTAATCGTTTATTTGATTAGTACGAGTAGGAGAGCCAGTCAACGAGAATTCGGTAAGTGACTTATATTCGCTCGTTGCTGTTCTCTCTCTCTTAACTTTTGAGGGTCACCAAAGCCGAATCCCCTCTGACTTTGAGTTTCATCAGCCGCATACGGAATTTCTATTAATCTATCATCGTTGTCGAACGTAAAATCGACTGGCGCCCAAAACGTTGTTCTTAGTATCAAAATAATTTCGTCTAACCCCTTGAGCCCCGGCAGCTCTTGACCCAAGCCGCGCCGGGTGAAACCTTTATATCGTCAAAAAGAGGTTTTGTCTCAATTGGCGCCCAACGTGGGGCAACTTTGGGAAAATTTTTGTATTAACATTATGTAAAAAAATTTTTTTTGTGATAAAATTAAGTGAGAATTGTTTAAAACATTATATTTGACGAGTATCGAAAATTGAGAATAATATAATTCAAGCAAAATAAAATTCTGTCGAACCGAAGATTTCGTAGGAGTAATGAGTAGTACTCGACCAAGCGCCTCTGTTTACGCGCGAGGTAAACAAATCGACTCAAGCATCGGCTATACATCTATCTCGCTCTATCTTCTATAAATTTCATCTTCGTATCATTTCTCATTCTCATGCTTGTAATATTTTGTAACGCGCGTCTGCCAATTCCACGAAATAAAGCCAATATAAGGAATATATTCAAATTAAATTGTCACGTAAATCGAAATAAAATTTTGCGGCAAAATTAATCGATATTTTTTAATTAAAGAAATTAAAAGACAATTGAATTGTCAATTTGAGTAACTTCTAGAATTATATAAAATCGGTGGAATTACATCCGGCTATGTTCCATTGAAAATAAAATGAGATAAAATCTGAATTTAGTAATGTCGACGAGGATTATATCTTGCTATGTCCCGTCGATAAAATTTAGCGATCGATTCACGTGCCCGGGAGAGAGTCAAATGTTGTAATTGTTTTGCGTATTTATCGTTGATTGGTGATACATTGTGTCAAATCAATTCGAATTTCATGTTATTTATCGATTGGTAATGCAATGCGTTAGATCAAAATTGTGTAAACCCGTCGACGTATAGTGAATCTTGCTTCGTATCGTCGACGCAAAATTAGTGATTTGTAATTTTGATAATTATCGGTGTGTATTGAATCTTGCTTCGTACCCCCGATACAAAATTCGAATAATTTGTAGTCTTGGTAATTATCGAATCTTGTTTCGTGTTGTCAAGACAAAATTTGTGTTGAAACTGAAAATAAAATCGAACCGGGTTCGAATTATTCTCAAAATTGAATTCTAACAATACGTGATTGAATCTTGCTTCGTCACGTCATTGATTTTTTGTGCTATCTAAATTCAATTGATTAATTCAAACAATTATCAGTGAACAAGTCTTGTCTTTTCACTGAAAATCGTATCATGTCGTATTTAATTTATTTGATCTTCGTTATTTATTAAAATTATTTAACAAACGGATAACCTCAGTTGACGAAATGGCTTGAAAAGGAAAAGAAAATTCTGAATAGAAATTATTATATTTTCATTATTATTATTGTATTTTGTCAAACGGATAATATACTTCCGGGAATTCTCGTTATTACTCGAATCGTCCCGTTACTTATCCGTTGTACGAATTTCTCGGGAAATCTTTAGTTTTTGCTCAGGAGTTTAAATTAAAATGGTCAAAATGATACAACGTAGTCCACCGAATAGACCGTCTAACACAACAAGTCAAGTTGAAGACGACAACCCGGACAATAATTTTATACCGGAAAATATAAATTCAAGCAGGGAATCGAGGAACAGTCCCCTGTCCAGAGGTAGAGGTAGAGGTCGAGGAACGCGTCTTACACCACCTTCGATAGAGACAAACGTACAAGTCGCGCATCCACCGGGAGATTTATCGCGCCAGTTATCGCAGCAAATGGAATCAATACAAAATATGGTTAGCGTTCTCACTGCGCGCTTCGATAACTTCCGCTCTGAAGGGGGAGGGTCCTCGTCTCGTAATTCTTCTTACGAACGCACTAACAATGAAAGACCGTTAGATGAGTCAGCTGATATTATCGCGAAACATCGGGAACAAAATCGTCGTAACGCGCTTCGGCAAATGGAAGAGGCCGATTTAATCGAGGTATTAGATAAAGACAACAACGGGGAAATAAACCAAAGTCAAAACGAGCTGTCGAGACACGTGCATTTTCGAAATAATACTAACCAACGCGTAAATCACGAAACCCCTCGCGGAACCGAGCGTCAAGAGGAAAATCGAGCGGCAATGCCAGAGCTCCCCTCATTATTTCGGGTTATGTTGTCGACGCCTATGCCCAACGGTGATATACACAGGGAACAGATTTTTGTGACAGAAGAAGAGTATGCTCGGATGAGACAGCCGGCAAATAATCTCGATAATTACGATGACAATCCCCAAACGAACCAGCGCTTGAACCGAGAACGCTCGCGTAGCATAAGTCGCGCTCCCAGTCAAGCGTCAGCTAACATTATTTCGTCAACAAGGTATTCTGCCGGACGCGATCGTTCATCGACACAGAACAGGGGAAACCTCTCGTGGAGACTCAGCGACTCTAGCGATGACGAACGCGAACATTATTTTCAAAATAACGCGCGCCGACCACGTCGGACAAGACGCGACGGTGACGAAAGACAAAACACTAGAGACGATAAGAATGACGATTCTATGTTTCAATCTTACTCACTCAAAATCGGTCAAATGGTCAACTCGTGGAAAATATCATTCCCAAGGACAGAAAAGGATCCGGAGCAATTCTTACTTCTCTTAAAAGACCTTCTGTCGATGAGCGGGATAAACAAAGATCATTTCGTACCATGTTTGTCAAAAGTCTTCGAAGGCACATACCGAGCATGGTATTTGGTTAACAAAAAGTCGTGGCGTTCGTGGAAAGATTTTGTCAGGGCATTCCGTTACGAATGGGTGGTTAAAAAGACTGATACAGATCTCCTGTATGAAGTTCGTGACTTGAAAATTGAGAAAAGTGAAACGTTTGCGGAATTTACAAATCGCGCGCGCCTCATTTTCGAGCAGATGGAAAAACCTCCTCCTTTCCAACACCAACTTCAACAAATCGTGACAAAGTTTAACCCGCGTCTAGCTTTTGACATTCTAAATCTCGAATTACGCGACTATACTGAGCTATTGCACTACATGAACCGACGCAATTACATTTTCAAACAATGCAACGCCGTGACAGAAAAATCTCGGTTCAGAAGTGGGAAAAGTTCCGAATTAAATTGCGTGCAAGAAAACTCCGATTGCGAGGTCGATGAACCTGAACACGGCGGGGATGAAGCGAGCGACGAAGACGCTCTGGACCTAAGAGCGGCCCAGTCTGACAGACTCAAGAAACCCTCCGCGCCGTTAGTAAGACAACGACTAGAAAAGAACCTGAAGAACTATAACGAAAATTCCGCGAGTTCAACAAGTAAAAAAGACAAAGTAATCGATACCAGTAAATTCTTCTGTTACAATTGCGGTGAATCGGGACACACCCCGCGGTATTGTAGAAACGATCGCCAACTCGTTTGCCACCTTTGTCTTGAAATAGGGCATCAGACTAGATCGTGCGAAAAGAATCAGGGAAACTCCAAAAGCCCTCAGTGATGTCACCTCGGGTCGCTGGATCGAAGGGCAAAAGCGAGATTGACAATAATCGATTGAAACAGACAAATAAAGTTCAAGAGAATTCCGTTAATATTTCACAGTCAACAGACCTTGACCAGACAGACTCACGATTTACGCTAAATGTCGTCAAACTGACTGACAGCGAAATGTCAGACGTAGAAATTGACCAAATGTGTGAAACTCAGTTCGCGGACGTGAAAGAAACTTGCCCTTATCTAAGAACGGCGGCAACTAACGACGAAAGTGTTGCCGAAAATACCGAACACGCGAATGAAGATTCAGATTCAGTAAAGACTCCGTGGAAAACGTGGCGACCGCGTACGTTACCACCTCACGTGATTTGTCGTTTAGCACAGAGACCCGTTTACCGAGGCGAAAGCCGATTGAAAGAACCAAGACAAGCGACACAGATTCCTATCGAGATTTCAATTTTTGGCGAGAAAATCAAGGGTATTATTGACAGCGGGAGCGATCGATCTTATTTGAGCGCGAGCGCGTATGAGCGAGTTAAAAAATATCAACTCAAGGATCTAGAGCCCGATTTATCGTCGAAAAAAGGAATAAAAATCGCGGATAAAACAATTGTCAAAACACGCGGAGGCACAGGGTTTATAATCGACGTTGGTGAGGTTTATGGACCGCAATGGTTTAGTGTCTTGCCGAATTTATCCAACGATTTGATCTTGGGAATGGATTTCTGGTTAACATTCAAAGTTCTCATTGATCCTTTCGATCGCACATGGACTTTAGCCGGCAGTCAATTCAAATGTCCGTTGTCACAAACTACGGTTATTCCTGCTCAAATCCGTTCTTTAACACTCACTGAAACGCAAACGCTGAGAGATTTCCTAGACGAGCAATTCGTGAAATTTGATAAAGAATCAACTGGATTAACCGACTTAATTGAACACACGATAGAACTAGACGATACGACCCCGTGTAGACAAAAAGCGTTCCGCCGGAGTGAAGTCGTACGTAAATACATTGACGAAGAAGTCAATAGACTTTTGTCAAAAAATTATATTACCCCGAGTAACAGCGAATGGGCGTGCTCACCGGTCGTTGCTCCGAAAGCCAATGGAGGTCTTAGATTCTGTATCAATTACAAACCATTGAATCGACAAACAAAAAAGCCCGCGTATCCGTTACATAACATGCGCTCAATATTGTCTCAATTACATCAGGCAAAATTAATATCAACTATCGACACGAGCGAGGCGTTTCATCAAATACCGATGGAAGAAAATAGTAGGAAATATACCGCGTTCGTAGTTGGAGGAAAGGGCTTATTTGAATGGTACAGAATGCCATACGGTCTGACAGGTGCACCGTCAACTTTCCAGAGGTTGATGGACAAACTCAAGACGCGAATGAAAGAGTTAATTCACGAGCGCGGGTTGCCAAACGCTTGGGTTGACAAAGTTTTCACGTATCTAGACGATTGGGTAATAGTGAGCGAAGACTTGGACGAACATCTGCAAATTCTATCTCTCGTTTTTGAGGTTTTTCGCGAAGCGAAATTAATAGTCAATCGAGAGAAAAGTAGCTTCGCATGCAAAGAGGTTAAATTCTTGGGATATGTTGTTGACGAACTCGGGATGAGACCGAATCCCGAGAAGATTCAACCAATTCTAGATTTTCCGGTTCCTAGAGATCGCACTCAGTTACGTCAATTTAACGGCCTTGTCAATTGGTACCATAGACACCTAAAGAACATCGCGAAAGTCCAGGGTCCACTTAACAAATTAACGAGCCCGAGGGTAGAATGGAAGTGGACAGAAGTAGAGCAAAAGTCTTTTGAAGAGGTCAAACGGGCTCTTGCATCGGCTCCACGGTTATTTGTCCCAATACCAGGGCAACCATTCATCTTATACACTGACGCTAGCGATTTCGGTTTAGGAGCGATTCTAGTACAATATGACAGAGACAACGACCGAGAAAACCTGATTGAGATTTTAAGTCGGCCGTTACGTGGCGCGGAAGTTCATTATACTACCACCGAAAAAGAGTGCCTCGCGGTAGTTTGGTCCGTAGAAAAATTGCGATGTTATCTTGAGGGAATGCCCTTCAAGATCGTAACCGACCACCAAGCTCTTCTGTGGCTCCATAGCTTGAAGAACCCCACTGGTCGCCTAGCGAGGTGGGCTATCTATCTGTATCAACACGATATAACAGTAGAACACCGTCACGGTACTACTAACGAAGCGCCCGACGCGTTGTCGAGAATGTTTGACCTTGACGTCGACCCTGAGGGATGGAAAGAAGTCGTCAATGAAACTATTCAGAACCGTCCAAAGTGCAATTCGATCTGCACCGAAAATTGGTACGAAACAAAGTTCAAACTAGTAGTAAAATACCCCGAGCGTTTCCCCGAGTGGAAAATTGACAATAACAAACTGTACTATCACCGGCCAGATTACGAAAAAGCATTAATTGACGATGAAAACCCATGGAAAGAAGTAGTTAAGTCCAAAGATATCTTGAAAATTCTCGCGGAAAGTCATGATGCGCTCGAGGCAGGTCACCTAGGGCAAGATAAAACTCTCGATCGGATCCGTCAAAATTATTACTGGCCAGGAATGACACGTGATATAAAAAAATATGTCGCAGAATGTGACACGTGCATCCGAGTTAAATTCAACCAACATCCAATTAAAGGTCCGTTGTTGACGAGAACGTTGTTAACCCCTTGGAGTTATTTGTCAATCGACACAATAGTCACGCAAACGCGTACAAAACGAGGAAACACTTGTGCTGTCGTCGTACAAGACCTATTTACAAAATATATCGAGATTTTCCCAGTGCGTAATCGTTACGGCAGAACTATTGTCACGGTGTTAGAAGCAGTTTTTGATCGTTGGGGGGTTCCACAAAATATCATTACTGATAATGGAACCGAGTACATTAATCAAGACGTTCGAGCTCTTTTAGAGGCTAGAGGTGTCAAACACGAGACAACCCCAATTCAACACCCACAGCGAAATCCCGTTGAGCGTTCAAATCGTACTATTAAACCGATCATCTCGTCATTTATTACAGACAAACATAACGATTGGGATGTTAACTTGCCAAAAATACAATTCGCGTATAATACGGTTCCACACGCTGGCAGTCGAGTCTCGCCATTTTTTTTGAATCACGGTAGAGAAGCTCACGCGAAATATGTCAGGAAACCTAACGAACAATCGCTAAACGACGACGATACGGTCAAAGAGTGGGTAAAAAGAATTAACCAAATCGACGAATTCAGACACAAGGTTGAGCAAAAATTAAAGGAGTATTCGAATAAAAAACTAGCACGAATTAACAATAATCGTGAAATAAATGTCGAGATAAAAGAAGGACTAGAGGTATTTTATCCGAATAATAAACTGAGTAAAAAATCTGAAGGTTATTCGTCGAAACTAGCTCATAAGTATCTAGGGCCCGCGTTCGTTTACCGATTAATTAGCCCATTAATTGTAGAATTGGCAGACAAGTCAGGAAAATGTATTAGTAAATATTATGTCACTGATTTGAAAATTCCACGCCGAAGTCTACGTCGTCAGAATCCATCACCACAACCTACAGCGAAAAGAACCAGTCAACGAGATGAGCAACCCGTCGTCAACGTCATCGAACCCAGAGTCCTTGAACAGCTGGGACGAGTTGGAGAAGCGAAAAATTTAACCTCAAGCTGAAGTTTCACTCCTGAACCAACAAACGGAGGAGTTGAAACCCCGCTCTTCGATTACTGGTGAAGTTCCAGAAGAGGAAACATCGTCTAACGATGACTGCAATGTCGACCAATGTTCGTTGTATGATTGGCCAACAGCTAAGGTGTGCGACCTTCCATATCGACCAGGCTCCTGCCACTCCTGCGGAGCTGAAGATTTTGTCAAAAAAAAAAAAAAAAAAGCCGGTATATTTATCCGGGTCGCGTCGAACGTCTGAGGCTATTCAACCCCGAATGCCCGGATCGCAACATCCATTCTGAGAGACCCAGCGATCATCCGCGTTTAAACTACGCTAGCTGGTCCGCTTGATGACTTCCGACGACAATCGCTGTCTTCACGACGAAACAACAGAAACTGATTCGCCAAGTTTGAGCGGAGTTCAACGACCCTAAGATTATCCCAACAGGATACGCGTTCTTCTGACCAGAGAAACCGCCTTAAGGCCGTCCTCTAGTTTCTCGGCTGTTTTTTTTATGGCTTTTTCAATCATTTTTTTACGGGCAAAGCATCGAAATAATCAATCTCATTATTTTTGCATAATCTTTATTAACATTTAAATAAGCTTTACAAATTTTTTGAAGTCAAAATATATAATAGAATAGCAGTTATAGTGGCCGACAGGAAGACATCAAGTAAAAGAGGTGCTTGACGGTAACCACGATATTTCAGAAACTATTGCACCGATCTTGTTCAAATTTATACAGCATCTTTAATATGTTATAAGCCAGCGATTGAACTAGGATTATCATTATTGCTTCGATAGTTTTTTTCGTACGAGCGAAAAACTTAAGAAAAAATGAGTAAAAAATAGAATGTAATTTTCAAAAGTGTATAAAAAAGTCAATTTTTGTAATTTAGAATTCACTCTAGTTCAATCGCTAGTCTTGAATATGAAGATTAAAATGCCGTTTGGTTTTTTGATTTCAGATAAGCAGAACAGCCGCAATCTTGGTCACCGTCAAGCACCTCTTTTACTTGATGTCTTCCTGTCGGCCACTATAACTGCTATTCTATTATATATTTTGACTTCAAAAAATTTGTAAAGCTTATTTAAATGTTAATAAAGATTATGCAAAAATAATGAGATTGATTATTTCGATGCTTTGCCCGTAAAAAAATTATTGAAAAAGCCATAAAAAAAACAGCCGAGAAACTAGAGGACGGCCTTAAGGAGGCGCAACCGATCAATCTAAGCCGATCGATCTAAGCCGATCAATCTAAATCGATCAATCTGAGGCGCGATCAATCTAAGCCAAATCTAACGTCCAGTCGGCCGAAAATTGTCCAAGGAAAACGTCAACCAGCTGTCAAGGCACTCACAACATCTCGTGTCAAGAAGTTACTTGACGAAGTCACGAAAGAACGTCTCGAGCTCAACGATGGTGAAGAAGTCAACATTCTCAGCCCAATGAAGGCGAAGAAGTCGACGTCCTCATGTCGTTGAAGATAAAGAAGAACAACATGCGATTTTGACAACCCAGGGATCACATCTTCGTGTTATTTGTCACTACGAAGTCTAATGTGCCATTTTACCATTATGTATTATATATTAGCCACGTTACGTTAAGTTGAAAGTTAAGAGAGAGAGAAATTTATTTTGGTTACTCAAATTTTCCTTCCAGTTTTGTCAAATCTAAAACTTGAGAAGTATTTATATAACCATTGCACGAGCATATTATAAGTCACTCGATATATTATTATGTTGTTAATCCACTTACTTTTCAGTCCTACCTGACGTTGAGGTTCGAAGGGGGAGGGTGTGACAATATTTAAAATCACCGCCCAACGTCAGTTAGGCTAGTCCTATATCGACGATAGAAAATTAGAGGGTCAGCCCCCACCTGTATCGCGCGGCGCAAATTTGACTAAATTTGTAAGGCCCAGCGCAACGAAAATTGATTATAAGGAGACACTCTCTCCGTGACCACTGAGCGGGTCACACGTCGATATTGGTCTCTTTGTAAGGCGTCGCCGGGCCGTGAACTTCGACAATTTTGTATTAAAATATATTAACCGATGTCGAGTAATTATATAGCGCTTTGTGTTGTCGCTAATTATTTCGTCAATTTCGTCGATCATTAATCGTTTATTTGATTAGTACGAGTAGGAGAGCCAGTCAACGAGAATTCGGTAAGTGACTTATATTCGCTCGTTGCTGTTCTCTCTCTCTTAACTTTTGAGGGTCACCAAAGCCGAATCCCCTCTGACTTTGAGTTTCATCAGCCGCATACGGAATTTCTATTAATCTATCATCGTTGTCGAACGTAAAATCGACTGGCGCCCAAAACGTTGTTCTTAGTATCAAAATAATTTCGTCTAACCCCTTGAGCCCCGGCAGCTCTTGACCCAAGCCGCGCCGGGTGAAACCTTTATATCGTCAAAAAGAGGTTTTGTCTCAATGCAACTTTTCTCTCCGAGTGCAAAAAATTTGAAAAATATATTCACAATGGAGATAAGTCATTCAATGCTAAAGTATCCCTGCCTGTGGCCTACACCACTTTAAATTATTCTTCGCCCATATGTAAAAGAATTGCTACTGCCGAGCGATACCGCGTGAGTTTGCCCATAGCTGTTACTCTTGAACGCTACGGAACGATACCTCGTCAGCTTACCTATGTATATTCGCAGAGTATACATATTGTATTGTCATGAGACATTTCATGATATTGATACTTAATTTTAGCCAAAACGGGTAAACTTTTGCACGTGCAAATTAGCTGACATTGCATTATACACAACAGCATGTATGTGTAGCGGTGAGAGCTATGCAACTTTTCTCTCCGAGTGCAAAAAATTTGAAAAATATATTCACAATGGAGATAGGTCATTCGATGCTAAAGTATCCCTGCCTGTGGCCTACACCCCTTTAAATTATTCTTCGCCCATATGTAAAAGAACCACTGCTGCTACTGGACGATTCCGCGTGAGTTTGCCCATAGCTGTTGACTCTCGAGCGCTACGGAACGATACCTCGTCAGCTTACCTATATGTATATTCGCAGAGTATGCCTACTGTGTCTATAGGTATACGCGCGTTGCATCTTTAGCTCACATTATATATATACACGTTAAATATATTACTCTCCATACGAATAAAAAGATGAACGAATTCGAGCAAGCCTGAGCGACGATGAGACATGCACGTGGTGCTGACAGTGCATTTCGCGCGCGTGGAGTTTGTCTCCAAGCAGCTGTAGAGCTCAGTAATCGTCGTTCTTTTAATCGCGTAACATCGGTAAAACGTTCTCACAACGCCGATCGGTTAAAATATTAATCGTTCAAATAATTTATGTGCCCTGAGGATTAACGTGCGTGCTCGTGATAATAAAAATATTTAATCAAAACGTGGCTCACGGAGATGAGTATAACGAATGTATCTGTGCAGATTTCCATTCTATCGGAAAAAAAATTTTTGAGTGCTAGTACGAGTACTTTTAAACTTCTTCATAATTGCGCGGTGCGGTGATTCTCTTTTTCATCGATTTGAAACAGTTTTTTACTACTGAATAAGAAACGAGTTAGAATAGTGAGAGAGAGAAAAGGTGCGTGCAAAACATCAGAAGAGTGCGTGCGAGAGAAGGAGAAAGAGAGAAAAAGCATAAGCGACAGACACGGGAGAGAAAGAGAGAGAGAGAGAGAGAGAATGAGAGATGCGCTGAATAGCCTCGGAAGAAGGGTAAGTAAAAGTAAAAAATAATAATAAATCGCAGAGAGAGGTGGAAATATTAAAATAATAATGAAAAATTATAATTATAAAATTAAAAAATAATCATAATCCAAAGAGAGAGAATATTGGAAATAATAATAATAATAATGTGCGCCACTTTGGAGTTTCCCCCCTGTCCTCACCTCACACACACACACACACACACACACACACGCACACGCACACGCACACGCACACGCACACGCACACGCACACGCACACGCGCACACGCACACGCACGCGCACACGCACACGCACACGCACACGCACACGCACACACACACAATGCCACCTCAACACTCGACACACCCAGCCGCACGGTGGGGGAAAATCGAGTGGTGGGAGAAGCCGCGCGGTGGGGGAAGGAGTGGGGATAGGAGTGGGGGGGCCCAGAGTGGTGCACCTACTACTGGTGACGATTCTGCTTAGCCAATCCGTATTTTTCTCCATAAACCTCGCCTTCATTCTTCTAGCTGTTTGCCATTTGTCTTTCATATCATATAATAACTTGCGAATTGTTTGTTTTTCATCCGCAGATAATGTGTATGAGCAATGGAATTTTTTAGACAATTTGACCTCCAAGATTTCGTATACATGCCGCACCAGCACGCGCCGTGCCTGAATTCTCGCGTCCATTTATTAAAAAATTCACCATTACCAGAGGGGCAACTTGGTGCACCTAATTTTTTGGTGAGGTATTACTCAACAGTGTATACAATAACGTGGCACTTCACCAGAATTAGAATTATTTAGAATTATTAACTTTTACTCAATGTGAACATAACTTTTTTCCGCAGCGAGCACGAGAATTTACGGTAGATGTTCACAATTTTTGTTACTCGGTGTATGATTAATATAAGAAATCGCAATGATATAATAAGTGTACTTACATCCAGGAAGAGACTCCATTTTGCAGAATTAAAATAACTAAATTTCACTTGAAGATATATCACTTTGAATACGATATTTTTCTAGCGTAGCGCACGACCAACTATACCTGTTCGAGCGCTCTGTTACGAATGAGATCCCAACGGCTAAATGCAACACCTGCAACCTACCGACCCTTGGAAGGGTTCCCCGAAATACCCCTCTACCTGACCCCACAGGTAGAATTCCTTGAATATAAACTTCATTCTTCGGTTTTCAGCCAGCAAGTCGGGATTTGGAACCACTGTGGAACGGGAGAGCGAGCGAGTTTAAGAATAAGGGAGCGAACGAAAAAGCGAGCGAGCAAGTGAACGAGTGATATTAACACATTGATATTGATGTTGACAGAGAAAATTACGAGTGAACGATCGAGAGAGCGAGCAAGTGAATGAATGAGTGAACGAACGAGAAAGCGAACGAGTAATATTAACATATTGATATTGATATTGACAGAGAAAATTACGAGTTAACGAACGGGAGAGCGAGCGAGTGAAAGAATAAGTGAGCGAACGAGAAAGCGAGCAAGTGAACGAGTGATATTGACGTAGCGGGATCTGCATAATCGAAAATAAACGTAAAACGCGAAAACAAGCGAAACCTCAGAGACTTTAAAAATTAGCATCAGCATTTCGAACGAAGCGCATGTTTTACAACAAAGACGATATGATCCTCGACAAAAGTTAAAACAAAATGAACAAAAATGAGGGTGTCAAGGCCTAGCCAAGCCATCGGATGAACATGAATATTATTGCAACAAAAGCGAGAAGGAGAAAATAATTATAATCGTTTGGACAGAATCACATTACCATCGGTATGAACTAAGGATCCCTTTCTATGGTTGACGAAACAGAGATTCGAGATGTTTACTCGGAAATTCACCGCTGTGTATCCTAGTAATATACCTCCGAGGAGATGGAAATAACAACGAACTCCCCATTTGCTATCACTTGGTGGTATTGCTCTTCGCGGTGAAGTGGCAACCAACAAGGCATACGATAATCTTTGTTAAAGACGTCAGCGAATTTAATGGCTACTAATTCTTCTTTAAGGTCGGAGCACTTATAGCAGCCAACTAATGATGAAGGAATATCAAGATTGTACAATGACGTGACACAACCGAATTTTCTCGCCACCAAGTATATTTCCTCGTTCTTCACTACAACATTGGCGACTATAAAAATTGACCCATCTTTCATGATACAACAGCCGTCGCGCTTTGCTGCAGCAAGAACGAACTGTTTACACTTAGCGCGGCGATACTGCTTGATTCCAGAACCTGTCATTTGAAATCTTTCAGCCGGGAGTGGTCCGTCACTGTGCCGATTGAAGGTGACAGGAGTATCGCATGAATCGTGTTTATCTTGCCTATTATCAATCCATTTGGCTCGTTCGGCACGTCTGTTCGCGATTTGCTGTGAGGTACAATCCGGTTTTCTGCAGTAGCGGCAGAAGATCTTCATATTATTTTCATAAGGAAAAGCAGAATACGCGTAAATGGGTCCGAGCGATTTGACGTCATCGACAAGATGAAGAAGGCAATGCACGTTATAAGACATGAAATCATCGCCGTAAAACTGTGAGCAATTTTTAACAAAGATGCGCAAGGCCTGTTCGGCGAAGAAAAGTAGTCGATTTGATGGAGAGTTCGTCGTTAAAATACGCATCGAGGCGTGCAACAAGAGAAAATGATCGTGACGCTCACCGTTCAAGATCCCCTCGAATATTACTGAACCCGTATAAAGCAAGGTCTGTCGATGCTCAGTGGCTTTGGCTGTACTGTAATATTCGATCCTGTCAGGACGACGCGAGAACTCGTTTGGACAATAGTCAACCAAACGTTCCCGTCTCTCCGAAATCAGTTCAATTTGGTGGGCGGATAGCTTAGCGAGGATAGAAAACTTGCCATCTACCATGGCCATCAACAATCGTTTCATTACGCCAAGACAAACAAGATGCATATACTCAAAGGGCACATGCCTCACCATATCCATTGGTAGAAGCGATAGAGGACTTTCGCCCTCCTTGTGGTGATCTTCATCAACTCTTCTACGATATTCGTCATCGGTTCGAGGAGTATTGAAAAGGCTTGCAAAAGTCATTCGTCGGTTACCGTAATTCCCAGTGATTTTACACTTGGAACACGGGTTGTACGAATTATGACCCTTGTGGTTCAGAATGAACGCCCTAGCGGGTGCATCAGCAACGAACGACCTAAGAGTGATGGGTATTTTTGTTTCGCAAAATGGTACGCCACCGTTCCGTATTATTTCATTCGCCTCTGTTACGAATGGAGTAAAAAAATCCATTGCACTCTCAGGTTTTCGGTTCCCACGATACACACCGATTACTTCAACTCGACTGCTGTTGATATTCGCAATCCTGCATTGTATGGGCCAGATTTGGTTCCTTGATGACTTCCCGAGCGTAGCACCATCCGTACTAAAATCGATCTCTAAGGCAGCCGAGATTTCATCCGATTGTATAGTTTCGAGAATACGCACTATCGCAGTCTCGAATCCCAAGTGAAGATATTGGCCCGGAGCGACGTCCAGTAGCATCGATGGACAATGCCGGATACCCAATAGTGTTTTAGTGGATTTCGGAAGTGACGTGAAAAATTCGTGCTTACGCAATACCACGAGTATACGATCGCTAGCTATCTGGCTTATATCAGTTTCGACGAAGCAAGCTGCCAGGCTCTCTGCAAAGGTAGCGGCATTTCGTTGCGGCGTGAACGTTTCGCACGTACCAGCAGCTTCGCCATCATCGTCAGACGACTCCAAGAATCAATCGCTGTCATAGACATTAGCCTCATCGTCCGTCTCGTCATCACAGATATCGTTCGATGCACTCGATGAAGAGAGGACCGAGTCGAAACACAGTTCTACTGAACAGTGCTCTGCTAACGCACCGTGAGGCAAAGAAGTACACGGAAGTACGAACTCCGACCCACTGGCGATTTTCTCGTGACAGTTACTTGCTCATTCAGCGAATTCATCAGATTCTTTTAGTTCGTGAAGTATTTGCAGTCCGTCAGACACTTCCAGGTCGTCAGGTACTTGCAGTCCGGCGGGTTCATCAGTTACATCAACAAGACTCTCGCGAAATCGATTTCTAATTCTACAGCGCTGCCGGGCCGATAACAGGTGGTGTGGCTTGCGCGCACGCGAGACCGTTGTAAGACGCTTCATTTTAAATGAAGAAAAAAAAAAAAAAACACAAAAAACACAAAAAAAAAAAACACAAAAAACTCCGCCCGAATTCAACGAGAATAACCTTATTAAAGATAAATTAGACCTATGTATTAAAATGGCCTACAAATTCAACGCTTGATACTTCCCTTGATCGTTAGCGCTACCCTCAGCACTCCGGTCAGCAGATAGGGTTGCCAACCGGCCGGTATTCCGCCGGCCCGGCCGGTAATTTTGATCAAATGCCGGCAGTCGTCATTTTTGGCACAAGGCCGGCAAAAATCAGTCGACCCGGAATTTTACTATTTTTTTTTCAAATGACGTCTATAAAAATTTTTTTAAAAATATTTTAAATGAGCAGTTGTTAAAGGAAATGGAAATAAATCGGTTTTCACGCAGGATTATGATGAATAAATCGGATTAAGTTTATAAAATTAGAGAAGGCGTGTGATACAAGAACGTGCGGAGTAAAAAAGTTGCAGATGGCGCTCGTGAGCGGAAGAGCCAAGGAGAAAACATAAAGATTCCGTAAAACGTGAAATACTAGTTCTTTTTCATCTAAATAATAGGGACTTTTCGCAGTCAATAGTTTTAACAGCAGTAAATGATGATTTTTTTTCTCGATCCGTCTGTCACAGCTTACAGCCACTTTTTACTGGCGCCACCTGCATGTAGCGCTATAAGGCTACAACTGCTACAAGCTACGAGTACAAAGTACAAGAGTACAACGTACAACGTAACAAGTAACAACCCAAGTGTCCAGATAAATACAACCCAATTTCCTCCAAGTAAACCCAACCCAATATAACCCAGCCTACTCCAAGTGAACCCAATACAACCCAATTTACTCCAAGTAAACCCAACCGAATAAAACCCAATATGACCAAACCTACTCCAAGTTAACCCAATATAACCCTATTGGCCTCAACTAAATCGAATGCAATGCCCTGGTCTTGGGCAGCTTATTGACTTTCTCCGAGCACCTTGATTTACCTTGAAAATGTCGAATAACATTGTTACGTCCTGACCCTCGATTTTTCTCATCTCGGCCAAGAAAAGCGCGGCTTTCCCTTTAACACGTTATTCGAGATAAAATCGGAATTGGCCAGGTTATTGCCCTGTTTTGAGCCTAACCTTGCGGAAAATTGCTCAGGATGGGCGGAGAGTGCATAATTTGGTAACAATGGCAAATTTAAATAAAATCTCGCGAACAAAACTCTTCAATTTCGCGGGACACATAATAAATGGTAATTCGGTAACATCTGACAAATAAAACTTGTAATATAAAGGAATAAAATAGCGTGATCTCATAAAATAAATTCTGACATAAACACGGGAACTAAACTTTCACTGACGTGGGAGGAAATACACGGCAGGGCCATCCTCAGGATTGACCTCCGGAGGGCTTTCCGCCCAAATTGCAAGGACAAACGTAATTATTATGAGGACCAAAATGACCACTGATACCGCGACAGCTATTTTTAACTGGAAAAGGTCCATGATCAATGGACAGGACAACTCTCACAACAAAGGAAATCAACACCGGAATTTATTCAACCACGACTTGATTAAGTTTAATCATTTGAAGAAATTCTAAAATGCTCGAAAATGAATTTAACCCCGGAAAAATTATATCAGAAATGAACATCAAATTATAAACACGAAACTGTTAATTTCTTATTTCCTGGAATACATCGTAAATTCTTCAAATGCATTTAGCTCGCACATATTTCACGGAAGTTACAGGATGAACACTTCCTAAAATGAAACAAATTTACAAAGAAAATAATCCTACAGTAGATCGAAATACTACGGATTCCTCCGGAAATAGTTGCTTGGAAACGCCAAAATATTTTTAATGGACCAAGAATAATTCTAAAGGGTCTGAAAATATACTAACACAAGAATCGAGTTTGGAGAAAACAACAACAAAAATTAAATTCACAAAATAATATTTATCGGACATTGGATTTAACACAACAAAAAAAAATAAATTACCCTTCATGGAATCATAACCTTCCGAAAGACCAAGATTGACGCAAATATAAATTTCCAGAAAACTGAATTTAATTCGGCATGACTTTTCACAAAATTGATTTTAACTCGACATGATTTTCCAAAATTGAATTCATAAATTTCCAAAGAAAAATTGAACTTAATTCGACATGACTTTCCACAAAACTGAATTTATAAATTTCCAAAAACTGAATTTAATTCAAAAGGATAACACGGAAAGGGAAAACAACGAAAGAAATTACACCATGGGTTTTACGATACAAACGACCCGAAACCCTCGCCTTCGGTCCTTAGGACGTCATGGGGTGTCGACCGAGATCGGAGACACCGCGCAACACGAGCAAATATATATATATATATGTGAGAAAACATTTCAAAAATACTTACTACTTTGATGGTCGAACTGGATGAATTTGGAGGATTCTAAAATACGATGAATATAACGACGAAGACGATGAACAATTCAGTGCAGATGGGATGATTGTGCGGTGAAAGTGAATGTTCAGCCGAGATTGATAAACGGTGAAATATTTTTATTCCACAAAAAAAATATGTTCGTTCACAAAAGAAAATAAACCGTTCGTTCACAAAAATAAGATGTTCGTTCGCAAAAATAAAATGTTCGTATCGAAAAAATAAAATGTTCGTATCGAAATCCACGGAGACAGTTTGAATAAAATAAAGTAAAATAAAGAAATTTGGAGATACTGAGGCCAAACGATGAGAAGTATATAAAGAGAAATAGATTAACACGACGGACAGCGATTCGATCTCTTAAAATTTTCTCCCGGCTCTGATAACTCTGACCCCCTGCGGGCTCATTACCCGGTTTTATATAGGGTATTGCAGGATGACTTAGCTTCGGCGGTGGGGAGATACGCCCTTAGCCGCCTAAAACGCTCTAAGCCCCTCCGCCGCCTCCACCTCGCATTCCCAATGACCGCTACGAATCTATATAATTGAAAATCCATACTTCTAATTAATACAAATTTATCCTGATTATAAAACATTCATTTCTGTATTCCTTTTTAATAATTATTCCGTGTTTCAATAATCCGTAAAGCGATTTTTCCCCTCGTACATACGCCGTCTTTTCATCAAGACGTTCATTCTGTCTTTCTCATACTTGCATATACGGTATCTACTCTCTCGCTCACTCTGCCCCTCGTTTCGGAGGTACCACGCAGCAGAGGAGTTCTCCTCTTCGGCTTCTCCTACAGGCCACGCGCTGGTCCACCGTAGTCTCTCAGTGACCCACACACGCACACACACATACAGCCATGCACATTTCCATTCGTCTTTTCGTTCGTGCTCTCGTTCGGTGACGATTTCTCCTCCATTTATTCGTATCTCCCTTGCTCCGCATTGCCTTCGATTTATTCTCTCATTCTATTCATTTCTATCTCTTTTTGATTTCCTTGCCATGCCGAGCCTGTAACGCGATGATACATGCAAGGCTTTTTAGTTCAGATTAAAATTATTCCACTGATGGTGAAATAGTTCTCAAACGATTTTTATTTGATTAAGTGACCCGATCTTTCCAATAATCGGAAAAATCATGAAAGTCATTCTGTAATCATTGATCTACTCAAAATACACAATGCGAAACCATTTTGAAACAATTTAAAATTATTCATTGATGGATATTGATTTTTTTATCACCCGGTTATCTTGATTCCACGTTAACGCTCGGATTCTGATAGTTTCCCTGATTATTCTTTGCTTGTTTGTTATAACATTGAAAACTTTGTCCCTATACTCCAGATCCTGTGTGATTTCCCTAATCATTCTTTGTCATTTTTACTACAGGAATAATCTATTTCATAAACCGCGCATTAATCATGCATACATTAGCTCACCATTCTTAATAACTACTAAAAAGGATTCTTTCTCAATTACATCGTTTATGGATAATCCTTGTTAATGCACTATGAGATTTCCATGAATCTTTGAATTTGGTCTTTGCAAAATTATTATTCATTGTTAATTAAATCATGCGCTTGCTACGCCTTTGGGGTCCTTGTTGGATTGCGATGTCGAATTTGCGGCGTCACTTATCGATGAGACATATGTCTCTTGAACCTCGTGATTTTTATTGAAAGGCAATTGCCTTCCACGCGCGCGCTCTCTCTCTCTCTAAACATGTAGTTCCGGTTAATCGGAAGACGATATTCGTAACCAGACGACAGCAGCTCTGGTATAACCACATGTTTCCGAATGTTTATTTAATTCTCATTAGCGACGTGACGGTTGGGTGTCCCGTCGAAGTCTTTCCTCTATCGAGTCCCCTTGACTCGACCACTGCGTCAATTTGTCGATCACGTGCAGAACTCATGTAGATCATCCACGAGAATCATCCGATGACCTTTTCCAGACGCTGTTCCCGAAAAGTTGTAGCAAGGCTAAAATCGCCCATAAATTAAGAGCAAAGAGAAAGAAACAGCAAGCATCTCAACGAAAAAGGAAATCTCCTCTCTTTGACCAATTTTGACTCATGGAAATCTCAAGCTATTCTAAATAATATAATTGAATACTTAAATGCAATAAACTACATACTATTCACCGCCACCTTTACCATCACCGATGACCTGACCCAGGTACCCATGTTCATTCTTGATTTTACATTTTTACATCCGTTCACTCACGTACTTTCGGGAATTTATTTCATAAAGTATTCATTCGGGAATAAAGAAAAAGAGGATCACCGGTCACTATAGCTTTAGATGAGGCATACTCTCTCTCTTTCTCTCTCTCTATCCATGCACGCGTGAATCTTCTATAGCCAAGGATTTCTCCGACATCGGCGGTTGTTTATATTCATGTCCGACGATGGACGTCTCGTAATGAGGACCTTTGATATCGATGCCGCTATGGCGTCACCTCTCGATAGCCTATGCTCACTTGAGACGTACTTGTGCAGATGGCTCGATGAATGACAACTCGAACTTTCCGTGTTGCCAGGAGGAAAAATAAAACGTTCCTCTAGTGTGACCGGGTCCCTTTCCTCGTATTTAATTCTATTGAAAATCGCCAGATATAAGCTATTTCAAATCGATGCAAAAAGTCCCGAAAGTCGCGGGACGTAACACCTCCCCCATTAAACGAGCGCCGCTTCGAAGAACGGCGATCGACCTCGGTAGAGGCCTTCGCAACTACCCCTGGGTCAGTTCATCACGGACTCTTGTGGACTGAAAAAAAAACAAAAAAAACCAAACGGAAAGAAAACCAAACAAATGATACAATAACCTAAATACAAGATGAATGTCATCGTACGTGCCTTTTTCCCTGAGACGTGGATATACTGATGACGATCCTATGGAAAATGCTCTTTTTTTTTTTTTTTTTTTTTTTTTTTTTTTTTTTTTTTTTCGGTAGATTCCCAAACCTCTATCGGCTGCTGATGATTTGGCAATTTCGTCTGTTGTTTGTTGATTGCTGCAGTCATTTTCTCATTCATTCCATCATTTCACTCATAACAATCATAATAAATGGTTGAATTTAGATTTTTTTTTTTTTTTTTTTTTTTTTTTTTTTTTTTTTTTTTTTAGAATATAATCATACGAATTCTAGGGAAACTACTGCAATTCAAGAACAGGATCATAACAGATTCAAACAACAAAATGTATCGTTAAAATTAGAATTTTGGAAGCGTAGTTAGGGTTATAAGAATTCAAACAAAATCAAATTTTAATCGTTGGCTTTTATACCAAAAAAAAAAAAAAAAATGATTGATAAATCAAAACATTGAAATTACATTTAAGAATTTAATAAAAAAAACAAGAATTAAACTTATATTATAAGAAAATAAGAAATAATGGATATAATAACCTAAGAGATAGCTTCAAAATTACTTTTGTGGATAAGAAAATATTGAAATTAAATCTAGAATATAAGAAAATATTGAAATTAAATCTATGAATATAAGAAAATATTGAAATTAAATCTATCGATATAAGAAAAGAAAATAATAAAATGAGAAAATTTTGAATTTAAATTCCGAGATATAATTATTAGGAAATTTAACGAAACAAAGTTTCACTGATGGATATAATTAATTTTTTTTTTTTTTTTTTTTTTCTTTTTTATAACCGATCTTTTTTTTTTTTTTTTTTTTTTTTTTTTTTTTTTTTTTTTTTTTTTAACCGACGTTTAAGCCGCCCTAGCCGAAGGAGGATCACGTCCCTCTTCCCTCTCATAATAGATCATGACCGGATTCTGCCCTCTCGGAAGCACAACATCTCCCCACAGTTCATATTGCCACCCTCCAAGTTCAATGTACCCCGGCGCGGCGTCTCTAACGGCCTGTGCCCATGAACCAATCACGAGCTGTCCCAGCAGCCGCCATTCTGGGGGCACCCATAACCCCTGGGGTCCCCGCCAATACTCAATCTCGTCCTCGAGGCCTGCTGGTGCCCCTACTGGCCATTCCTGATTAACTTCAATCCTCAGTGTGATGACGTCCGCTCCGTAGGGTAGCATGATGGTTTACTGATAATTTCATAGGGAAGAAAACAATGTATTGAGACGATTACGACTTTTCTTATCTGTCAATACTGTAGCTACAAGGGTAGAATAGCTATTAAGCGGGGGTGTAGATCCCCACACGTATGAGGGAAAAGGAAACCAACTTTCGCGCGTCTCTCTCTTTTTAACTCAATGCAAGTGAAACCCAAAATAATCGCATTAATTACGAGGAAGAGTAGGGTACAACAGAAGTTTAGTATTCTGATTGTTTTCGCCGCCAATAATGGCTATCGGTGCTGAGGCTTCCTTGCGCATCCCAACTACCACAGCCCCCTCATCTTCGGGTCTCGCGTCAAGATTGTCCACTTCCTGATCTTCTCTGTTCTCAACTGGATTCACTCCCCCTCCCCCATTATGTCCATTATCACCTCTCCTAAGATGTAACAAAAGGCTAGTTACCGAATCCCAAACCGCACCGATAAGGTATATTGACCAACCATAAACCGTATGAAGCGCGTATCCGTGTATTAAAGTGTCCATGATCAACTTTATCCCACGAATGAGCATAAAAATCCCTATCAAACCCGCACTAACATGTCCAAAAGTCATAAATTTTTCCCACGTTTTAGCCCATGCTGATTCCACGAGTTTGACAAAGTCGGGTCCATCAAGAAGATTCGTGATCGATCCCCCTTGTGATACGGTCGGTTTTCCCATCATTCCCCTTGCAATTTTATTTAACACGCCGGGTCGTTCCGCCGGGAACATAACGTGTTCCCTCAGCTGTTCTAGATCAGCTGAAGTATATATTCCACTGGTTGCCAAAGATTTGGTGTCCTTGTATCTCCACGTAGGTCTTGTCATTGGCTTCATGGTCTCCGGAGGGTATACATGCACCGGCCCAGGTGATAGACCGTACCATTCCCCTTCGATGAAATACATAGGTGGCACGAGCTTGTTGCAGGTAACCTGTACTCCCGCACTCATAAGCACGTGGGTTCTCGGTGCCATAAAATACGTCTGATTTCCCTCGGTCACTGGCAACTGTGTATAACACTCCTCCATGTGTTTAACCCGGACTTCTATTGGTATGCACTTCACAATATGTACGACTTCTCCAGATATAACAGCCATATAGCCTGGCCCCTGCATCAAGTGGTAGGCGAATTCGTCGGGTGCCTGAGTGGCTATGGCTAAACGGTTTCTTAGCATTTCCCTCTCCAAGGAACATCTCTGGACCAGGACGTCGTAATAGAGTTGTTGTATTTGAGTTCGAACATGCCTCTCAACGTACACGAATTTGGAATTTATATACGCGAAAATGTCCATATTACTCACATCGACCTTTTTACTTTTAACAAATCCCTGCCCATCGCGAACCTCATGAATGAGCAGACGGGGATGCTCCGTACGAATTAATATTTGGCCGCAAACAGTTATACTTGATGTCGCGGTAAGTGCGAACGTGACGTCGGAAGCGGTCAATGAATACATTACTTTATCATCGAAATTAGTCGCGCGTTCAGCCATACCTGCGTAGAGTATGCTGTATTTCTCCTCCCCACAATGATCTCTCGGCACTGATTCCCAGAAAGTCGGTCCGCCCTCAGTATCCATGCAATATCCCTTGCTAAGGTCGCATTTTGTACCTGAGTTCAAATACACTTTATTGTTTTTAACTCCGACTCTAGTTTGATAATCGCGCAACGTGATTTTAACATCAGCCTGTACAACAACTTCTGTCCAACTTCCATAAGGATCTGAGTACGCGGTTCCGGCGCAACTACCATCCACCCCTACTATTCCCGCTAGCGTTAGAGGATAGCTCGCACTTTCATTTCCCCTTAATCCCGATATCAGGGCTTTGTCGATTACTACGGAACCGTACTCATGCATGCGTATACATGATTCTCGCGATACGGCCGACAGGTAAGAAGCTTTTCCGTTATAAACGTCACTGGTGTGTGAAAACATTCCACACTTTCGTATATCGCGGGAGATCTCTATTTTACACTGGCGAACATGAATCGAACTATAATCGTCTATTTGAAGAAACTGTATGTGCACGGTAGTAATGTTCAATACCGGTTGAGGTATATCGCACTCGTCCACATTTAGAAGGGATAAGGTGGTTATGTTGGATGCTGACGATCCACACTCGTATCCCACTATTGCCTCACCAGGCAATGGGGCCAATAGTCCCCATGCCAATATCATGATCGCCACGATTGCCATCCTCATCCTATCTAGATAACAGGCAACCATAGTGATTAGGGAAACCCCCCTCCCCTTTCCCATTCCACAATTTACTTTATACCTTTACTCTACTGAATTGTCACTCCTGAAATGGTCAAATTACTGGAGTCATGAAGCTTTATCATAGATAAAAGAATGACGATTTTTAACCTATTCTTTCCAATAAACGACCTTTTAATGACAAAGATTTCCATAAATGAACCCTTTTCCCCACGGGAAAAATCTACTGGATTACCAATACACATGATCGTTAACTTGTATACATTTTCCTATGTATTGAAACGCAAAAGAGAGAGAAAATATTTTCCTTCAAACCCACCCCGTTTCGATGGAAATGAATAAACATCTTAAAATTATCCTTTGAGGCATAAAAGCATAGAAATTTAAGAAGCAGCTAATAAGCATCTAAATTGATAAAGGCCAAGCGGGTTTGGGCAAAGCAATTTGGTGAACCACATGATTGGCAGGGCCAACGACCTGCTTACCGAGGGTACATGGGGCTGGACAAGTATTATTTCTCTTAGAGCGTCAGATCCCACTCCGGTATCTCTTTGAGCGCCCTCATCATATTCTTTAAGATTTCCACTTGCATTTCTAAAAGTTCGTTCCCTTCAACACTCTCGACCACCCGCGGACATCCATCCACCTCCCAGGTCAGCGTGATTCGGCTACCCCGGTATTGAATCGTACGCGTTAAACGTCTGCCCCAAGGATCCAGAATCAGCTCAAACTCTCCGCGGAGGGCGGTCATACACGTTTCATTAATCCATGGCTCATTTCCGACCATTTTTTCCTCCAAACGCTCCATGAAGGAGACAGCAAATCCCCGAAGGATTTCACGTGCCCTTTTTCCAATGCCCTGATTGCAGCTACATGGTGCTTCCCCCTCTCCCATATACATAGGAGAAGTTTGGCTGCTCTGCGATCGCATAGCCACTGCCACTGGTTCCTAAGATTCCCATAATCATCCGAATTTTATTCTACTTCTTCCCACCGCCTTACGCGCAACTAAATAGGACCTATTTAAATCTTGAAAATAAAAGATATTCTCTTTTTCCTTTTTAGTATATATTCATTTTTATTTACTTATATATATATATATATGTGTTTTTTTTTTTTTTTCACATACAAAAGAATAATAAATCCCACACTAACATAAAATACTTACAACAAGGAATAGTATCAATTCCGAAATATAATTAAAGAAGAGTAATAAAAGCAAAATTTAATAGAACGAATAAAAAAAAATGAAACATTTTGTTTTCAAAATTATGCCTAATATATATATATATGTGTATAACTAAACCTATCCCTAGATGAATTCAAACTAGATATACCAAAATAGGAGTCATGGGGCGTTCAACAGGGAAACGTCTCTGCTTAATCCGCCTCAGGAGCGCGTCGGCCGCCGCATGCCTGGCAGCTCTCTTTGATTTCCCGGTGCCGATCTCGCTCTTACCCTGGCATGTAACCCTGCATGTATAGAGGGGGGGTTGAATCGCCAGATTTTCACCAATGATCTCATAGTGAACCCCCTCATTCATCAGGATCATACGCTCTTGGAGCAGTGACACCGGGGTTTTTACTTTAGCTGCCATGGTCCGCCTGCAAAAACATTTCCTATTTTTTTCTAAATTCTTGATGCGTATACTAGACAAGGGAGACGGTTGCATGCATCTTAGCTCATTTTCCTTTTCCCTAAAAGTGGATTTTTTTTTTTTTTTTTTTTTTTTTTTTTTTAAATAATAAGGGTTGAAACCTACGACGGCCTATTCTGCTGCCATGTCATACGCGATGTCCCTCACGCTGAGCGCTACCGCCTTAACGGCCCGCAACTCCGCTTTCTGGAGGTCGCTCCCCAATCCCATCCCAATTAACTTCTTCCCCCAGAACCGTGTCCGGAGGATCACCACGTGGCTCCCTGGGTGCATCTCGACCTTCTTATCCAGGGTCAGCACCAAATTCCCTAGCGCGGCATAAAACAAATCCCCCGCCGCCTTCATGTAGGGAAGGGGCAGCCACCACTCCTGCCCCTCGATCAGCTCAGCCACATCCTCGATTAAATTCAAGGCAGGGCGAGGGTCGCCCCGTTCAGTAAACTCATGGGTTCTGAAGGCGAGGGCCCTCAGCTCCCGGTCGACCCTTGACGCCAGGCGACCCGGAGCGGGGCCCTGCGGAACAGGGGCTCCCGATGACGACGCGGGTCCAGACATGTCCTGTGGAGCGCAAAAATATACTGTCCCAGCTGTTGTCTCCGGTGCTAGTAATGTTGCCTTTTATTTCGGGATTCTTATGTGGGTATGATCCTAGAATGCTTGAGTCGGTTGGCGTGCACGACCTTGGTATTCTGATTTATTTTAATCCGTACATTATTTTTACCCATTACCTCTATTATTTCATGCGGTCCGGTATAATGATCGACTAATTTCCCTGACTTCGGACCTTTTAACAAAAACGCATATTCTCCAATCTTAAATTCTTTCGGATTCATTTTCTTATCATAACGTTCTTTCGATTTCTCTTTTGCTCCTATCAAATTTTGTCGAGCTACATTCTGGATTTCATGCAACTGCGTAACGAGTTTTACTAAATAATTGTCATAATCCGGCAACTTATCCTCCACGTGCAATGGTTCACTCGATGGAATTCTTGCTAATTTACCAAAAACTAACGCATATGGGGTATGCTTTGTGCCCTCGTGCACACATGTGTTGTAATTAAAAATTGCAAGACTCACCCATTCATCCCAATCATATTCTTTTCCGACATATTGTTTTAGATATTCCCCCAAAGCGTGATGTGATCTTTCTAATGACCCGTTAGACTGTGGGTGAAAAGCGGTTGTACGAATTTTCTTGATTTTAAATACTTTGGCCACTCGTCGAATCAATACGCTTAGAAAATTGCGACCTTGATCCGTGAGTATTGCCTTGGGCGCTCCAAAAAGTGTAATAAAATTCTGAACCAGCGCGTCAGCAATGGTTGCTGATGTAGCGTTGGGTAAAGGGATTGCAATACAAAATTTCGTCAATTGATCTTGAATTGTTAATATATATTCATTATTCTTTCTTGTTTTTGGAAGAGGACCCACAATGTCCATTGCAATTTTATCAAAAGCCGTACCTGGAGTGTCAGTTATGACCATCGGCTGTCTAGTTTTGACTCGAACACATTTTTTTAATTGACAAGGCAAACATTGTTGAATAAAATGTTGAATATTGATTTTCATTTTTTCCCAATAATAATACTGTCTAATTCGATTAAAGGTTTTCGTTACGCCTCTATGTCCGCCCACAGCTGAACTATGCAATTCTTTCATGATTCCTTCCCGTTCTTCTTTACTCGGATATCTTATTATTCCATGACAAATTATTATTTTTACCGTACTTCGCAAAAATCCTAATCGCAAAGATGTGGCTATATCGTCCCATGGAACACTACCCACAGAGTCTGTTTTCGCGATACTAATACTTTGAATTTTTAAACCTTCCGATTTTTCACGAAGACTGGCTATAGCGCTCTTAATATGCCCAAGGGTCAATGACATTCCTTCCCCGGAGTCGTCACTGACCGGCAACCCTACGTGGTACCTGCTCCCTCGTTTCACTAGGCTTGCTTGCCCCAGCTGGAGGTCCGGAAAGTACGGTAACTCATTACGGTCTCTCAGCTTTCGTGACCCAAGATCGAAAGGCTCACCACGGGTGTTTAAAAAGTATGCCAGTGTGTCTTTACGCGTGAAGAAAAGGTCTCTAGATTGAATAATATTTCCTGCTATAATCTCATCATTTACAATTTTTGGTCTATTAAGTTCTTCTTCTATTTCCTCTTCGTGTATTCTTCCCTGGTGATCTTCATAATTTCGGTATACATCGTCATCGCTATCTTCGGTTTCCGATGATAACTCGTCTCCATCGGAATCTTGCAACGGTGAGATTTTCTTTTTCTTCCTTGGTTTTTCCATTTCTTCCGGGTCGGACGCTGTATCATCCAAAGATTCGTTTTCTTCACTTCCTTCGCTTTCTTGATAATTATTCCCCTGAATCGGAAGATCTGGTTCTCGTTGTGCTTTGGACTGACTCCTCGTGAGCCTACGCGTACATGTGGTTGGATACTGAGATGGTCCAGCGACTGCCTCGATTGGTTCTGGATAGGATGGGTTTTCCGGTTGTCGGTTCGGAAATGTTTTTTCGACTAATTTCGCCTTGACGGAGAAATCCTTCACCTTTTGAGTGACTGTTCCCTTCCCTCCTTCGACCTGAAGATGTTCGTTCTCGATTTCAGCCAACTCACACGGAGTTAATGACTCCCTCCATTGTTCTTCCGGATCTTCCTCATCGACAACATTCGTTTCGTCGCTTTCTCCATCATTCTCGCTATCTTCTTGCTCTAACAACTCTAGGATATCTTCTTCGGTTAAATTCTTTTTCTTCTTTGAGTTTATCGCGAAAATCTCCTCTTCAGTGATTTCAGTTTCCCGGATCACAGGATTTCGCGACAATGCATCCGCGTTTACATTAGTTTTTCCGGCTTTATACACAACGTCGTACTCATATTCAGATAATTTCAATCTCCAGCGGAGCACACGTGCGTTACCGTCTTTGCAAGTTTTAAACCAGATTAATGGTTTATGATCAGTGACGAGCGTAAAACGTTTGCCATAAAGATATGGTCTGAAATGCAATACGCTGTAAACGATCGCTAAAGCCTCTTTTTCATACGTATCATATCTACTTTCAGCACCGTTCAATGTACGTGAAGCGTACGCTATTGGTCTATCTTTATTTATTTCACCTTGAGACAAAATACCTCCTATTGCGTATCCCGACGCGTCTGTAGTAACAACAAATGGCTTTGAAAAATCAGGAAAAATTAAAACGGGTTCCGTACAAAGTCTATCTTTTAATTCCATAAAACTTTCTTCTTGAATATTTTCCCACAAAAACGGCACATCATTCTTTAAAAGATTTGACAAGGGTTTGGCTAGACGAGCGTACCCCTCAATAAAACGACGATAATATCCCGTAAGTCCCAAAAATTGACGTATATTTTTCACATTACGTGGCCGTGGAAAATCTCGAACGGCCTCCAATTTTCGAGGATCAGGTCTTAATCCCGTACTACTAATAATATGACCCAAATAAACTACTTCTCTTTTCAAAAATTCACATTTATCAGGCTGCAAAGATAGGTTGGCCCCTCTTAGGCGATCGAAAAGCTTCGTACATTTCTCCATATGTTCTTTCAACGTTTTTGCATAAATCACGATATCATCCAGATAAACAAACAACTCTTGCCCTTGTAATCCCATCAACACCATATCCATGGCCCGTTGAAAAGTGGGAGGAGCATTTTTCAGCCCCATAGGCATTCGAACATACTCATAATGTCCGTACGGAGTTGTGAACGCGGTTTTATGACAATCATCTGGATGCATTTTTATTTGATAAAATCCTGAGGCTAAATCAAAGACTGAAAAATATTGAGCACCACCCAGCTGATCCAAAATATCGATTATGTTCGGCAAAGGATATGCGTCACCAATCGTCTTTTCATTCAACTGTCGGAAATCAAGGACCATTCTCCACCTAGGATTCCCTTGCGAATCCGGCTTTTTAGGCACAACCCATACAGGTGTGTTATACGGGGACTTGGACTCTCGGATTAACCCGGCTTCGAACAACTCCTCTACCTGCTTTCTTATTTCTTCTTTATGAACCACGGGAAAACGATACTGCTTTGAATTTACTGGTAAATCATCTGTCGTAGGTATTCTATGAGCAACAACATCGGTAGCCCCTAAAATCTCACCTGGTAGGTGGAATATATCGGCTGTACTTTTGATCAAATTCCTTATTTCTCCAACTTCTTCTTTTTCTAAATGATCCAAACGAAGTAACTCTAACACTTTGAGACAACGATCTTCGTCGGATATTCTGGCGGTGACTGTGAAACACTCTTTATCTAACTCAAAATTAAATTCCACTGCTTTTTCTGAAACAATACCATTCTCTCTATGAACAACTACATCTCTTACAAAACTGGATTCTGAATTTACATCTTCTATTATTGAATTTACCGTTACAGGAATTGAAACAAACATCTCGCCACTGGTACTCGGATACTGAACACTTTTTCCATCATTATTATCATCAAAAATCTCTATTTTCTCTTTATCAATTAAAACATTACTCGACTCTACAAATTTAACCACCATGTTCGGATTTTTCTTTTCTAAATCATCAAAACTGTCTTGACTGACAAAAATGTTTTCGGGTTCCTTGTCCACACATTTCGGAGGTTTCGAGGTGTAGACACGCTGCTTCTCAGAGGTCTCATTAAACTTGTATGCCAACGTTCCACAATTTTCGAATACACTCATACATGGATTCGGAGTCTCCCGAGAATTTTCCATATGGCCACTACTGGATTCTCCCTCATGATCTCTCAGAGGCTTCGATGTATGGATACGCTGCATCTCAGAGGTCTCATTCGACTTGTCCGCTAACGTTCCACTACTCTCGAATGCATTGGTATGCGGTTTACGAATCCCGGCACATTTTTTTATACCACAAATATCATCTACACAAAACTCTTGACACTGGACTTTAATTTCTGGACTCTCAAACTTTTGAATTCTGACTTCTTGGATTTCTTGATTCTCGACTTCTTGGATTTCAACTACTCGATCTTTTGAAACTTGAACAACTCGATCTTCAATTACAGGACTCTCAACTATACCACGATTTTGAACAAAAACACGATTCTCAATTACAGGATCATAACTTTCTAGAACTTTACTTTCTGGATTTTGAGTTTCAATACTTCCAATAACACGATTCTCAAACACAGGAACACGATTCTCAACTATACCACAATTCTCAACAAAAACACGATTCTCAATTACAGGATCATAACTTTCTAGAACTTTACTTTCTGGATTTTGAGTTTCAATTCTTCCCAAAACACGATTCTCAAACACAAGATTCTCAATTTCAACACTTCCAATTTCACAATTTCCAATTTCTCGATCTTTAATTTCCAAATTCTCGACTTCACAATTTCCAATAGACAAATTTTCAGCTTTACGATTTCCAATGGGCAAACAATTTTCAACTTTTTTATTTTGAACTGACAAATTTCCGACTTCACAATTTTCAAATAATGGATTTTCAACTTTTTGATTCTCAAACAATGGATTTTTAACTTCTTGATTCTCAAACAATGGATTTTTAACTTCTTGATTCTCAAACAATGGATTTTTAACTTCTCGATTTTCAAACAATGGATTTTCAACTTCTTTATTCTCAAACAATGGATTTTTAACTTCTTGATTCTCAAACAATGGATTTTTAACTTCTCGATTCTCAAACAATGGATTTTTAACTCTTGGATTTTCAACTTTCACATCTTCAATTTTCAAATTCTCAATAATCTCTGGATTTTCAATAGACAAGCAATTTTCAACTTCTGGATTTTTAAACAATGGATTTTTAACTTCTCGATTCTTAAACAATGGATTTTTAACTTCTCGATTTTCAACTTTCACATCTTCAATTTTCAAATTCTCAATGATCTCTGGATTTTCAATAGACAAACAATTTTCAACTTCTGGATTTTTAAACAATGGATTTTTAACTTCTCGATTCTTAAACAATGGATTTTTAACTTCTCGATTTTCAACTTTCACATCTTCAATTTTCAAATTCTCAATGATCTCTGGATTTTCAATAGACAAACAATTTTCAACTTCTGGATTTTTAAACAATGGATTTTTAACTTCTCGATTCTTAAACAATGGATTTTTAACTTCTCGATTTTCAACTTTCACATCTTCAATTTTCAAATTCTCAATGATCTCTGGATTTTCAATAGACAAGCAATTTTCAACTTCTGGATTTTTAAACAATGGATTTTCAACTCTTGAATTTTCAACTTTCACATCTTTAATTTTCAAATTCTCGATAATCTCTGGATTTTCAATAGACAAGCAATTTTCAACTTCTGGATTTTTAACTCTTGGATTTTCAACGGATGAATTTTGGGATTTGGGAGTTTGGATTTTTGAATTCTCCGTCGTGGACCTCCCTCCTCCGCCTCTACTCCATCCTAGACAAAACTGGTTACTGGTAGGATCTCGCGGGAGGATCCCCCGATGTCCACTGTCACCGGTGGACCAGCAATCCCCCGCGACTCTACGTTTTTTGACTCGATTTCCGTCACCCGCTCGCAACTGTCAACTGCCGTCGCGGAAGGCGAAGGCGTCAACAACGTTAACGAGGGTATCGCGATCTCTACAGTATGATCTCTCGTATTCGTTACAAAGAAATATGCTCTTCCATCAACATTCTCCACATGTCCCCCTTGGACTATCATCCCTTCCAATTTCTTTAAAGGAGGTAGATATCCATGAGAGATCTCCTTATTTACCACACGCGCGAAAAACAACTTCGTTGAACCTGGAGGAAACATCATAACTTCTCTGGTGTGAAACGGTATTATCTCGCCCCCGACCACAAGGCAATGATTAGCGTAGTCGATTTTGGCACCTGTTTCACGAAAATATTCTGAAGATAAAATTCTCGACTGATTTATAGGAAATTCATCAGGAACGATATGAAAAATGGACTTAAGACCCAACGTTTCCGTATATATATATCCCAAAGTGAGCAATGTGTTCTCAGTTATACCCCGAAGACGCAAAATTTGATCATCGTAAATAGGTACGTCGGAGCTAACATATTGCTCTTTTATAACATTCTTACTTGCTCCTGTATCTAACATCAACGTAACACCCTCAAACAAATGTCTACCCTTCAACATTATGGTTGGCGCAATCACATCGTCCGGTTGACGTGCCAAAAATACATCAATTATCTTTACTGGGTTGGTAACTGTTGGTCTACTTCGAACAGCATAGTCGGGTGTACCTGCGACACGGCCTTCGCCTGGGCACCCGCTCCCGGCTGGCCATTCCCGTTTCCCTGCATGCGATCGCGTCTCTCATGGTTTGCTGCGCGTAACTGACACTCATCGAGTACATGTCCGGCCTGCTTGCAGTACCGGCACACTCCCGGTGGGTAATTCAATTTTACAGCCTGCGAATAAGAACTTGGGCCTGCAGGGTGCGACATTCGATTGTTTACGTTAGACAATGCAGGTGGACCTGGAATCCCCTGATTTATCTGGTTAATATTTTTACTGCAATTTCTCGAAATATGACCCCATTCTTGACATTTATAACACTGAAGTGGTGGAAGCGAATTTCTCTGATTATTCTGATTTCCGGGGTACGATTGTACCTCGGTGGGTCGTTGCATTTGACGACAAGTGTCAGCTAAATGCCCCGTACGACCACAATTTCTACACGGAACAGAAAAACAACGGTTTGCAAGATGTCCTCTTTTTCCACAAATCTGGCAAATTGTCAATTCTTGACCATTCGTCACAGGAAATTTAGAGGGACATTTATCAGCTGTATGGCCCGGTTGGCCACACAATTGACATATAATTATCTTCACAGGAATTCCACTAGCTTGAAAAGCTCCACATCTTTCCGCGGTATGCCCCCTTCGACCGCACAGCTGACAGCTCACGACCGGCGGAGCACTCGCGCCTACTTCTTTCTTATTCTCATTCACGATATCTTGTCCCACGACATTCATATTAGCTCTTTTTTCAGTTTTCTCGGATAAACGCGATTTCTGTGAATCCCCCTCTCTTAGTCGTTTGGCGTCGGCAAGCTGGCGTTCTATTACTTTTGCTCGGTTTACCGTGTCACTAAGGGAGGCTTCATCCTTCATTCGCTGCTCGATTTCTGGCAATAACCCACGCTGCATGATTTTACGCGCCATTTCCTCAACCCTTTCACGCTCCTCAGTAGTAATCCCCTCCTCTGTAGCCTGAGCTTCCAAGATCTTTTCTGCATAATATCGGATACGATCGACATAATCATCTACACTCTCTAAGGGCTTCTGATAACTGTTTCCCAACTCTGCTATTAACTGATATACATCTCTAGGAGGGTCATATGTTTCACGCAAAAAATTTGTATATTCTTTAAGATTCCGAAAAGTGATTTTAGAGATTTTATTCCAAATTGAGGGCAACAGTTTGACTTTTAGGAGTCTCAATAATTGCTGATCGAGCGCCCCTCCGGTCATTTGACTGGCCTCCTCTATACCTGCGATATAACGACCAAGCGATGTCTTTTTACCGTCGAAATCGGGGATGAACCGCAACGCTTCACGCAAGGTGGACAGCGTCGCGGGATCATATGCTCTAACCGGCTCATTCATTGCTGTATTTAATTTTCGCCGAGGATTAAAATTTCTATTATTTCGCGGAGTTGAACTATCCTCTGGGTTCTGTGAGGTGCTCAAATTGCCACCCACAGGGGTTGAAAATTGATCGTTATCACTACAAAGAGAATGTTCATCTACAGGTTCGGATCGTTCAAATGATTTTACAGGTGTTTGTAATAATGGCAAAGCAATCGGACTTCTAACTTTATTAAAAATTGAATTTTCTGGAGATTTTTCCGAAACTCGAGCAGAAGGCAAAAAAGGTAAATTACTACTTTTATTGGCAGAAACAGTTAATTCTGGCGTTTTTACTACACCACCAAAAAGACACCATGAGAAAATATTTGACCTCGAAGATATAGCGACAGTTAATGGATTAGACTCTTTCTTTTCCTTATTCACGGGTGATTCAATTTCGAGAGCCTGCTGTATCGCGAGACTATTCTTAAACAATTCCAACTCAGACGGAGATAATACTTTTTCCGCACCATAAATCAATTCTCCATCGGATTCTAATTCTGTACTTGTTGTTTCCTCGGAATCACAAAATTCTTCCTTCTCTATTAATGATAATGAAACTCGAGATAATTCCTCAGAGGATTTGACAGTTTCTGAATTATTGGTCTCAAGGGTCTCGGTCAAATCTACATCACTATCCTTTTTTTCTGATAAATTTTCATCATCTTCTAAAACACGCTTCCTTTCGTTGGGATAATTACTCAAAACGGACTCATCAACACGAACTTTAGAACGGGTTTGCCTATGCATTTATACGACGGGGTCGTTGACCAGCGGTGGACGCTTGGACTTACCTTCGTCCACCCTCATCCAGTTGCAACAATACATATAATAGCAACAAGGAATAGCAAAAAAAAACATGCGCAATATTTTTAAAATTTCAAATAACACAAAATTTTCATGGGAATAATCATGCGAACACAAAGAAAAAGAAAATCAAAACAATTTATAAATGCACTCTCAATATCCCGGACGAGCCCCCAAATTTTGTTACGTCCTGACCCTCGATTTTTCTCATCTCGGCCAAGAAAAGCGCGGCTTTCCCTTTAACACGTTATTCGAGATAAAATCGGAATTGGCCAGGTTATTGCCCTGTTTTGAGCCTAACCTTGCGGAAAATTGCTCAGGATGGGCGGAGAGTGCATAATTTGGTAACAATGGCAAATTTAAATAAAATCTCGCGAACAAAACTCTTCAATTTCGCGGGACACATAATAAATGGTAATTCGGTAACATCTGACAAATAAAACTTGTAATATAAAGGAATAAAATAGCGTGATCTCATAAAATAAATTCTGACATAAACACGGGAACTAAACTTTCACTGACGTGGGAGGAAATACACGGCAGGGCCATCCTCAGGATTGACCTCCGGAGGGCTTTCCGCCCAAATTGCAAGGACAAACGTAATTATTATGAGGACCAAAATGACCACTGATACCGCGACAGCTATTTTTAACTGGAAAAGGTCCATGATCAATGGACAGGACAACTCTCACAACAAAGGAAATCAACACCGGAATTTATTCAACCACGACTTGATTAAGTTTAATCATTTGAAGAAATTCTAAAATGCTCGAAAATGAATTTAACCCCGGAAAAATTATATCAGAAATGAACATCAAATTATAAACACGAAACTGTTAATTTCTTATTTCCTGGAATACATCGTAAATTCTTCAAATGCATTTAGCTCGCACATATTTCACGGAAGTTACAGGATGAACACTTCCTAAAATGAAACAAATTTACAAAGAAAATAATCCTACAGTAGATCGAAATACTACGGATTCCTCCGGAAATAGTTGCTTGGAAACGCCAAAATATTTTTAATGGACCAAGAATAATTCTAAAGGGTCTGAAAATATACTAACACAAGAATCGAGTTTGGAGAAAACAACAACAAAAATTAAATTCACAAAATAATATTTATCGGACATTGGATTTAACACAACAAAAAAAAATAAATTACCCTTCATGGAATCATAACCTTCCGAAAGACCAAGATTGACGCAAATATAAATTTCCAGAAAACTGAATTTAATTCGGCATGACTTTTCACAAAATTGATTTTAACTCGACATGATTTTCCAAAATTGAATTCATAAATTTCCAAAGAAAAATTGAACTTAATTCGACATGACTTTCCACAAAACTGAATTTATAAATTTCCAAAAACTGAATTTAATTCAAAAGGATAACACGGAAAGGGAAAACAACGAAAGAAATTACACCATGGGTTTTACGATACAAACGACCCGAAACCCTCGCCTTCGGTCCTTAGGACGTCATGGGGTGTCGACCGAGATCGGAGACACCGCGCAACACGAGCAAATATATATATATATATGTGAGAAAACATTTCAAAAATACTTACTACTTTGATGGTCGAACTGGATGAATTTGGAGGATTCTAAAATACGATGAATATAACGACGAAGACGATGAACAATTCAGTGCAGATGGGATGATTGTGCGGTGAAAGTGAATGTTCAGCCGAGATTGATAAACGGTGAAATATTTTTATTCCACAAAAAAAATATGTTCGTTCACAAAAGAAAATAAACCGTTCGTTCACAAAAATAAGATGTTCGTTCGCAAAAATAAAATGTTCGTATCGAAAAAATAAAATGTTCGTATCGAAATCCACGGAGACAGTTTGAATAAAATAAAGTAAAATAAAGAAATTTGGAGATACTGAGGCCAAACGATGAGAAGTATATAAAGAGAAATAGATTAACACGACGGACAGCGATTCGATCTCTTAAAATTTTCTCCCGGCTCTGATAACTCTGACCCCCTGCGGGCTCATTACCCGGTTTTATATAGGGTATTGCAGGATGACTTAGCTTCGGCGGTGGGGAGATACGCCCTTAGCCGCCTAAAACGCTCTAAGCCCCTCCGCCGCCTCCACCTCGCATTCCCAATGACCGCTACGAATCTATATAATTGAAAATCCATACTTCTAATTAATACAAATTTATCCTGATTATAAAACATTCATTTCTGTATTCCTTTTTAATAATTATTCCGTGTTTCAATAATCCGTAAAGCGATTTTTCCCCTCGTACATACGCCGTCTTTTCATCAAGACGTTCATTCTGTCTTTCTCATACTTGCATATACGGTATCTACTCTCTCGCTCACTCTGCCCCTCGTTTCGGAGGTACCACGCAGCAGAGGAGTTCTCCTCTTCGGCTTCTCCTACAGGCCACGCGCTGGTCCACCGTAGTCTCTCAGTGACCCACACACGCACACACACATACAGCCATGCACATTTCCATTCGTCTTTTCGTTCGTGCTCTCGTTCGGTGACGATTTCTCCTCCATTTATTCGTATCTCCCTTGCTCCGCATTGCCTTCGATTTATTCTCTCATTCTATTCATTTCTATCTCTTTTTGATTTCCTTGCCATGCCGAGCCTGTAACGCGATGATACATGCAAGGCTTTTTAGTTCAGATTAAAATTATTCCACTGATGGTGAAATAGTTCTCAAACGATTTTTATTTGATTAAGTGACCCGATCTTTCCAATAATCGGAAAAATCATGAAAGTCATTCTGTAATCATTGATCTACTCAAAATACACAATGCGAAACCATTTTGAAACAATTTAAAATTATTCATTGATGGATATTGATTTTTTTATCACCCGGTTATCTTGATTCCACGTTAACGCTCGGATTCTGATAGTTTCCCTGATTATTCTTTGCTTGTTTGTTATAACATTGAAAACTTTGTCCCTATACTCCAGATCCTGTGTGATTTCCCTAATCATTCTTTGTCATTTTTACTACAGGAATAATCTATTTCATAAACCGCGCATTAATCATGCATACATTAGCTCACCATTCTTAATAACTACTAAAAAGGATTCTTTCTCAATTACATCGTTTATGGATAATCCTTGTTAATGCACTATGAGATTTCCATGAATCTTTGAATTTGGTCTTTGCAAAATTATTATTCATTGTTAATTAAATCATGCGCTTGCTACGCCTTTGGGGTCCTTGTTGGATTGCGATGTCGAATTTGCGGCGTCACTTATCGATGAGACATATGTCTCTTGAACCTCGTGATTTTTATTGAAAGGCAATTGCCTTCCACGCGCGCGCTCTCTCTCTCTCTAAACATGTAGTTCCGGTTAATCGGAAGACGATATTCGTAACCAGACGACAGCAGCTCTGGTATAACCACATGTTTCCGAATGTTTATTTAATTCTCATTAGCGACGTGACGGTTGGGTGTCCCGTCGAAGTCTTTCCTCTATCGAGTCCCCTTGACTCGACCACTGCGTCAATTTGTCGATCACGTGCAGAACTCATGTAGATCATCCACGAGAATCATCCGATGACCTTTTCCAGACGCTGTTCCCGAAAAGTTGTAGCAAGGCTAAAATCGCCCATAAATTAAGAGCAAAGAGAAAGAAACAGCAAGCATCTCAACGAAAAAGGAAATCTCCTCTCTTTGACCAATTTTGACTCATGGAAATCTCAAGCTATTCTAAATAATATAATTGAATACTTAAATGCAATAAACTACATACTATTCACCGCCACCTTTACCATCACCGATGACCTGACCCAGGTACCCATGTTCATTCTTGATTTTACATTTTTACATCCGTTCACTCACGTACTTTCGGGAATTTATTTCATAAAGTATTCATTCGGGAATAAAGAAAAAGAGGATCACCGGTCACTATAGCTTTAGATGAGGCATACTCTCTCTCTTTCTCTCTCTCTATCCATGCACGCGTGAATCTTCTATAGCCAAGGATTTCTCCGACATCGGCGGTTGTTTATATTCATGTCCGACGATGGACGTCTCGTAATGAGGACCTTTGATATCGATGCCGCTATGGCGTCACCTCTCGATAGCCTATGCTCACTTGAGACGTACTTGTGCAGATGGCTCGATGAATGACAACTCGAACTTTCCGTGTTGCCAGGAGGAAAAATAAAACGTTCCTCTAGTGTGACCGGGTCCCTTTCCTCGTATTTAATTCTATTGAAAATCGCCAGATATAAGCTATTTCAAATCGATGCAAAAAGTCCCGAAAGTCGCGGGACGTAACAACATAGTAAAAAAACTCGTCATAGTTTTCTGTGAATCCATTTCTAATCATTTTCAGTGAAATCCAACACTTCGAATTGCATAATGCATTTACCACTTGCAACACATACTTTATTTGAACCTTATTCGTACTCTTCCAGAGGTATATACGCTCGGTGCAAATTGTGTCTTATCAAAAAGTGTGTTTTTGAATAAATAATTAAAATTTCAGCGTAAAGTTGCCCGAACATTTTTTTATTACCGGCTGAATCAGTTTATTAAGATGAGCTTGTTCGATGCAAAATCGTTTGGGGATCACGAAAATTATATTCTTCGTGTTCAGCGGTCCATATTATAACAACATTTTAATTGGGCTATCAATGATTACCGAATGATTTTCCTGTATTCAAAAGTTATTTGAAAATAATTGGAAACAAAATAAAGTATTTTTCCGGCTAGCTTCACTCTATCAAATACCTCATCCTCACCAAATCCTCGCTACCCCCATGAAAAAAAGTAGACTCCAGATATATAAAAAATATATCTCTATATATAGCGGCAATAAGTTCTGTAGCTCTTATATATCTTGGATATATCTGCCCGATATATGCGGGAGGATATATAACAGATATATAATACATATTTACGGAGTTATGAAAATATACTTTGCGGCAATAAGTTCGATATCTCTTATATATCTCGTATATATCTTTTGTAATATATACTTCTTTTCCATATGGGTATACCTAGACGCAAATAGTTTTTTCACTTTTTTACGTTAACTACGGACCGCCGAACACGATGAATATAATATTTGTGATCCCCAAACGATTCGGGCAACTTAACGCTAGAATTTTCGGGCAAGTCGACGCTAAAATTTTAATTATTTATTTAAAAAAAAAAAAAATTTCGATAACACACCATTTGCACTGAGCGTATATATACGGCTGAAAGAGTACAAATAAGGTACTAATAAAGCACGTGTGGTAAATGCATTCTGCAATTCGAAGTGTTGTGTCTCACTAAAAATGATTAAAAGTGGACTCGGAGAATACTATGACGAGCTTTTTTATTATGTTATATATTTGGCATTTTTAAGGTAAATCATGATGCTCGGAAAAAGTCAATAAACTGCATAAGACCAGGTGTTCGGACTTGAATTTGATTTATTTGAGATCAATAGGGTTATATTTTATGTAGTTGAGGCTGATAGAGTTATATCGGCTTTACTTGGAGTCGGTTGGGTCATATTAGGTTTTCTTCGGTTGGGTCGGGTCATATTGAGTTTGCTTGGAGACAGTTAGGTTCTATTGGGTTTCCTTGAAGACACATGAGTTGTATTGGGTTTACTTGAAGTCGGTTGGGTCGTATTGGGTTTTTTTGGAGTCGGTGAGGTATCGTATTGGGCCATGAGATTGCTAGGTGAGACCATTGCAATATATCCACGGTATAATTTTTCAATTGAAATAGCACTAATATATCCGCCATTTTTTCATACATCTTTCATTTCTGGTTCAAAATTAATTACACGAACCATCTACTCCCGAATTAGAAAGTATACGTATATGTAATGAAGATTTGGGGGATGAGGTATTCAATTTTCCAATTAGTTTTATATTAAAGAAAATTGCTTGGTGATCATTAGTTGACTGATTAAAATGTTTGGCGTTAGATTTTGTTTTTAAACAATTTATCAAAATTTTAACGTAAAGTTGGTTGAACATTTTTTTATTAACCGCCAATTTTGGCGGTAATGGATGAAACATACGGCCAATTTCACGCTAAAATTTGAACATCTTTTTTTTTAAACTATTAACTGCAAAACATTTCAATTGGGCCACCAATCATCACCAAGTGATCTTGCTTAAATTAAAACTAATTGCAAAATCAAATACCTTATCCCCACCAAATCCTCACAACCTAGACAGAAATAGTTTTTTTTTTCACTTTTTTACGTAAACTACGGACCGCCGAACATAGTGAATAAAATATTCGTGATCCCCCAACGATTCTGCATCAAATAAGACTCTAATAAATCGATTTGGCTGTTAATTAAAAATTATTCGGCCAACTTTACGCTAAAAATTTAATTATTTATTTAAAAAATTGGTTTCACTTGGAGTGGGTTGGGTTGGGTTGGAATTTTAGGGGGTTCCAAAGGAAATTTAGGGGGATTTCAAGTTGATTATAGGGGGAACGTTTTGTAGCAGTTGGCAACACTGCCCCACTTCCCCCCTTCCGACTTCCGATCCGACTCCGACCAACCGGCCGGCAAAATATATTCTGAATGTTGGCAACCCTATCAGCAGATGAAAGTACAATCTTGTCAGTAGAATCGCCTGATCCTGCTACAAATACAGAAATCCATAAATGGACAACGGCAAAAAGAATGTTGAATCATTCATTGTAGAAATAGCTTTCTATGTTGAGCATACACCTGACAGCCCACACGACACAATATATTTCAGAGATGTTTCATTTAAAACATGTAATATTTCACTGCAATATTTCAGGAATATGTCAGAAATATGTCCATGTCCGCGGAGATAACGAACGTTACATAGCTGACATATGTCAGAAATATGTCAGCAATATTTCGACGATATATTTCAGAAATGTTTCAGAAATGTTTCATTGCAACATTTCAGAAATATATCAGAAATATTCCGGTAATATATCAGAAATATTCCGGTAATATATTGTGACATTATCGAGTTTCGAGAACGGACAGTCGCGAGTAGATACACCCGTGACTATCGTTCTCTCTCGATTGTTGTCGCTCGGGAGGCGAGCGACGAATTTATTTTAAGATCTTATGTTTACGTACCGGTCATCGACCGTATTCAGAGTACGAGTACTGACTCGAAAGGAAAAGCCGGGAATAAGAAATTGTTTTATTATTTGAAATGGGCAGAAGGCCCATGAATTTTTATGTGTTTTTCGAGATGGCCTCAGAGTGCTAACCACGAATATGAGCACTAGTGCTGCGCGTTGGTTGACCCTTCATCATCGGCCATTGAAAATGGATTTGGGGTCCAAGTTGTCTCAATTCCGAGAAGCGGAATTGAGTTCTTTATTCTACTCTCGAGAAGCGAGAGTAAAATGCAAGGAGTCAAAATTTATGTATTATTTCACTCTTAATGTGTCGCGTTGCAATACGACTGACACGTTGATAAAAGGGGAAGCTTAGAGGTGAATTTTAGAGAAGGTACGTTAGTGTAAGGAATGAAGCTAAATTTAATGAATTATTGAGACTGTTAGATGGGTCTCACAGTTAATCTTGAGGATAGGAAAAGTCTGGTTCGTTCCCTTGGTGTTTGTCGTGTTTATCTCGTCGAGTCGCGTGAGACGCTGGATCGGCCGCGATGAGTTCCGACGAGACGCGTTGGTAGACGTCGCCACGTTTAAAAAAGTAATGTCAGAGTGGACGCACTCTAAGAGTGCGTTTACGGATTTGATACAATGGGTTTTCCAACAAGAATTACCTCTTCCCGTGATCCAACGTCCAGCTGCAATAGCTGGGGCTTCACACGGTTCGAGGGGCCCTACCTAGGGGTAAGAGGTGTTCTGAGACGATCGCCCGTCTCAAGATCCAACTTCTGGGCGCAATGCCCAGGGCTTCACTTGAGACGGGTTCCCTGGTATCTGGAATTCTTTATTAAAAGAGTTGTCAAATGATTCGTCTTGAGAAAGACGAATCTCGTTTACATTATAGCTGAATCGTCTTTAAAAAGACGATTCAGTGGTCGATTAGAATCGTCTTTAAAAAGACGATTCGAGATTGGAGACACGATGTAGATCGCGTTTGTTGTCGGGTGTGCCTTGGAGTCCTCGATGAGACGTCGGGTCTCTCCGGGCTTCAAGAATGGTATAGACGTCGAGAGTTTTGGCAGAGCAACTTCTGCCACGTGGAATGCTCACAAGAGGTGACTACTTAATGAGAGCGAGTCTTGCTCGTCTCGCTGTTAAATATGATTTCGTGTACTGACCAGCGCAATGATCTGATTGGCTGGTCAGTATTGAGTGGGATTTTTGGGAAAGAGCGTCGCGATATTCTCCGAATTGTTTTCGGTTATAATTTCGGGGAATTTGCGTATATGGATAAATCTGGAAATTAGAGCGGTGATTCATCATATCCAGTTTTATCCGGTTTACGTTGGTTTCTTGTGCTCGCGCGCTCCTTACATACTCTCTCTCCTTACTCGGATCCTAGCGCACTCTCTCCCCCCGTACTCTCTCTCTGGTGAGAGGTACCGAGAGAGAGTTAGCCCCGCGTAATGAGGAGGTTCTTTCGGTTGTCTGCGAGATTTGCCCACCTTTATCCGGGACCGGATAAATAGGCGGGACTTACTGCGACGTTCCGGCCATCCGTGCGCTTGATGTCGCTCGGATGGTCGTACCGTCACAATATATTTTATAATAAATATTTTATTAGTTAAATCTTCGGAATTTTTATTTCTTTACATTATTTTGTCGTTGTTATAGGTCATAGAAGGGTTACACCGGGGGAAAAAAAACATGCATAGATTTCTCGATATTATTTTTTTCTCCTTGACGGGGAATCGAACCGGCGACATACCTAACCTATCCTACCTATCTACCTAACACGCTACCTACTACGCTATCGACTGTTTATAATCTTTCGATATTAATATGATGTATTTGACACGCCAGAGAATACTTGATCATAGTTGTATGTTGGGAGCTACTCAAGAGATGGTGGTGGTCCCATCTTCCATACTTTATTTATATAGTATGACTATGTCGGTTTTGGACGAAATTACAAAATTGAATGTGGTGAATCCAATATGGTGGATCGAAAATTCTAAAAATTCCATAATATAATATATACATATCGATGGACTAATGCCAATGGGGCGTAAGCGCCTTTTTCGAAATTTCCGCGTTTGTATTTCCAGAAGGGCGTAAGTGCTATATTTGGCGGGTATAAGGTTTATACAGCCAAACGGGCGTAAGGGACAAAGTGCTCACGCCCGTATGACAGTAAGAACTCGAAGAAATTGTTAAATCGGTCGAATCTTACTGGCTGAGGGGTGTATCTACACCCCAAAAAAGTTTGTCGCTTACGCCCATGTGGCAGTAGGTATTAACTCGAATAAATTGTGAAATCGGTCAAATCTTACTGCCAGAGGGGCGTATCTCCACTGCAAAAAGTTCGTTGCTTACGTCCTTGTGGCAGTAATAACTTTTTCCGAAATATTTCGGAAATATCGAAAATGTTATATTGCAATTGACATATTTCGGAAATATTTCAGAAATATCGAAAATGTTATATTGCAATTGACGTATTTCAGAAATATTTCGGAAATATCCCAAATGTTATATTGCAATTGACCCATTTCGAAAATGTTTCAGAAATATCGAAAATGTTATATTGCAATTGACATATTTCAGAAATATTTCGGAAATATCCAAAATGTAATATTGCAATTGACATATTTCGGAAATATTTCAGAAATATCGAAAGCGTTGTATTGCAATTGACATATTTCAGAAATATTTCGGAAATATCCAAAATGTTATATTGCAATTGACATATTTCTGAAACATTTCAGGAACATCGAAAATTTTATATTGCAATTGCCATATTTCAGGTACATTTCAGAAATATTTCGAAGTTATATTATGAATCTGAAACGTTGAAACATTTCTGAAATATTTCTGACATATTTCGTGCGGTGTGGGAGTACAAACCGCTCTTTATGATTGGTAATTAATCAACAGGTAATTAAAAAATATCGTGGTGACTACAAATTTGACCATAGCTTCCTCATTTTTCCACCAATTTCCAAGCCTCAATTTAAACTTGTGCGCTGCAAAATTACGAAAGTGCAAACATTCATAAACAGAACTCGGAAAAAACGGTAAACCAAAATAATTTTTTTTATTTTTTTTATAAGTTTTTTATTTGAATTACAGCCCAACATCTTTGGAATTACATCGGTAACAAAATACTTAAAAACTAAACGCTTAATGTAATGGTATGATTGATTTTTGGCCGTATAGCAGTTCGGCATCTCTAAATCATATTGTTAATGTATTATTGAGATAGACGCATATTTGTTATTATGTCTATAGTATTAAAAAGAAATATGTTTCGAATTAGAATGTTGCATGGAAAAAGAGACGACGTAAGAAGTTTCGGCTTATATAAAAAAACCACGCTATTATATCTAATAGAAGAATTTTTGTATTGTTAGATTAAAATTTTTTTTTTTTTTATCAGTGCTTATATTCAATGACATATTATTAATTTATTATTAGTAACAAATAATAAATATTTTATATAAAATATAGAAGTATTATGTTTTGGCAAGAATATATGTTATTCATAAACGTATTATAAAGGTAGGAATCTTTGTTTCCTTCTTTTTCGTTTCCTGTGTGGTTGGATATCGATATTGCGAAGTCTGTTTTGTAATGCAGTGATATGCTTGGCTGTGGGGTCTAGCCAGTAATATTTTGGGTCGAGTCTATGGTTGTCGTATTTATCTATGTCCGGGATGGTAGGGTCGTACAGAAATTTATCTTGGTTATTTGTCATAAGATCGTAGTTAATGGGAAGTTTATTGTTAGCGGCGTGTGTTCGCCAATGGAATAATATGGGGGTGTTATTTTGATCCTGGATGATTCCAATTCTGTCAAAATATATGAACGATTCTGGTTGTATGTATCCTGTCTTTGCGGTGTTATTTGCTATTATTGGATCGATGTGGCTGAAGGAGCGAATAATGTCGTTATTGGATGAAGTTAGACTAGCAAAGTAGTCTCTGGTGAGGCGTAAGAAAAAATTGTCAATTCTAGGTATGTTGGCAGTGTTATAAAGGGTAGCGTTGTTGACTCTTCTCTGGAATTGTGATTCCGGAGAGCGATGTAGAAATAGTGCAGTTCGGAGACATTTTCTTTCAAATAATCTTATGTTCTCTGTTTGAGGTGCCCCCAGGTTCCATAGGACTGGGATTGCATAAGAGAGGATGGGGCGGATGAGTAATTGGTATATTATTGTTTTCGCTTTATTAGTTATTAGTCTGTTGTGCATAAGACGACTGATTGACTGGTATCTTTTTTTGGCTTTGATTAGTTGTATGTTCAAGTGTTTATTGCATCTTAGTAAATTACCTATCCCACCAAAAACACCATGAATAGTGTATAAAAACTTGAGACAAGTACATTTCCTTGCGTCGTTTTGTTTATGCTTACAAGAAGATGTCAAACCCAAATATTTGACAAATAAACCTTTACAAAAAGATGTCAAATACAAAAAGTTATCAAATAAATTCAAATAATCTAAGTCACAGTTGCCAAGTAAATCAAGCATTTTCATTGTTTACATTTTTATTAACCGTTTATAAGTAAGTAACAACGCTCGAAAACGTATTGAAACGGACTTAGGGACTTAATCTGAAAATTTAATGTTTGAAAGATTTTATTGAAAAAAAATTCGCATTGAAAAAAAAAATCCGAACGAAGTACTTGGCGAGTTATGTAAAATGACTGTACAGACTACCTGTTACGAACTCGCCAAGTACTTCGTTCGGATTTTTTTTTTCAATGCGAATTTTTTTTCAATAAAATCTTTCAAACATTAAATTTTCAGATTAAGTCCCTAAGTCCGAACTATACCCTAAGTACGAATAGGCCCTAAGTACGAATTATCATTTGCATTTTTTTTATTAGATCGTCAGCAAGTTTAGCGAACTCCAAAATATTCTATGCGTACAAAATCCTATCAATGAGGTCTCCCTATTCTTGAAAGTGCTCGCATGATCCATTCAAACATCTTTGAGTTTCGATTCTTGATACAAAGCACCATCGCTGAGTTATAAAAATCATAAGCATTGCTTTTCTATAGTCGGTTCATAGTATTGAGCACTATCTTTTTTTTCGCGATGGAATAGTAGAGCTTCGTTTGTAAGATATCAATGAAACGCAGACTCAACCCGACCGCAACCCACGTAATTCTACTCATAAAAGCCATCATAGTCAACTAAACAAGGGAAAATTCGACAAATCATTGCACTACAAAAAAAAAATCCCATGAAGCGATTTGATCCAGACAAACGCAGTCTATAACCGAATTGGTACAGAAAAATGAAGCATGTTGTCCGTATGCGCAGGTCCTTTGAAATTTGAATTGTCTGTACCGAACCGAGTTGTGAAATTGTAATTAAACTTTGTTTACTTACAAATCACAAATGTAATTTGAAATTAAACTTTTTTCAATGGACTATTACAAATGTGATCTGTAATTGAACATTTTGTAATTAAAAATTAGAAATATAATCTGTAATTAAAATTTTTACTCTTTTCAATTACCCATTACAAATAAAATTTCTAATTACACTTCTTTTAATTTCAAATTACAAATGTAATTTGTAATTAAACTTCTGTGTAACTACAAATTATAAATGTAATTTGAAATCTACAAGAATTTAATTACAAATTACAATTTTAATTGAACAACGTTTAATTATAAATTATGAAAGTAATATATTCAAACAATTATTTGTAATCGATTAGACGAGTACAAATTCGCAATAAACAGATCCTCCGGAACATCTTTCGTCACCCAGAGTTATCATTTTTTTCATTAATTTTTACGTTTGATTATTTTTATGTTTTGCTCCCGACGGACATGTGGTGGTGCGCTCCGTAGCACCAGATCCCCATCAGGTCATGGGATCTTTTTTCCTGCCGTCCAGGTATCACTTTCGGTAGTTCTTGAGCACAGGTCGACGGGCATCCGTCACCTACCGTCCTGGAATGGCCCCGCGCTTCGTAATCTTTGAGCACCAGGTCGTCGGGAAGGCGTTATTTGCCGTCCAGGCTCTGCGCTCCGTTGTTCTTGAGAACCAGGTCGACGGGAATGAGTTTTCGGTCGTCCAGGTCTCACGCTTCGTAGTTCTTGAGTTCCAGGTCAACGGGATTGCGTTTTCCACCGTCCAGGTCTACCGCTCGATTGTTCTCGAGTTCCAAGTTGACGGGAATGCGTTTTACGCTGTCCAGGCCTCGCGCTCTGTAGTTCTTAAGTTCCAGGTCAACGGCAAGGCATTACGCATATAAATGGCGCGTAAGACCCGGACGCCAAGCACTATGGTGCGATCAAGCTGGACGCCAAGAAGTAACGCGCGATCAACCTGGATGCTAAAAACTATGACGCGATTGACCTAGACACCAAGAACTATGACGCGATTAACCTAGACATCAAGAACTATGGCGCGATCGACCTAGACGCCAAGAACTATGACGCGATTGACTTAGGCACCAATAACTATGGCTTGGTCAACCTGAACGCCAATAACTACCGCGCGATCAACCTGGACGCCAAGAACTATGACGCGATCGACCTGAAAGCCAAAAACTACGATGCGATCGACCTGGACGCGAAGAACTATGGTGCAATCGACCTGGACGCCAAGAACTATGACGCGATCGACCTGGACGCCAAGAACTATGGCGTGATTAATCTTGACACCAAGAACTATTGCGTGATCGACCTGGACCCCTAGAACTATGACGCGATTGACTTAGGCACCAATAACTATGGCTTGGTCAACCTGGACGCCAATAACTACCGCGCGATCAACCTGGACGCCAAGAACTATGACGCGATCGACCTGGACGCCAAGAACTATGACGCGATCGACCTGAATGCCAAGAACTAATGTGCCATCAACCTGGATTCCAATAACTATGACGCGATTGACCTAGACACCTAAAACTACGACGCGATTGACCTTTAGACACGAAGAAATATGGAGCGATCGACCTGGACGCCAAAAACTTATGACGCGATTAACTTAGACACCAAAAATTATGGTTCGATCAGCCTGGACGAAAAATGTGCTTGGTGATGTAGGATTAAGGGAAAAATTCGGGGATTGAACATCAAGATTTCCCGATTTCTCGGTCAACAATCTTGTCGGTCGCCTGGTTTTGTCTCGACTCATCAAAATGTTTCGAGACGAGAAAAGCCAAAATATTCGAGACGAGAATTTTCTTTTTTCGTCTCGTGTTATGGAAAAGTTTCTCGTTTCGGTGGCATCACTATCGCGACTAAAAAAATCCTGAATCATGGAAAAATACAATTCTCAATTAATGTTTACTCTATACAATTAAATAACTATTTAACAAAATAATCGCGGAAACGACTTTTATGAAAACGATCTTCGGGGCAATGCTGCACTACTCTAGAGAGTTAGATGAGGCATGCACGTACGTGAGACGTACCAATCTGTCACTACCCGTGGACCTAACCTAATTGGTGCGACAGTTCTTGGTGCGACAGATTTTGGTGCGACAGATGCGAAAATTTCGTGTGAAGTGATTGTACGACGAATATAATGAATAAAATGCGATATCTCTCATATATCAATAACTATAGCATTTATTTGGGTACCGATCGAAAGAGAAAAAAAAATAAAAAATATACGTGTTAATATCATTGCCGAAGTCCGTATAATTAATTAATAATTAGGAAAATAAGTTTCGTTACATAGATATACTCCTATGTATAAGCAAGTTGTGCGGCGTATAAGAGGCTGTAGTACCTCTCGACATGTCGGTCTAGGAGGAAATGTACTTGTCTCGAGGCACTACCGTGCCTCTTGATATTTATGCCAAGGTATTTTACCATGTTTTTTGTAGGAATTTCCACTGGTTGCCGTGTCTCGGGATTAAAAGTTGTTATGGAAAACAGATGTTTCAGTATGCGATCGGAAGGGTTGATGTACGGGTCTGCTCTTCGTATGAGGATAGATTCACACTTGAGTGGATTAACTCGGAGATTCCATATTGCGTAATTATTATTTATTTTATTGACTAGTATTTTAAGTGTAGATTTTATATTTGGTATATTTTTCCCAGCTACATATAGGATCAAATCGTCGGCGTAAGCTATTGAGTGTGTTAGGTTATTATTGTTTCGGTTAAAGGAGTTCAGTATGTCGGATGTGAAAATATTAAATAGTATGGGGGAAGTTACTGTGCCTTGTTGTAGGCCTTCTAGTATTTCAAATTGTTGGGATGAGGTATGTTTACCGTCCCAGAGTGTAAATTTCCTTCCGTGAATCATATCCCAAACAAGATTACATATATGTGGTGGGAAGTTTTTTTTTATTAACTTAAAAATTAGACCATTTAACCATACTGAATCGAAGGCCTTCTCAAGATCGATTAATGTGGCCCCAATCAAATGTCCGGTGGCGAGGTAATAATTTGTGTCTGATAGGAATTTGTTAATAGCATGTGTGGTAGAATGTGCAAAGTGAAATCCAAATTGATTATTTGGTATAATTTTGTTTTTGTTTGAATGATGCAAGATACTTTTTTGAATAATAATTTCATATCCTTTACTTATTGCTGGGGTGAGACTAATAGATCTATAGCTGGCAGGGTCTTGTTTGTTTTTGTCCTTTTTGAGGATCGGGATAATTTTAGAAGGTTTCCAAACTTTGGGAAAGTATTGGAGATTCAGTGCATTGTTGAAAAGAATAGTATAGTCTTTGATCATTTTGGATGGGATGTGTTTGAGAACTACTGGTGTGATGTTGTCTGGACCACTGGAAGACTTGTTCGGAAGTCTTTTGAATATTTCGGTAATTTGTATAATGGATTGAAAGTAAGGGTATTCATTATTAAGTGGATTGGGTTCGTACGCTCTATTTTGCGCTGAAAATTGCGTGAGTGCGATTTCGTTTACTCTTTGTCTATTGAATTCATTTTTAAATTCGTTTATTTTATTATCGACTATTTCTTTGATTCTAGTGTTATTGTTTATGTATCTGGGCGAGTTTATTTGTTCATAATATGCCCCAATCACATTTAGCATTTCACTGGGAGATGTAAATATATATTCGTTGTTTTCTGTGGGGATGGATGTGAGATCTATATGGTTCTTTGTAATATATTATTGTTTGTGTTGATACGTAGGCTATGTAATGGGTTTAGGTGTTTGGGTCTGAATATTTTATTCATTTTAGGGAAAAATTTGTCGGGATTTCTGTGATCTATTTGAGAATACATTTTATTCCAGTATTTTTCAATGCTGTTTTTAAATTGTTCTTTTAGTAATTGTTTAGTGTTTTTTAGTAGCGACTTTATTTGTCTTGATATAGGAGAATTACAATGAGGATCATATCTTTTTCTATGGTTTAATAAGGTGAGTAATTGAGATTTATATTTTTGCAATTTGATAATTGTTCTTGTAAGGTATATGGAGGAGTTGTTTATTGGTTTGTATTTTGGGACATGCTTTGTTATTGTATTAAATATGTGGTCAGAGATGGAATTTAGATATGTATCGATTTCATGTATTGAAAGGTTGCGATTATCAGGGGGTGAGGTAGTGTAGGAGTCGTTTAGCTTTTTTGTAAAATATTCCCAGTCTGTGGCTTTAAACATGTATTTGTGTTGATTGTTAGGAATGTAATTGGGATCTCTGATGTTAGGGGAGCGAATTTTAAAGTAAAGTGCGTTGTGATCACTATCATATGGGAGGGTTTCCAGTTGGTAATTACGAGAATTAATAAAATCTATGGTATTTTCAGCTATACAGAGATCTATATGTGATTGAGCCGGTGTATATGTAAGCGTGGGGGAATAGTATACGACCGATCTGAGAGCTAGAGAGTTGTCATTTTCCGAATCATATACCTAGATATCTGCCACGAGGGCTTATTTTGCTGTCGCCAAAACTGGTGTGGCGTGCATTAAAATCACCAGTGATAATATATTTATTGTTGTTAATATGTAGCTTAAGTGTTCTGACTAATGTGTTAAGTTCGTTTGAAAAATTATGTTTGATATTTAAACTATTAGAAGTAGGGTTGCCAACATTCAGAATATGTTTTGCCGGCCGGTTGGTCGGAGTCGGATCGGAAGTCGGAAGGGGGGAAGTGGGGCAGTGTTGCCAACTGCTACAAAACGTTCCCCCTATAATCAACTTGAAATCCCCCTAAATTTCCTTTGGAACCCCCTAAAATTCCAACCCAACCCAACCCACTCCAAGTGAAACCAATTTTTTAAATAAATAATTAAATTTTTAGCGTAAAGTTGGCCGAATAATTTTTAATTAACAGCCAAATCGATTTATTAGAGTCTTATTTGATGCAGAATCGTTGGGGGATCACGAATATTTTATTCACTATGTTCGGCGGTCCGTAGTTTACGTAAAAAAGTGAAAAAAAAAACTATTTCTGTCTAGGTTGTGAGGATTTGGTGGGGATAAGGTATTTGATTTTGCAATTAGTTTTAATTTAAGCAAGATCACTTGGTGATGATTGGTGGCCCAATTGAAATGTTTTGCAGTTAATAGTTTAAAAAAAAAGATGTTCAAATTTTAGCGTGAAATTGGCCGTATGTTTCATCCATTACCGCCAAAATTGGCGGTTAATAAAAAAATGTTCAACCAACTTTACGTTAAAATTTTGATAAATTGTTTAAAAACAAAATCTAACGCCAAACATTTTAATCAGTCAACTAATGATCACCAAGCAATTTTCTTTAATATAAAACTAATTGGAAAATTGAATACCTCATCCCCCAAATCTTCATTACATATACGTATACTTTCTAATTCGGGAGTAGATGGTTCGTGTAATTAATTTTGAACCAGAAATGAAAGATGTATGAAAAAATGGCGGATATATTAGTGCTATTTCAATTGAAAAATTATACCGTGGATATATTGCAATGGTCTCACCTAGCAATCTCATGGCCCAATACGATACCTCACCGACTCCAAAAAAACCCAATACGACCCAACCGACTTCAAGTAAACCCAATACAACTCATGTGTCTTCAAGGAAACCCAATAGAACCTAACTGTCTCCAAGCAAACTCAATATGACCCGACCCAACCGAAGAAAACCTAATATGACCCAACCGACTCCAAGTAAAGCCGATATAACTCTATCAGCCTCAACTACATAAAATATAACCCTATTGATCTCAAATAAATCAAATTCAAGTCCGAACACCTGGTCTTATGCAGTTTATTGACTTTTTCCGAGCATCATGATTTACCTTAAAAATGCCAAATATATAACATAATAAAAAAGCTCGTCATAGTATTCTCCGAGTCCACTTTTAATCATTTTTAGTGAGACACAACACTTCGAATTGCAGAATGCATTTACCACACGTGCTTTATTAGTACCTTATTTGTACTCTTTCAGCCGTATATATACGCTCAGTGCAAATGGTGTGTTATCGAAATTTTTTTTTTTTTTAAATAAATAATTAAAATTTTAGCGTCGACTTGCCCGAAAATTCTAGCGTTAAGTTGCCCGAATCGTTTGGGGATCACAAATATTATATTCATCGTGTTCGGCGGTCCGTAGTTAACGTAAAAAAGTGAAAAAACTATTTGCGTCTAGGTATACCCATATGGAAAAGAAGTATATATTACAAAAGATATATACGAGATATATAAGAGATATCGAACTTATTGCCGCAAAGTATATTTTCATAACTCCGTAAATATGTATTATATATCTGTTATATATCCTCCCGCATATATCGGGCAGATATATCCAAGATATATAAGAGCTACAGAACTTATTGCCGCTATATATAGAGATATATTTTTTATATATCTGGAGTCTACTTTTTTTCATGGGGGTAGCGAGGATTTGGTGAGGATGAGGTATTTGATAGAGTGAAGCTAGCCGGAAAAATACTTTATTTTGTTTCCAATTATTTTCAAATAACTTTTGAATACAGGAAAATCATTCGGTAATCATTGATAGCCCAATTAAAATGTTGTTATAATATGGACCGCTGAACACGAAGAATATAATTTTCGTGATCCCCAAACGATTTTGCATCGAACAAGCTCATCTTAATAAACTGATTCAGCCGGTAATAAAAAAATGTTCGGGCAACTTTACGCTGAAATTTTAATTATTTATTCAAAAACACACTTTTTGATAAGACACAATTTGCACCGAGCGTATATACCTCTGGAAGAGTACGAATAAGGTTCAAATAAAGTATGTGTTGCAAGTGGTAAATGCATTATGCAATTCGAAGTGTTGGATTTCACTGAAAATGATTAGAAATGGATTCACAGAAAACTATGACGAGTTTTTTTACTATGTTGTTACGTCCCGCGACTTTCGGGACTTTTTGCATCGATTTGAAATAGCTTATATCTGGCGATTTTCAATAGAATTAAATACGAGGAAAGGGACCCGGTCACACTAGAGGAACGTTTTATTTTTCCTCCTGGCAACACGGAAAGTTCGAGTTGTCATTCATCGAGCCATCTGCACAAGTACGTCTCAAGTGAGCATAGGCTATCGAGAGGTGACGCCATAGCGGCATCGATATCAAAGGTCCTCATTACGAGACGTCCATCGTCGGACATGAATATAAACAACCGCCGATGTCGGAGAAATCCTTGGCTATAGAAGATTCACGCGTGCATGGATAGAGAGAGAGAAAGAGAGAGAGTATGCCTCATCTAAAGCTATAGTGACCGGTGATCCTCTTTTTCTTTATTCCCGAATGAATACTTTATGAAATAAATTCCCGAAAGTACGTGAGTGAACGGATGTAAAAATGTAAAATCAAGAATGAACATGGGTACCTGGGTCAGGTCATCGGTGATGGTAAAGGTGGCGGTGAATAGTATGTAGTTTATTGCATTTAAGTATTCAATTATATTATTTAGAATAGCTTGAGATTTCCATGAGTCAAAATTGGTCAAAGAGAGGAGATTTCCTTTTTCGTTGAGATGCTTGCTGTTTCTTTCTCTTTGCTCTTAATTTATGGGCGATTTTAGCCTTGCTACAACTTTTCGGGAACAGCGTCTGGAAAAGGTCATCGGATGATTCTCGTGGATGATCTACATGAGTTCTGCACGTGATCGACAAATTGACGCAGTGGTCGAGTCAAGGGGACTCGATAGAGGAAAGACTTCGACGGGACACCCAACCGTCACGTCGCTAATGAGAATTAAATAAACATTCGGAAACATGTGGTTATACCAGAGCTGCTGTCGTCTGGTTACGAATATCGTCTTCCGATTAACCGGAACTACATGTTTAGAGAGAGAGAGAGCGCGCGCGTGGAAGGCAATTGCCTTTCAATAAAAATCACGAGGTTCAAGAGACATATGTCTCATCGATAAGTGACGCCGCAAATTCGACATCGCAATCCAACAAGGACCCCAAAGGCGTAGCAAGCGCATGATTTAATTAACAATGAATAATAATTTTGCAAAGACCAAATTCAAAGATTCATGGAAATCTCATAGTGCATTAACAAGGATTATCCATAAACGATGTAATTGAGAAAGAATCCTTTTTAGTAGTTATTAAGAATGGTGAGCTAATGTATGCATGATTAATGCGCGGTTTATGAAATAGATTATTCCTGTAGTAAAAATGACAAAGAATGATTAGGGAAATCACACAGGATCTGGAGTATAGGGACAAAGTTTTCAATGTTATAACAAACAAGCAAAGAATAATCAGGGAAACTATCAGAATCCGAGCGTTAACGTGGAATCAAGATAACCGGGTGATAAAAAAATCAATATCCATCAATGAATAATTTTAAATTGTTTCAAAATGGTTTCGCATTGTGTATTTTGAGTAGATCAATGATTACAGAATGACTTTCATGATTTTTCCGATTATTGGAAAGATCGGGTCACTTAATCAAATAAAAATCGTTTGAGAACTATTTCACCATCAGTGGAATAATTTTAATCTGAACTAAAAAGCCTTGCATGTATCATCGCGTTACAGGCTCGGCATGGCAAGGAAATCAAAAAGAGATAGAAATGAATAGAATGAGAGAATAAATCGAAGGCAATGCGGAGCAAGGGAGATACGAATAAATGGAGGAGAAATCGTCACCGAACGAGAGCACGAACGAAAAGACGAATGGAAATGTGCATGGCTGTATGTGTGTGTGCGTGTGTGGGTCACTGAGAGACTACGGTGGACCAGCGCGTGGCCTGTAGGAGAAGCCGAAGAGGAGAACTCCTCTGCTGCGTGGTACCTCCGAAACGAGGGGCAGAGTGAGCGAGAGAGTAGATACCGTATATGCAAGTATGAGAAAGACAGAATGAACGTCTTGATGAAAAGACGGCGTATGTACGAGGGGAAAAATCGCTTTACGGATTATTGAAACACGGAATAATTATTAAAAAGGAATACAGAAATGAATGTTTTATAATCAGGATAAATTTGTATTAATTAGAAGTATGGATTTTCAATTATATAGATTCGTAGCGGTCATTGGGAATGCGAGGTGGAGGCGGCGGAGGGGCTTAGAGCGTTTTAGGCGGCTAAGGGCGTATCTCCCCACCGCCGAAGCTAAGTCATCCTGCAATACCCTATATAAAACCGGGTAATGAGCCCGCAGGGGGTCAGAGTTATCAGAGCCGGGAGAAAATTTTAAGAGATCGAATCGCTGTCCGTCGTGTTAATCTATTTCTCTTTATATACTTCTCATCGTTTGGCCTCAGTATCTCCAAATTTCTTTATTTTACTTTATTTTATTCAAACTGTCTCCGTGGATTTCGATACGAACATTTTATTTTTTCGATACGAACATTTTATTTTTGCGAACGAACATCTTATTTTTGTGAACGAACGGTTTATTTTCTTTTGTGAACGAACATATTTTTTTTGTGGAATAAAAATATTTCACCGTTTATCAATCTCGGCTGAACATTCACTTTCACCGCACAATCATCCCATCTGCACTGAATTGTTCATCGTCTTCGTCGTTATATTCATCGTATTTTAGAATCCTCCAAATTCATCCAGTTCGACCATCAAAGTAGTAAGTATTTTTGAAATGTTTTCTCACATATATATATATATATTTGCTCGTGTTGCGCGGTGTCTCCGATCTCGGTCGACACCCCATGACGTCCTAAGGACCGAAGGCGAGGGTTTCGGGTCGTTTGTATCGTAAAACCCATGGTGTAATTTCTTTCGTTGTTTTCCCTTTCCGTGTTATCCTTTTGAATTAAATTCAGTTTTTGGAAATTTATAAATTCAGTTTTGTGGAAAGTCATGTCGAATTAAGTTCAATTTTTCTTTGGAAATTTATGAATTCAATTTTGGAAAATCATGTCGAGTTAAAATCAATTTTGTGAAAAGTCATGCCGAATTAAATTCAGTTTTCTGGAAATTTATATTTGCGTCAATCTTGGTCTTTCGGAAGGTTATGATTCCATGAAGGGTAATTTATTTTTTTTTGTTGTGTTAAATCCAATGTCCGATAAATATTATTTTGTGAATTTAATTTTTGTTGTTGTTTTCTCCAAACTCGATTCTTGTGTTAGTATATTTTCAGACCCTTTAGAATTATTCTTGGTCCATTAAAAATATTTTGGCGTTTCCAAGCAACTATTTCCGGAGGAATCCGTAGTATTTCGATCTACTGTAGGATTATTTTCTTTGTAAATTTGTTTCATTTTAGGAAGTGTTCATCCTGTAACTTCCGTGAAATATGTGCGAGCTAAATGCATTTGAAGAATTTACGATGTATTCCAGGAAATAAGAAATTAACAGTTTCGTGTTTATAATTTGATGTTCATTTCTGATATAATTTTTCCGGGGTTAAATTCATTTTCGAGCATTTTAGAATTTCTTCAAATGATTAAACTTAATCAAGTCGTGGTTGAATAAATTCCGGTGTTGATTTCCTTTGTTGTGAGAGTTGTCCTGTCCATTGATCATGGACCTTTTCCAGTTAAAAATAGCTGTCGCGGTATCAGTGGTCATTTTGGTCCTCATAATAATTACGTTTGTCCTTGCAATTTGGGCGGAAAGCCCTCCGGAGGTCAATCCTGAGGATGGCCCTGCCGTGTATTTCCTCCCACGTCAGTGAAAGTTTAGTTCCCGTGTTTATGTCAGAATTTATTTTATGAGATCACGCTATTTTATTCCTTTATATTACAAGTTTTATTTGTCAGATGTTACCGAATTACCATTTATTATGTGTCCCGCGAAATTGAAGAGTTTTGTTCGCGAGATTTTATTTAAATTTGCCATTGTTACCAAATTATGCACTCTCCGCCCATCCTGAGCAATTTTCCGCAAGGTTAGGCTCAAAACAGGGCAATAACCTGGCCAATTCCGATTTTATCTCGAATAACGTGTTAAAGGGAAAGCCGCGCTTTTCTTGGCCGAGATGAGAAAAATCGAGGGTCAGGACGTAACAAAATTTGGGGGCTCGTCCGGGATATTGAGAGTGCATTTATAAATTGTTTTGATTTTCTTTTTCTTTGTGTTCGCATGATTATTCCCATGAAAATTTTGTGTTATTTGAAATTTTAAAAATATTGCGCATGTTTTTTTTTGCTATTCCTTGTTGCTATTATATGTATTGTTGCAACTGGATGAGGGTGGACGAAGGTAAGTCCAAGCGTCCACCGCTGGTCAACGACCCCGTCGTATAAATGCATAGGCAAACCCGTTCTAAAGTTCGTGTTGATGAGTCCGTTTTGAGTAATTATCCCAACGAAAGGAAGCGTGTTTTAGAAGATGATGAAAATTTATCAGAAAAAAAGGATAGTGATGTAGATTTGACCGAGACCCTTGAGACCAATAATTCAGAAACTGTCAAATCCTCTGAGGAATTATCTCGAGTTTCATTATCATTAATAGAGAAGGAAGAATTTTGTGATTCCGAGGAAACAACAAGTACAGAATTAGAATCCGATGGAGAATTGATTTATGGTGCGGAAAAAGTATTATCTCCGTCTGAGTTGGAATTGTTTAAGAATAGTCTCGCGATACAGCAGGCTCTCGAAATTGAATCACCCGTGAATAAGGAAAAGAAAGAGTCTAATCCATTAACTGTCGCTATATCTTCGAGGTCAAATATTTTCTCATGGTGTCTTTTTGGTGGTGTAGTAAAAACGCCAGAATTAACTGTTTCTGCCAATAAAAGTAGTAATTTACCTTTTTTGCCTTCTGCTCGAGTTTCGGAAAAATCTCCAGAAAATTCAATTTTTAATAAAGTTAGAAGTCCGATTGCTTTGCCATTATTACAAACACCTGTAAAATCATTTGAACGATCCGAACCTGTAGATGAACATTCTCTTTGTAGTGATAACGATCAATTTTCAACCCCTGTGGGTGGCAATTTGAGCACCTCACAGAACCCAGAGGATAGTTCAACTCCGCGAAATAATAGAAATTTTAATCCTCGGCGAAAATTAAATACAGCAATGAATGAGCCGGTTAGAGCATATGATCCCGCGACGCTGTCCACCTTGCGTGAAGCGTTGCGGTTCATCCCCGATTTCGACGGTAAAAAGACATCGCTTGGTCGTTATATCGCAGGTATAGAGGAGGCCAGTCAAATGACCGGAGGGGCGCTCGATCAGCAATTATTGAGACTCCTAAAAGTCAAACTGTTGCCCTCAATTTGGAATAAAATCTCTAAAATCACTTTTCGGAATCTTAAAGAATATACAAATTTTTTGCGTGAAACATATGACCCTCCTAGAGATGTATATCAGTTAATAGCAGAGTTGGGAAACAGTTATCAGAAGCCCTTAGAGAGTGTAGATGATTATGTCGATCGTATCCGATATTATGCAGAAAAGATCTTGGAAGCTCAGGCTACAGAGGAGGGGATTACTACTGAGGAGCGTGAAAGGGTTGAGGAAATGGCGCGTAAAATCATGCAGCGTGGGTTATTGCCAGAAATCGAGCAGCGAATGAAGGATGAAGCCTCCCTTAGTGACACGGTAAACCGAGCAAAAGTAATAGAACGCCAGCTTGCCGACGCCAAACGACTAAGAGAGGGGGATTCACAGAAATCGCGTTTATCCGAGAAAACTGAAAAAAGAGCTAATATGAATGTCGTGGGACAAGATATCGTGAATGAGAATAAGAAAGAAGTAGGCGCGAGTGCTCCGCCGGTCGTGAGCTGTCAGCTGTGCGGTCGAAGGGGGCATACCGCGGAAAGATGTGGAGCTTTTCAAGCTAGTGGAATTCCTGTGAAGATAATTATATGTCAATTGTGTGGCCAACCGGGCCATACAGCTGATAAATGTCCCTCTAAATTTCCTGTGACGAATGGTCAAGAATTGACAATTTGCCAGATTTGTGGAAAAAGAGGACATCTTGCAAACCGTTGTTTTTCTGTTCCGTGTAGAAATTGTGGTCGTACGGGGCATTTAGCTGACACTTGTCGTCAAATGCAACGACCCACCGAGGTACAATCGTACCCCGGAAATCAGAATAATCAGAGAAATTCGCTTCCACCACTTCAGTGTTATAAATGTCAAGAATGGGGTCATATTTCGAGAAATTGCAGTAAAAATATTAACCAGATAAATCAGGGGATTCCAGGTCCACCTGCATTGTCTAACGTAAACAATCGAATGTCGCACCCTGCAGGCCCAAGTTCTTATTCGCAGGCTGTAAAATTGAATTACCCACCGGGAGTGTGCCGGTACTGCAAGCAGGCCGGACATGTACTCGATGAGTGTCAGTTACGCGCAGCAAACCATGAGAGACGCGATCGCATGCAGGGAAACGGGAATGGCCAGCCGGGAGCGGGTGCCCAGGCGAAGGCCGTGTCGCAGGTACACCCGACTATGCTGTTCGAAGTAGACCAACAGTTACCAACCCAGTAAAGATAATTGATGTATTTTTGGCACGTCAACCGGACGATGTGATTGCGCCAACCATAATGTTGAAGGGTAGACATTTGTTTGAGGGTGTTACGTTGATGTTAGATACAGGAGCAAGTAAGAATGTTATAAAAGAGCAATATGTTAGCTCCGACGTACCTATTTACGATGATCAAATTTTGCGTCTTCGGGGTATAACTGAGAACACATTGCTCACTTTGGGATATATATATACGGAAACGTTGGGTCTTAAGTCCATTTTTCATATCGTTCCTGATGAATTTCCTATAAATCAGTCGAGAATTTTATCTTCAGAATATTTTCGTGAAACAGGTGCCAAAATCGACTACGCTAATCATTGCCTTGTGGTCGGGGGCGAGATAATACCGTTTCACACCAGAGAAGTTATGATGTTTCCTCCAGGTTCAACGAAGTTGTTTTTCGCGCGTGTGGTAAATAAGGAGATCTCTCATGGATATCTACCTCCTTTAAAGAAATTGGAAGGGATGATAGTCCAAGGGGGACATGTGGAGAATGTTGATGGAAGAGCATATTTCTTTGTAACGAATACGAGAGATCATACTGTAGAGATCGCGATACCCTCGTTAACGTTGTTGACGCCTTCGCCTTCCGCGACGGCAGTTGACAGTTGCGAGCGGGTGACGGAAATCGAGTCAAAAAACGTAGAGTCGCGGGGGATTGCTGGTCCACCGGTGACAGTGGACATCGGGGGATCCTCCCGCGAGATCCTACCAGTAACCAGTTTTGTCTAGGATGGAGTAGAGGCGGAGGAGGGAGGTCCACGACGGAGAATTCAAAAATCCAAACTCCCAAATCCCAAAATTCATCCGTTGAAAATCCAAGAGTTAAAAATCCAGAAGTTGAAAATTGCTTGTCTATTGAAAATCCAGAGATTATCGAGAATTTGAAAATTAAAGATGTGAAAGTTGAAAATTCAAGAGTTGAAAATCCATTGTTTAAAAATCCAGAAGTTGAAAATTGCTTGTCTATTGAAAATCCAGAGATCATTGAGAATTTGAAAATTGAAGATGTGAAAGTTGAAAATCGAGAAGTTAAAAATCCATTGTTTAAGAATCGAGAAGTTAAAAATCCATTGTTTAAAAATCCAGAAGTTGAAAATTGTTTGTCTATTGAAAATCCAGAGATCATTGAGAATTTGAAAATTGAAGATGTGAAAGTTGAAAATCGAGAAGTTAAAAATCCATTGTTTAAGAATCGAGAAGTTAAAAATCCATTGTTTAAAAATCCAGAAGTTGAAAATTGTTTGTCTATTGAAAATCCAGAGATCATTGAGAATTTGAAAATTGAAGATGTGAAAGTTGAAAATCGAGAAGTTAAAAATCCATTGTTTAAGAATCGAGAAGTTAAAAATCCATTGTTTAAAAATCCAGAAGTTGAAAATTGCTTGTCTATTGAAAATCCAGAGATTATTGAGAATTTGAAAATTGAAGATGTGAAAGTTGAAAATCCAAGAGTTAAAAATCCATTGTTTGAGAATCGAGAAGTTAAAAATCCATTGTTTGAGAATCAAGAAGTTAAAAATCCATTGTTTGAGAATAAAGAAGTTGAAAATCCATTGTTTGAAAATCGAGAAGTTAAAAATCCATTGTTTGAGAATCAAGAAGTTAAAAATCCATTGTTTGAGAATCAAGAAGTTAAAAATCCATTGTTTGAGAATCAAAAAGTTGAAAATCCATTATTTGAAAATTGTGAAGTCGGAAATTTGTCAGTTCAAAATAAAAAAGTTGAAAATTGTTTGCCCATTGGAAATCGTAAAGCTGAAAATTTGTCTATTGGAAATTGTGAAGTCGAGAATTTGGAAATTAAAGATCGAGAAATTGGAAATTGTGAAATTGGAAGTGTTGAAATTGAGAATCTTGTGTTTGAGAATCGTGTTTTGGGAAGAATTGAAACTCAAAATCCAGAAAGTAAAGTTCTAGAAAGTTATGATCCTGTAATTGAGAATCGTGTTTTTGTTGAGAATTGTGGTATAGTTGAGAATCGTGTTCCTGTGTTTGAGAATCGTGTTATTGGAAGTATTGAAACTCAAAATCCAGAAAGTAAAGTTCTAGAAAGTTATGATCCTGTAATTGAGAATCGTGTTTTTGTTCAAAATCGTGGTATAGTTGAGAGTCCTGTAATTGAAGATCGAGTTGTTCAAGTTTCAAAAGATCGAGTAGTTGAAATCCAAGAAGTCGAGAATCAAGAAATCCAAGAAGTCAGAATTCAAAAGTTTGAGAGTCCAGAAATTAAAGTCCAGTGTCAAGAGTTTTGTGTAGATGATATTTGTGGTATAAAAAAATGTGCCGGGATTCGTAAACCGCATACCAATGCATTCGAGAGTAGTGGAACGTTAGCGGACAAGTCGAATGAGACCTCTGAGATGCAGCGTATCCATACATCGAAGCCTCTGAGAGATCATGAGGGAGAATCCAGTAGTGGCCATATGGAAAATTCTCGGGAGACTCCGAATCCATGTATGAGTGTATTCGAAAATTGTGGAACGTTGGCATACAAGTTTAATGAGACCTCTGAGAAGCAGCGTGTCTACACCTCGAAACCTCCGAAATGTGTGGACAAGGAACCCGAAAACATTTTTGTCAGTCAAGACAGTTTTGATGATTTAGAAAAGAAAAATCCGAACATGGTGGTTAAATTTGTAGAGTCGAGTAATGTTTTAATTGATAAAGAGAAAATAGAGATTTTTGATGATAATAATGATGGAAAAAGTGTTCAGTATCCGAGTACCAGTGGCGAGATGTTTGTTTCAATTCCTGTAACGGTAAATTCAATAATAGAAGATGTAAATTCAGAATCCAGTTTTGTAAGAGATGTAGTTGTTCATAGAGAGAATGGTATTGTTTCAGAAAAAGCAGTGGAATTTAATTTTGAGTTAGATAAAGAGTGTTTCACAGTCACCGCCAGAATATCCGACGAAGATCGTTGTCTCAAAGTGTTAGAGTTACTTCGTTTGGATCATTTAGAAAAAGAAGAAGTTGGAGAAATAAGGAATTTGATCAAAAGTACAGCCGATATATTCCACCTACCAGGTGAGATTTTAGGGGCTACCGATGTTGTTGCTCATAGAATACCTACGACAGATGATTTACCAGTAAATTCAAAGCAGTATCGTTTTCCCGTGGTTCATAAAGAAGAAATAAGAAAGCAGGTAGAGGAGTTGTTCGAAGCCGGGTTAATCCGAGAGTCCAAGTCCCCGTATAACACACCTGTATGGGTTGTGCCTAAAAAGCCGGATTCGCAAGGGAATCCTAGGTGGAGAATGGTCCTTGATTTCCGACAGTTGAATGAAAAGACGATTGGTGACGCATATCCTTTGCCGAACATAATCGATATTTTGGATCAGCTGGGTGGTGCTCAATATTTTTCAGACTTTGATTTAGCCTCAGGATTTTATCAAATAAAAATGCATCCAGATGATTGTCATAAAACCGCGTTCACAACTCCGTACGGACATTATGAGTATGTTCGAATGCCTATGGGGCTGAAAAATGCTCCTCCCACTTTTCAACGGGCCATGGATATGGTGTTGATGGGATTACAAGGGCAAGAGTTGTTTGTTTATCTGGATGATATCGTGATTTATGCAAAAACGTTGAAAGAACATATGGAGAAATGTACGAAGCTTTTCGATCGCCTAAGAGGGGCCAACCTATCTTTGCAGCCTGATAAATGTGAATTTTTGAAAAGAGAAGTAGTTTATTTGGGTCATATTATTAGTAGTACGGGATTAAGACCTGATCCTCGAAAATTGGAGGCCGTTCGAGATTTTCCACGGCCACGTAATGTGAAAAATATACGTCAATTTTTGGGACTTACGGGATATTATCGTCGTTTTATTGAGGGGTACGCTCGTCTAGCCAAACCCTTGTCAAATCTTTTAAAGAATGATGTGCCGTTTTTGTGGGAAAATATTCAAGAAGAAAGTTTTATGGAATTAAAAGATAGACTTTGTACGGAACCCGTTTTAATTTTTCCTGATTTTTCAAAGCCATTTGTTGTTACTACAGACGCGTCGGGATACGCAATAGGAGGTATTTTGTCTCAAGGTGAAATAAATAAAGATAGACCAATAGCGTACGCTTCACGTACATTGAACGGTGCTGAAAGTAGATATGATACGTATGAAAAAGAGGCTTTAGCGATCGTTTACAGCGTATTGCATTTCAGACCATATCTTTATGGCAAACGTTTTACGCTCGTCACTGATCATAAACCATTAATCTGGTTTAAAACTTGCAAAGACGGTAACGCACGTGTGCTCCGCTGGAGATTGAAATTATCTGAATATGAGTACGACGTTGTGTATAAAGCCGGAAAAACTAATGTAAACGCGGATGCATTGTCGCGAAATCCTGTGATCCGGGAAACTGAAATCACTGAAGAGGAGATTTTCGCGATAAACTCAAAGAAGAAAAAGAATTTAACCGAAGAAGATATCCTAGAGTTGTTAGAGCAAGAAGATAGCGAGAATGATGGAGAAAGCGACGAAACGAATGTTGTCGATGAGGAAGATCCGGAAGAACAATGGAGGGAGTCATTAACTCCGTGTGAGTTGGCTGAAATCGAGAACGAACATCTTCAGGTCGAAGGAGGGAAGGGAACAGTCACTCAAAAGGTGAAGGATTTCTCCGTCAAGGCGAAATTAGTCGAAAAAACATTTCCGAACCGACAACCGGAAAACCCATCCTATCCAGAACCAATCGAGGCAGTCGCTGGACCATCTCAGTATCCAACCACATGTACGCGTAGGCTCACGAGGAGTCAGTCCAAAGCACAACGAGAACCAGATCTTCCGATTCAGGGGAATAATTATCAAGAAAGCGAAGGAAGTGAAGAAAACGAATCTTTGGATGATACAGCGTCCGACCCGGAAGAAATGGAAAAACCAAGGAAGAAAAAGAAAATCTCACCGTTGCAAGATTCCGATGGAGACGAGTTATCATCGGAAACCGAAGATAGCGATGACGATGTATACCGAAATTATGAAGATCACCAGGGAAGAATACACGAAGAGGAAATAGAAGAAGAACTTAATAGACCAAAAATTGTAAATGATGAGATTATAGCAGGAAATATTATTCAATCTAGAGACCTTTTCTTCACGCGTAAAGACACACTGGCATACTTTTTAAACACCCGTGGTGAGCCTTTCGATCTTGGGTCACGAAAGCTGAGAGACCGTAATGAGTTACCGTACTTTCCGGACCTCCAGCTGGGGCAAGCAAGCCTAGTGAAACGAGGGAGCAGGTACCACGTAGGGTTGCCGGTCAGTGACGACTCCGGGGAAGGAATGTCATTGACCCTTGGGCATATTAAGAGCGCTATAGCCAGTCTTCGTGAAAAATCGGAAGGTTTAAAAATTCAAAGTATTAGTATCGCGAAAACAGACTCTGTGGGTAGTGTTCCATGGGACGATATAGCCACATCTTTGCGATTAGGATTTTTGCGAAGTACGGTAAAAATAATAATTTGTCATGGAATAATAAGATATCCGAGTAAAGAAGAACGGGAAGGAATCATGAAAGAATTGCATAGTTCAGCTGTGGGCGGACATAGAGGCGTAACGAAAACCTTTAATCGAATTAGACAGTATTATTATTGGGAAAAAATGAAAATCAATATTCAACATTTTATTCAACAATGTTTGCCTTGTCAATTAAAAAAATGTGTTCGAGTCAAAACTAGACAGCCGATGGTCATAACTGACACTCCAGGTACGGCTTTTGATAAAATTGCAATGGACATTGTGGGTCCTCTTCCAAAAACAAGAAAGAATAATGAATATATATTAACAATTCAAGATCAATTGACGAAATTTTGTATTGCAATCCCTTTACCCAACGCTACATCAGCAACCATTGCTGACGCGCTGGTTCAGAATTTTATTACACTTTTTGGAGCGCCCAAGGCAATACTCACGGATCAAGGTCGCAATTTTCTAAGCGTATTGATTCGACGAGTGGCCAAAGTATTTAAAATCAAGAAAATTCGTACAACCGCTTTTCACCCACAGTCTAACGGGTCATTAGAAAGATCACATCACGCTTTGGGGGAATATCTAAAACAATATGTCGGAAAAGAATATGATTGGGATGAATGGGTGAGTCTTGCAATTTTTAATTACAACACATGTGTGCACGAGGGCACAAAGCATACCCCATATGCGTTAGTTTTTGGTAAATTAGCAAGAATTCCATCGAGTGAACCATTGCACGTGGAGGATAAGTTGCCGGATTATGACAATTATTTAGTAAAACTCGTTACGCAGTTGCATGAAATCCAGAATGTAGCTCGACAAAATTTGATAGGAGCAAAAGAGAAATCGAAAGAACGTTATGATAAGAAAATGAATCCGAAAGAATTTAAGATTGGAGAATATGCGTTTTTGTTAAAAGGTCCGAAGTCAGGGAAATTAGTCGATCATTATACCGGACCGCATGAAATAATAGAGGTAATGGGTAAAAATAATGTACGGATTAAAATAAATCAGAATACCAAGGTCGTGCACGCCAACCGACTCAAGCATTCTAGGATCATACCCACATAAGAATCCCGAAATAAAAGGCAACATTACTAGCACCGGAGACAACAGCTGGGACAGTATATTTTTGCGCTCCACAGGACATGTCTGGACCCGCGTCGTCATCGGGAGCCCCTGTTCCGCAGGGCCCCGCTCCGGGTCGCCTGGCGTCAAGGGTCGACCGGGAGCTGAGGGCCCTCGCCTTCAGAACCCATGAGTTTACTGAACGGGGCGACCCTCGCCCTGCCTTGAATTTAATCGAGGATGTGGCTGAGCTGATCGAGGGGCAGGAGTGGTGGCTGCCCCTTCCCTACATGAAGGCGGCGGGGGATTTGTTTTATGCCGCGCTAGGGAATTTGGTGCTGACCCTGGATAAGAAGGTCGAGATGCACCCAGGGAGCCACGTGGTGATCCTCCGGACACGGTTCTGGGGGAAGAAGTTAATTGGGATGGGATTGGGGAGCGACCTCCAGAAAGCGGAGTTGCGGGCCGTTAAGGCGGTAGCGCTCAGCGTGAGGGACATCGCGTATGACATGGCAGCAGAATAGGCCGTCGTAGGTTTCAACCCTTATTATTTAAAAAAAAAAAAAAAAAAAAAAAAAAAAAAATCCACTTTTAGGGAAAAGGAAAATGAGCTAAGATGCATGCAACCGTCTCCCTTGTCTAGTATACGCATCAAGAATTTAGAAAAAAATAGGAAATGTTTTTGCAGGCGGACCATGGCAGCTAAAGTAAAAACCCCGGTGTCACTGCTCCAAGAGCGTATGATCCTGATGAATGAGGGGGTTCACTATGAGATCATTGGTGAAAATCTGGCGATTCAACCCCCCCTCTATACATGCAGGGTTACATGCCAGGGTAAGAGCGAGATCGGCACCGGGAAATCAAAGAGAGCTGCCAGGCATGCGGCGGCCGACGCGCTCCTGAGGCGGATTAAGCAGAGACGTTTCCCTGTTGAACGCCCCATGACTCCTATTTTGGTATATCTAGTTTGAATTCATCTAGGGATAGGTTTAGTTATACACATATATATATATATTAGGCATAATTTTGAAAACAAAATGTTTCATTTTTTTTTATTCGTTCTATTAAATTTTGCTTTTATTACTCTTCTTTAATTATATTTCGGAATTGATACTATTCCTTGTTGTAAGTATTTTATGTTAGTGTGGGATTTATTATTCTTTTGTATGTGAAAAAAAAAAAAAAACACATATATATATATATATAAGTAAATAAAAATGAATATATACTAAAAAGGAAAAAGAGAATATCTTTTATTTTCAAGATTTAAATAGGTCCTATTTAGTTGCGCGTAAGGCGGTGGGAAGAAGTAGAATAAAATTCGGATGATTATGGGAATCTTAGGAACCAGTGGCAGTGGCTATGCGATCGCAGAGCAGCCAAACTTCTCCTATGTATATGGGAGAGGGGGAAGCACCATGTAGCTGCAATCAGGGCATTGGAAAAAGGGCACGTGAAATCCTTCGGGGATTTGCTGTCTCCTTCATGGAGCGTTTGGAGGAAAAAATGGTCGGAAATGAGCCATGGATTAATGAAACGTGTATGACCGCCCTCCGCGGAGAGTTTGAGCTGATTCTGGATCCTTGGGGCAGACGTTTAACGCGTACGATTCAATACCGGGGTAGCCGAATCACGCTGACCTGGGAGGTGGATGGATGTCCGCGGGTGGTCGAGAGTGTTGAAGGGAACGAACTTTTAGAAATGCAAGTGGAAATCTTAAAGAATATGATGAGGGCGCTCAAAGAGATACCGGAGTGGGATCTGACGCTCTAAGAGAAATAATACTTGTCCAGCCCCATGTACCCTCGGTAAGCAGGTCGTTGGCCCTGCCAATCATGTGGTTCACCAAATTGCTTTGCCCAAACCCGCTTGGCCTTTATCAATTTAGATGCTTATTAGCTGCTTCTTAAATTTCTATGCTTTTATGCCTCAAAGGATAATTTTAAGATGTTTATTCATTTCCATCGAAACGGGGTGGGTTTGAAGGAAAATATTTTCTCTCTCTTTTGCGTTTCAATACATAGGAAAATGTATACAAGTTAACGATCATGTGTATTGGTAATCCAGTAGATTTTTCCCGTGGGGAAAAGGGTTCATTTATGGAAATCTTTGTCATTAAAAGGTCGTTTATTGGAAAGAATAGGTTAAAAATCGTCATTCTTTTATCTATGATAAAGCTTCATGACTCCAGTAATTTGACCATTTCAGGAGTGACAATTCAGTAGAGTAAAGGTATAAAGTAAATTGTGGAATGGGAAAGGGGAGGGGGGTTTCCCTAATCACTATGGTTGCCTGTTATCTAGATAGGATGAGGATGGCAATCGTGGCGATCATGATATTGGCATGGGGACTATTGGCCCCATTGCCTGGTGAGGCAATAGTGGGATACGAGTGTGGATCGTCAGCATCCAACATAACCACCTTATCCCTTCTAAATGTGGACGAGTGCGATATACCTCAACCGGTATTGAACATTACTACCGTGCACATACAGTTTCTTCAAATAGACGATTATAGTTCGATTCATGTTCGCCAGTGTAAAATAGAGATCTCCCGCGATATACGAAAGTGTGGAATGTTTTCACACACCAGTGACGTTTATAACGGAAAAGCTTCTTACCTGTCGGCCGTATCGCGAGAATCATGTATACGCATGCATGAGTACGGTTCCGTAGTAATCGACAAAGCCCTGATATCGGGATTAAGGGGAAATGAAAGTGCGAGCTATCCTCTAACGCTAGCGGGAATAGTAGGGGTGGATGGTAGTTGCGCCGGAACCGCGTACTCAGATCCTTATGGAAGTTGGACAGAAGTTGTTGTACAGGCTGATGTTAAAATCACGTTGCGCGATTATCAAACTAGAGTCGGAGTTAAAAACAATAAAGTGTATTTGAACTCAGGTACAAAATGCGACCTTAGCAAGGGATATTGCATGGATACTGAGGGCGGACCGACTTTCTGGGAATCAGTGCCGAGAGATCATTGTGGGGAGGAGAAATACAGCATACTCTACGCAGGTATGGCTGAACGCGCGACTAATTTCGATGATAAAGTAATGTATTCATTGACCGCTTCCGACGTCACGTTCGCACTTACCGCGACATCAAGTATAACTGTTTGCGGCCAAATATTAATTCGTACGGAGCATCCCCGTCTGCTCATTCATGAGGTTCGCGATGGGCAGGGATTTGTTAAAAGTAAAAAGGTCGATGTGAGTAATATGGACATTTTCGCGTATATAAATTCCAAATTCGTGTACGTTGAGAGGCATGTTCGAACTCAAATACAACAACTCTATTACGACGTCCTGGTCCAGAGATGTTCCTTGGAGAGGGAAATGCTAAGAAACCGTTTAGCCATAGCCACTCAGGCACCCGACGAATTCGCCTACCACTTGATGCAGGGGCCAGGCTATATGGCTGTTATATCTGGAGAAGTCGTACATATTGTGAAGTGCATACCAATAGAAGTCCGGGTTAAACACATGGAGGAGTGTTATACACAGTTGCCAGTGACCGAGGGAAATCAGACGTATTTTATGGCACCGAGAACCCACGTGCTTATGAGTGCGGGAGTACAGGTTACCTGCAACAAGCTTGTGCCACCTATGTATTTCATCGAAGGGGAATGGTACGGTCTATCACCTGGGCCGGTGCATGTATACCCTCCGGAGACCATGAAGCCAATGACAAGACCTACGTGGAGATACAAGGACACCAAATCTTTGGCAACCAGTGGAATATATACTTCAGCTGATCTAGAACAGCTGAGGGAACACGTTATGTTCCCGGCGGAACGACCCGGCGTGTTAAATAAAATTGCAAGGGGAATGATGGGAAAACCGACCGTATCACAAGGGGGATCGATCACGAATCTTCTTGATGGACCCGACTTTGTCAAACTCGTGGAATCAGCATGGGCTAAAACGTGGGAAAAATTTATGACTTTTGGACATGTTAGTGCGGGTTTGATAGGGATTTTTATGCTCATTCGTGGGATAAAGTTGATCATGGACACTTTAATACACGGATACGCGCTTCATACGGTTTATGGTTGGTCAATATACCTTATCGGTGCGGTTTGGGATTCGGTAACTAGCCTTTTGTTACATCTTAGGAGAGGTGATAATGGACATAATGGGGGAGGGGGAGTGAATCCAGTTGAGAACAGAGAAGATCAGGAAGTGGACAATCTTGACGCGAGACCCGAAGATGAGGGGGCTGTGGTAGTTGGGATGCGCAAGGAAGCCTCAGCACCGATAGCCATTATTGGCGGCGAAAACAATCAGAATACTAAACTTCTGTTGTACCCTACTCTTCCTCGTAATTAATGCGATTATTTTGGGTTTCACTTGCATTGAGTTAAAAAGAGAGAGACGCGCGAAAGTTGGTTTCCTTTTCCCTCATACGTGTGGGGATCTACACCCCCGCTTAATAGCTATTCTACCCTTGTAGCTACAGTATTGACAGATAAGAAAAGTCGTAATCGTCTCAATACATTGTTTTCTTCCCTATGAAATTATCAGTAAACCATCATGCTACCCTACGGAGCGGACGTCATCACACTGAGGATTGAAGTTAATCAGGAATGGCCAGTAGGGGCACCAGCAGGCCTCGAGGACGAGATTGAGTATTGGCGGGGACCCCAGGGGTTATGGGTGCCCCCAGAATGGCGGCTGCTGGGACAGCTCGTGATTGGTTCATGGGCACAGGCCGTTAGAGACGCCGCGCCGGGGTACATTGAACTTGGAGGGTGGCAATATGAACTGTGGGGAGATGTTGTGCTTCCGAGAGGGCAGAATCCGGTCATGATCTATTATGAGAGGGAAGAGGGACGTGATCCTCCTTCGGCTAGGGCGGCTTAAACGTCGGTTAAAAAAAAAAAAAAAAAAAAAAAAAAAAAAAAAAAAAAAAAAAAAAGATCGGTTATAAAAAAGAAAAAAAAAAAAAAAAAAAAAAATTAATTATATCCATCAGTGAAACTTTGTTTCGTTAAATTTCCTAATAATTATATCTCGGAATTTAAATTCAAAATTTTCTCATTTTATTATTTTCTTTTCTTATATCGATAGATTTAATTTCAATATTTTCTTATATTCATAGATTTAATTTCAATATTTTCTTATATTCTAGATTTAATTTCAATATTTTCTTATCCACAAAAGTAATTTTGAAGCTATCTCTTAGGTTATTATATCCATTATTTCTTATTTTCTTATAATATAAGTTTAATTCTTGTTTTTTTTATTAAATTCTTAAATGTAATTTCAATGTTTTGATTTATCAATCATTTTTTTTTTTTTTTTTGGTATAAAAGCCAACGATTAAAATTTGATTTTGTTTGAATTCTTATAACCCTAACTACGCTTCCAAAATTCTAATTTTAACGATACATTTTGTTGTTTGAATCTGTTATGATCCTGTTCTTGAATTGCAGTAGTTTTCCTAGAATTCGTATGATTATATTCTAAAAAAAAAAAAAAAAAAAAAAAAAAAAAAAAAAAAAAATCTAAATTCAACCATTTATTATGATTGTTATGAGTGAAATGATGGAATGAATGAGAAAATGACTGCAGCAATCAACAAACAACAGACGAAATTGCCAAATCATCAGCAGCCGATAGAGGTTTGGGAATCTACCGAAAAAAAAAAAAAAAAAAAAAAAAAAAAAAAAAAAAAAAAAGAGCATTTTCCATAGGATCGTCATCAGTATATCCACGTCTCAGGGAAAAAGGCACGTACGATGACATTCATCTTGTATTTAGGTTATTGTATCATTTGTTTGGTTTTCTTTCCGTTTGGTTTTTTTTGTTTTTTTTTCAGTCCACAAGAGTCCGTGATGAACTGACCCAGGGGTAGTTGCGAAGGCCTCTACCGAGGTCGATCGCCGTTCTTCGAAGCGGCGCTCGTTTAATGGGGGAGGTGTTACGTCCCGCGACTTTCGGGACTTTTTGCATCGATTTGAAATAGCTTATATCTGGCGATTTTCAATAGAATTAAATACGAGGAAAGGGACCCGGTCACACTAGAGGAACGTTTTATTTTTCCTCCTGGCAACACGGAAAGTTCGAGTTGTCATTCATCGAGCCATCTGCACAAGTACGTCTCAAGTGAGCATAGGCTATCGAGAGGTGACGCCATAGCGGCATCGATATCAAAGGTCCTCATTACGAGACGTCCATCGTCGGACATGAATATAAACAACCGCCGATGTCGGAGAAATCCTTGGCTATAGAAGATTCACGCGTGCATGGATAGAGAGAGAGAAAGAGAGAGAGTATGCCTCATCTAAAGCTATAGTGACCGGTGATCCTCTTTTTCTTTATTCCCGAATGAATACTTTATGAAATAAATTCCCGAAAGTACGTGAGTGAACGGATGTAAAAATGTAAAATCAAGAATGAACATGGGTACCTGGGTCAGGTCATCGGTGATGGTAAAGGTGGCGGTGAATAGTATGTAGTTTATTGCATTTAAGTATTCAATTATATTATTTAGAATAGCTTGAGATTTCCATGAGTCAAAATTGGTCAAAGAGAGGAGATTTCCTTTTTCGTTGAGATGCTTGCTGTTTCTTTCTCTTTGCTCTTAATTTATGGGCGATTTTAGCCTTGCTACAACTTTTCGGGAACAGCGTCTGGAAAAGGTCATCGGATGATTCTCGTGGATGATCTACATGAGTTCTGCACGTGATCGACAAATTGACGCAGTGGTCGAGTCAAGGGGACTCGATAGAGGAAAGACTTCGACGGGACACCCAACCGTCACGTCGCTAATGAGAATTAAATAAACATTCGGAAACATGTGGTTATACCAGAGCTGCTGTCGTCTGGTTACGAATATCGTCTTCCGATTAACCGGAACTACATGTTTAGAGAGAGAGAGAGCGCGCGCGTGGAAGGCAATTGCCTTTCAATAAAAATCACGAGGTTCAAGAGACATATGTCTCATCGATAAGTGACGCCGCAAATTCGACATCGCAATCCAACAAGGACCCCAAAGGCGTAGCAAGCGCATGATTTAATTAACAATGAATAATAATTTTGCAAAGACCAAATTCAAAGATTCATGGAAATCTCATAGTGCATTAACAAGGATTATCCATAAACGATGTAATTGAGAAAGAATCCTTTTTAGTAGTTATTAAGAATGGTGAGCTAATGTATGCATGATTAATGCGCGGTTTATGAAATAGATTATTCCTGTAGTAAAAATGACAAAGAATGATTAGGGAAATCACACAGGATCTGGAGTATAGGGACAAAGTTTTCAATGTTATAACAAACAAGCAAAGAATAATCAGGGAAACTATCAGAATCCGAGCGTTAACGTGGAATCAAGATAACCGGGTGATAAAAAAATCAATATCCATCAATGAATAATTTTAAATTGTTTCAAAATGGTTTCGCATTGTGTATTTTGAGTAGATCAATGATTACAGAATGACTTTCATGATTTTTCCGATTATTGGAAAGATCGGGTCACTTAATCAAATAAAAATCGTTTGAGAACTATTTCACCATCAGTGGAATAATTTTAATCTGAACTAAAAAGCCTTGCATGTATCATCGCGTTACAGGCTCGGCATGGCAAGGAAATCAAAAAGAGATAGAAATGAATAGAATGAGAGAATAAATCGAAGGCAATGCGGAGCAAGGGAGATACGAATAAATGGAGGAGAAATCGTCACCGAACGAGAGCACGAACGAAAAGACGAATGGAAATGTGCATGGCTGTATGTGTGTGTGCGTGTGTGGGTCACTGAGAGACTACGGTGGACCAGCGCGTGGCCTGTAGGAGAAGCCGAAGAGGAGAACTCCTCTGCTGCGTGGTACCTCCGAAACGAGGGGCAGAGTGAGCGAGAGAGTAGATACCGTATATGCAAGTATGAGAAAGACAGAATGAACGTCTTGATGAAAAGACGGCGTATGTACGAGGGGAAAAATCGCTTTACGGATTATTGAAACACGGAATAATTATTAAAAAGGAATACAGAAATGAATGTTTTATAATCAGGATAAATTTGTATTAATTAGAAGTATGGATTTTCAATTATATAGATTCGTAGCGGTCATTGGGAATGCGAGGTGGAGGCGGCGGAGGGGCTTAGAGCGTTTTAGGCGGCTAAGGGCGTATCTCCCCACCGCCGAAGCTAAGTCATCCTGCAATACCCTATATAAAACCGGGTAATGAGCCCGCAGGGGGTCAGAGTTATCAGAGCCGGGAGAAAATTTTAAGAGATCGAATCGCTGTCCGTCGTGTTAATCTATTTCTCTTTATATACTTCTCATCGTTTGGCCTCAGTATCTCCAAATTTCTTTATTTTACTTTATTTTATTCAAACTGTCTCCGTGGATTTCGATACGAACATTTTATTTTTTCGATACGAACATTTTATTTTTGCGAACGAACATCTTATTTTTGTGAACGAACGGTTTATTTTCTTTTGTGAACGAACATATTTTTTTTGTGGAATAAAAATATTTCACCGTTTATCAATCTCGGCTGAACATTCACTTTCACCGCACAATCATCCCATCTGCACTGAATTGTTCATCGTCTTCGTCGTTATATTCATCGTATTTTAGAATCCTCCAAATTCATCCAGTTCGACCATCAAAGTAGTAAGTATTTTTGAAATGTTTTCTCACATATATATATATATATTTGCTCGTGTTGCGCGGTGTCTCCGATCTCGGTCGACACCCCATGACGTCCTAAGGACCGAAGGCGAGGGTTTCGGGTCGTTTGTATCGTAAAACCCATGGTGTAATTTCTTTCGTTGTTTTCCCTTTCCGTGTTATCCTTTTGAATTAAATTCAGTTTTTGGAAATTTATAAATTCAGTTTTGTGGAAAGTCATGTCGAATTAAGTTCAATTTTTCTTTGGAAATTTATGAATTCAATTTTGGAAAATCATGTCGAGTTAAAATCAATTTTGTGAAAAGTCATGCCGAATTAAATTCAGTTTTCTGGAAATTTATATTTGCGTCAATCTTGGTCTTTCGGAAGGTTATGATTCCATGAAGGGTAATTTATTTTTTTTTGTTGTGTTAAATCCAATGTCCGATAAATATTATTTTGTGAATTTAATTTTTGTTGTTGTTTTCTCCAAACTCGATTCTTGTGTTAGTATATTTTCAGACCCTTTAGAATTATTCTTGGTCCATTAAAAATATTTTGGCGTTTCCAAGCAACTATTTCCGGAGGAATCCGTAGTATTTCGATCTACTGTAGGATTATTTTCTTTGTAAATTTGTTTCATTTTAGGAAGTGTTCATCCTGTAACTTCCGTGAAATATGTGCGAGCTAAATGCATTTGAAGAATTTACGATGTATTCCAGGAAATAAGAAATTAACAGTTTCGTGTTTATAATTTGATGTTCATTTCTGATATAATTTTTCCGGGGTTAAATTCATTTTCGAGCATTTTAGAATTTCTTCAAATGATTAAACTTAATCAAGTCGTGGTTGAATAAATTCCGGTGTTGATTTCCTTTGTTGTGAGAGTTGTCCTGTCCATTGATCATGGACCTTTTCCAGTTAAAAATAGCTGTCGCGGTATCAGTGGTCATTTTGGTCCTCATAATAATTACGTTTGTCCTTGCAATTTGGGCGGAAAGCCCTCCGGAGGTCAATCCTGAGGATGGCCCTGCCGTGTATTTCCTCCCACGTCAGTGAAAGTTTAGTTCCCGTGTTTATGTCAGAATTTATTTTATGAGATCACGCTATTTTATTCCTTTATATTACAAGTTTTATTTGTCAGATGTTACCGAATTACCATTTATTATGTGTCCCGCGAAATTGAAGAGTTTTGTTCGCGAGATTTTATTTAAATTTGCCATTGTTACCAAATTATGCACTCTCCGCCCATCCTGAGCAATTTTCCGCAAGGTTAGGCTCAAAACAGGGCAATAACCTGGCCAATTCCGATTTTATCTCGAATAACGTGTTAAAGGGAAAGCCGCGCTTTTCTTGGCCGAGATGAGAAAAATCGAGGGTCAGGACGTAACAATGTTATTCGACATTTTCAAGGTAAATCAAGGTGCTCGGAGAAAGTCAATAAGCTGCCCAAGACCAGGGCATTGCATTCGATTTAGTTGAGGCCAATAGGGTTATATTGGGTTAACTTGGAGTAGGTTTGGTCATATTGGGTTTTATTCGGTTGGGTTTACTTGGAGTAAATTGGGTTGTATTGGGTTCACTTGGAGTAGGCTGGGTTATATTGGGTTGGGTTTACTTGGAGGAAATTGGGTTGTATTTATCTGGACACTTGGGTTGTTACTTGTTACGTTGTACGTTGTACTCTTGTACTTTGTACTCGTAGCTTGTAGCAGTTGTAGCCTTATAGCGCTACATGCAGGTGGCGCCAGTAAAAAGTGGCTGTAAGCTGTGACAGACGGATCGAGAAAAAAAATCATCATTTACTGCTGTTAAAACTATTGACTGCGAAAAGTCCCTATTATTTAGATGAAAAAGAACTAGTATTTCACGTTTTACGGAATCTTTATGTTTTCTCCTTGGCTCTTCCGCTCACGAGCGCCATCTGCAACTTTTTTACTCCGCACGTTCTTGTATCACACGCCTTCTCTAATTTTATAAACTTAATCCGATTTATTCATCATAATCCTGCGTGAAAACCGATTTATTTCCATTTCCTTTAACAACTGCTCATTTAAAATATTTTTAAAAAAATTTTTATAGACGTCATTTGAAAAAAAAATAGTAAAATTCCGGGTCGACTGATTTTTGCCGGCCTTGTGCCAAAAATGACGACTGCCGGCATTTGATCAAAATTACCGGCCGGGCCGGCGGAATACCGGCCGGTTGGCAACCCTATCTGCTGACCGGAGTGCTGAGGGTAGCGCTAACGATCAAGGGAAGTATCAAGCGTTGAATTTGTAGGCCATTTTAATACATAGGTCTAATTTATCTTTAATAAGGTTATTCTCGTTGAATTCGGGCGGAGTTTTTTGTGTTTTTTTTTTTTGTGTTTTTTGTGTTTTTTTTTTTTTTTCTTCATTTAAAATGAAGCGTCTTACAACGGTCTCGCGTGCGCGCAAGCCACACCACCTGTTATCGGCCCGGCAGCGCTGTAGAATTAGAAATCGATTTCGCGAGAGTCTTGTTGATGTAACTGATGAACCCGCCGGACTGCAAGTACCTGACGACCTGGAAGTGTCTGACGGACTGCAAATACTTCACGAACTAAAAGAATCTGATGAATTCGCTGAATGAGCAAGTAACTGTCACGAGAAAATCGCCAGTGGGTCGGAGTTCGTACTTCCGTGTACTTCTTTGCCTCACGGTGCGTTAGCAGAGCACTGTTCAGTAGAACTGTGTTTCGACTCGGTCCTCTCTTCATCGAGTGCATCGAACGATATCTGTGATGACGAGACGGACGATGAGGCTAATGTCTATGACAGCGATTGATTCTTGGAGTCGTCTGACGATGATGGCGAAGCTGCTGGTACGTGCGAAACGTTCACGCCGCAACGAAATGCCGCTACCTTTGCAGAGAGCCTGGCAGCTTGCTTCGTCGAAACTGATATAAGCCAGATAGCTAGCGATCGTATACTCGTGGTATTGCGTAAGCACGAATTTTTCACGTCACTTCCGAAATCCACTAAAACACTATTGGGTATCCGGCATTGTCCATCGATGCTACTGGACGTCGCTCCGGGCCAATATCTTCACTTGGGATTCGAGACTGCGATAGTGCGTATTCTCGAAACTATACAATCGGATGAAATCTCGGCTGCCTTAGAGATCGATTTTAGTACGGATGGTGCTACGCTCGGGAAGTCATCAAGGAACCAAATCTGGCCCATACAATGCAGGATTGCGAATATCAACAGCAGTCGAGTTGAAGTAATCGGTGTGTATCGTGGGAACCGAAAACCTGAGAGTGCAATGGATTTTTTTACTCCATTCGTAACAGAGGCGAATGAAATAATACGGAACGGTGGCGTACCATTTTGCGAAACAAAAATACCCATCACTCTTAGGTCGTTCGTTGCTGATGCACCCGCTAGGGCGTTCATTCTGAACCACAAGGGTCATAATTCGTACAACCCGTGTTCCAAGTGTAAAATCACTGGGAATTACGGTAACCGACGAATGACTTTTGCAAGCCTTTTCAATACTCCTCGAACCGATGACGAATATCGTAGAAGAGTTGATGAAGATCACCACAAGGAGGGCGAAAGTCCTCTATCGCTTCTACCAATGGATATGGTGAGGCATGTGCCCTTTGAGTATATGCATCTTGTTTGTCTTGGCGTAATGAAACGATTGTTGATGGCCATGGTAGATGGCAAGTTTTCTATCCTCGCTAAGCTATCCGCCCACCAAATTGAACTGATTTCGGAGAGACGGGAACGTTTGGTTGACTATTGTCCAAACGAGTTCTCGCGTCGTCCTGACAGGATCGAATATTACAGTACAGCCAAAGCCACTGAGCATCGACAGACCTTGCTTTATACGGGTTCAGTAATATTCGAGGGGATCTTGAACGGTGAGCGTCACGATCATTTTCTCTTGTTGCACGCCTCGATGCGTATTTTAACGACGAACTCTCCATCAAATCGACTACTTTTCTTCGCCGAACAGGCCTTGCGCATCTTTGTTAAAAATTGCTCACAGTTTTACGGCGATGATTTCATGTCTTATAACGTGCATTGCCTTCTTCATCTTGTCGATGACGTCAAATCGCTCGGACCCATTTACGCGTATTCTGCTTTTCCTTATGAAAATAATATGAAGATCTTCTGCCGCTACTGCAGAAAACCGGATTGTACCTCACAGCAAATCGCGAACAGACGTGCCGAACGAGCCAAATGGATTGATAATAGGCAAGATAAACACGATTCATGCGATACTCCTGTCACCTTCAATCGGCACAGTGACGGACCACTCCCGGCTGAAAGATTTCAAATGACAGGTTCTGGAATCAAGCAGTATCGCCGCGCTAAGTGTAAACAGTTCGTTCTTGCTGCAGCAAAGCGCGACGGCTGTTGTATCATGAAAGATGGGTCAATTTTTATAGTCGCCAATGTTGTAGTGAAGAACGAGGAAATATACTTGGTGGCGAGAAAATTCGGTTGTGTCACGTCATTGTACAATCTTGATATTCCTTCATCATTAGTTGGCTGCTATAAGTGCTCCGACCTTAAAGAAGAATTAGTAGCCATTAAATTCGCTGACGTCTTTAACAAAGATTATCGTATGCCTTGTTGGTTGCCACTTCACCGCGAAGAGCAATACCACCAAGTGATAGCAAATGGGGAGTTCGTTGTTATTTCCATCTCCTCGGAGGTATATTACTAGGATACACAGCGGTGAATTTCCGAGTAAACATCTCGAATCTCTGTTTCGTCAACCATAGAAAGGGATCCTTAGTTCATACCGATGGTAATGTGATTCTGTCCAAACGATTATAATTATTTTCTCCTTCTCGCTTTTGTTGCAATAATATTCATGTTCATCCGATGGCTTGGCTAGGCCTTGACACCCTCATTTTTGTTCATTTTGTTTTAACTTTTGTCGAGGATCATATCGTCTTTGTTGTAAAACATGCGCTTCGTTCGAAATGCTGATGCTAATTTTTAAAGTCTCTGAGGTTTCGCTTGTTTTCGCGTTTTACGTTTATTTTCGATTATGCAGATCCCGCTACGTCAATATCACTCGTTCACTTGCTCGCTTTCTCGTTCGCTCACTTATTCTTTCACTCGCTCGCTCTCCCGTTCGTTAACTCGTAATTTTCTCTGTCAATATCAATATCAATATGTTAATATTACTCGTTCGCTTTCTCGTTCGTTCACTCATTCATTCACTTGCTCGCTCTCTCGATCGTTCACTCGTAATTTTCTCTGTCAACATCAATATCAATGTGTTAATATCACTCGTTCACTTGCTCGCTCGCTTTTTCGTTCGCTCCCTTATTCTTAAACTCGCTCGCTCTCCCGTTCCACAGTGGTTCCAAATCCCGACTTGCTGGCTGAAAACCGAAGAATGAAGTTTATATTCAAGGAATTCTACCTGTGGGGTCAGGTAGAGGGGTATTTCGGGGAACCCTTCCAAGGGTCGGTAGGTTGCAGGTGTTGCATTTAGCCGTTGGGATCTCATTCGTAACAGAGCGCTCGAACAGGTATAGTTGGTCGTGCGCTACGCTAGAAAAATATCGTATTCAAAGTGATATATCTTCAAGTGAAATTTAGTTATTTTAATTCTGCAAAATGGAGTCTCTTCCTGGATGTAAGTACACTTATTATATCATTGCGATTTCTTATATTAATCATACACCGAGTAACAAAAATTGTGAACATCTACCGTAAATTCTCGTGCTCGCTGCGGAAAAAAGTTATGTTCACATTGAGTAAAAGTTAATAATTCTAAATAATTCTAATTCTGGTGAAGTGCCACGTTATTGTATACACTGTTGAGTAATACCTCACCAAAAAATTAGGTGCACCAAGTTGCCCCTCTGGTAATGGTGAATTTTTTAATAAATGGACGCGAGAATTCAGGCACGGCGCGTGCTGGTGCGGCATGTATACGAAATCTTGGAGGTCAAATTGTCTAAAAAATTCCATTGCTCATACACATTATCTGCGGATGAAAAACAAACAATTCGCAAGTTATTATATGATATGAAAGACAAATGGCAAACAGCTAGAAGAATGAAGGCGAGGTTTATGGAGAAAAATACGGATTGGCTAAGCAGAATCGTCACCAGTAGTAGGTGCACCACTCTGGGCCCCCCCACTCCTATCCCCACTCCTTCCCCCACCGCGCGGCTTCTCCCACCACTCGATTTTCCCCCACCGTGCGGCTGGGTGTGTCGAGTGTTGAGGTGGCATTGTGTGTGTGTGCGTGTGCGTGTGCGTGTGCGTGTGCGTGTGCGCGTGCGTGTGCGTGTGCGCGTGTGCGTGTGCGTGTGCGTGTGCGTGTGCGTGTGCGTGTGCGTGTGCGTGTGTGTGTGTGTGTGTGTGTGTGTGTGAGGTGAGGACAGGGGGGAAACTCCAAAGTGGCGCACATTATTATTATTATTATTTCCAATATTCTCTCTCTTTGGATTATGATTATTTTTTAATTTTATAATTATAATTTTTCATTATTATTTTAATATTTCCACCTCTCTCTGCGATTTATTATTATTTTTTACTTTTACTTACCCTTCTTCCGAGGCTATTCAGCGCATCTCTCATTCTCTCTCTCTCTCTCTCTCTTTCTCTCCCGTGTCTGTCGCTTATGCTTTTTCTCTCTTTCTCCTTCTCTCGCACGCACTCTTCTGATGTTTTGCACGCACCTTTTCTCTCTCTCACTATTCTAACTCGTTTCTTATTCAGTAGTAAAAAACTGTTTCAAATCGATGAAAAAGAGAATCACCGCACCGCGCAATTATGAAGAAGTTTAAAAGTACTCGTACTAGCACTCAAAAATTTTTTTTCCGATAGAATGGAAATCTGCACAGATACATTCGTTATACTCATCTCCGTGAGCCACGTTTTGATTAAATATTTTTATTATCACGAGCACGCACGTTAATCCTCAGGGCACATAAATTATTTGAACGATTAATATTTTAACCGATCGGCGTTGTGAGAACGTTTTACCGATGTTACGCGATTAAAAGAACGACGATTACTGAGCTCTACAGCTGCTTGGAGACAAACTCCACGCGCGCGAAATGCACTGTCAGCACCACGTGCATGTCTCATCGTCGCTCAGGCTTGCTCGAATTCGTTCATCTTTTTATTCGTATGGAGAGTAATATATTTAACGTGTATATATATAATGTGAGCTAAAGATGCAACGCGCGTATACCTATAGACACAGTAGGCATACTCTGCGAATATACATATAGGTAAGCTGACGAGGTATCGTTCCGTAGCGCTCGAGAGTCAACAGCTATGGGCAAACTCACGCGGAATCGTCCAGTAGCAGCAGTGGTTCTTTTACATATGGGCGAAGAATAATTTAAAGGGGTGTAGGCCACAGGCAGGGATACTTTAGCATCGAATGACCTATCTCCATTGTGAATATATTTTTCAAATTTTTTGCACTCGGAGAGAAAAGTTGCATAGCTCTCACCGCTACACATACATGCTGTTGTGTATAATGCAATGTCAGCTAATTTGCACGTGCAAAAGTTTACCCGTTTTGGCTAAAATTAAGTATCAATATCATGAAATGTCTCATGACAATACAATATGTATACTCTGCGAATATACATAGGTAAGCTGACGAGGTATCGTTCCGTAGCGTTCAAGAGTAACAGCTATGGGCAAACTCACGCGGTATCGCTCGGCAGTAGCAATTCTTTTACATATGGGCGAAGAATAATTTAAAGTGGTGTAGGCCACAGGCAGGGATACTTTAGCATTGAATGACTTATCTCCATTGTGAATATATTTTTCAAATTTTTTGCACTCGGAGAGAAAAGTTGCATTGAGACAAAACCTCTTTTTGACGATATAAAGGTTTCACCCGGCGCGGCTTGGGTCAAGAGCTGCCGGGGCTCAAGGGGTTAGACGAAATTATTTTGATACTAAGAACAACGTTTTGGGCGCCAGTCGATTTTACGTTCGACAACGATGATAGATTAATAGAAATTCCGTATGCGGCTGATGAAACTCAAAGTCAGAGGGGATTCGGCTTTGGTGACCCTCAAAAGTTAAGAGAGAGAGAACAGCAACGAGCGAATATAAGTCACTTACCGAATTCTCGTTGACTGGCTCTCCTACTCGTACTAATCAAATAAACGATTAATGATCGACGAAATTGACGAAATAATTAGCGACAACACAAAGCGCTATATAATTACTCGACATCGGTTAATATATTTTAATACAAAATTGTCGAAGTTCACGGCCCGGCGACGCCTTACAAAGAGACCAATATCGACGTGTGACCCGCTCAGTGGTCACGGAGAGAGTGTCTCCTTATAATCAATTTTCGTTGCGCTGGGCCTTACAAATTTAGTCAAATTTGCGCCGCGCGATACAGGTGGGGGCTGACCCTCTAATTTTCTATCGTCGATATAGGACTAGCCTAACTGACGTTGGGCGGTGATTTTAAATATTGTCACACCCTCCCCCTTCGAACCTCAACGTCAGGTAGGACTGAAAAGTAAGTGGATTAACAACATAATAATATATCGAGTGACTTATAATATGCTCGTGCAATGGTTATATAAATACTTCTCAAGTTTTAGATTTGACAAAACTGGAAGGAAAATTTGAGTAACCAAAATAAATTTCTCTCTCTCTTAACTTTCAACTTAACGTAACGTGGCTAATATATAATACATAATGGTAAAATGGCACATTAGACTTCGTAGTGACAAATAACACGAAGATGTGATCCCTGGGTTGTCAAAATCGCATGTTGTTCTTCTTTATCTTCAACGACATGAGGACGTCGACTTCTTCGCCTTCATTGGGCTGAGAATGTTGACTTCTTCACCATCGTTGAGCTCGAGACGTTCTTTCGTGACTTCGTCAAGTAACTTCTTGACACGAGATGTTGTGAGTGCCTTGACAGCTGGTTGACGTTTTCCTTGGACAATTTTCGGCCGACTGGACGTTAGATTTGGCTTAGATTGATCGCGCCTCAGATTGATCGATTTAGATTGATCGGCTTAGATCGATCGGCTTAGATTGATCGGTTGCGCCTCCTTAAGGCCGTCCTCTAGTTTCTCGGCTGTTTTTTTTATGGCTTTTTCAATAATTTTTTTACGGGCAAAGCATCGAAATAATCAATCTCATTATTTTTGCATAATCTTTATTAACATTTAAATAAGCTTTACAAATTTTTTGAAGTCAAAATATATAATAGAATAGCAGTTATAGTGGCCGACAGGAAGACATCAAGTAAAAGAGGTGCTTGACGGTGACCAAGATTGCGGCTGTTCTGCTTATCTGAAATCAAAAAACCAAACGGCATTTTAATCTTCATATTCAAGACTAGCGATTGAACTAGAGTGAATTCTAAATTACAAAAATTGACTTTTTTATACACTTTTGAAAATTACATTCTATTTTTTACTCATTTTTTCTTAAGTTTTTCGCTCGTACGAAAAAAACTATCGAAGCAATAATGATAATCCTAGTTCAATCGCTGGCTTATAACATATTAAAGATGCTGTATAAATTTGAACAAGATCGGTGCAATAGTTTCTGAAATATCGTGGTTACCGTCAAGCACCTCTTTTACTTGATGTCTTCCTGTCGGCCACTATAACTGCTATTCTATTATATATTTTGACTTCAAAAAATTTGTAAAGCTTATTTAAATGTTAATAAAGATTATGCAAAAATAATGAGATTGATTATTTCGATGCTTTGCCCGTAAAAAAATTATTGAAAAAGCCATAAAAAAAACAGCCGAGAAACTAGAGGACGGCCTTAAGGCGGTTTCTCTGGTCAGAAGAACGCGTATCCTGTTGGGATAATCTTAGGGTCGTTGAACTCCGCTCAAACTTGGCGAATCAGTTTCTGTTGTTTCGTCGTGAAGACAGCGATTGTCGTCGGAAGTCATCAAGCGGACCAGCTAGCGTAGTTTAAACGCGGATGATCGCTGGGTCTCTCAGAATGGATGTTGCGATCCGGGCATTCGGGGTTGAATAGCCTCAGACGTTCGACGCGACCCGGATAAATATACCGGCTTTTTTTTTTTTTTTTTTGACAAAATCTTCAGCTCCGCAGGAGTGGCAGGAGCCTGGTCGATATGGAAGGTCGCACACCTTAGCTGTTGGCCAATCATACAACGAACATTGGTCGACATTGCAGTCATCGTTAGACGATGTTTCCTCTTCTGGAACTTCACCAGTAATCGAAGAGCGGGGTTTCAACTCCTCCGTTTGTTGGTTCAGGAGTGAAACTTCAGCTTGAGGTTAAATTTTTCGCTTCTCCAACTCGTCCCAGCTGTTCAAGGACTCTGGGTTCGATGACGTTGACGACGGGTTGCTCATCTCGTTGACTGGTTCTTTTCGCTGTAGGTTGTGGTGATGGATTCTGACGACGTAGACTTCGGCGTGGAATTTTCAAATCAGTGACATAATATTTACTAATACATTTTCCTGACTTGTCTGCCAATTCTACAATTAATGGGCTAATTAATCGGTAAACGAACGCGGGCCCTAGATACTTATGAGCTAGTTTCGACGAATAACCTTCAGATTTTTTACTCAGTTTATTATTCGGATAAAATACCTCTAGTCCTTCTTTTATCTCGACATTTATTTCACGATTATTGTTAATTCGTGCTAGTTTTTTATTCGAATACTCCTTTAATTTTTGCTCAACCTTGTGTCTGAATTCGTCGATTTGGTTAATTCTTTTTACCCACTCTTTGACCGTATCGTCGTCGTTTAGCGATTGTTCGTTAGGTTTCCTGACATATTTCGCGTGAGCTTCTCTACCGTGATTCAAAAAAAATGGCGAGACTCGACTGCCAGCGTGTGGAACCGTATTATACGCGAATTGTATTTTTGGCAAGTTAACATCCCAATCGTTATGTTTGTCTGTAATAAATGACGAGATGATCGGTTTAATAGTACGATTTGAACGCTCAACAAAAAAATATTTACCCGAGTCATGGTTTAGGACGTGCAGTAAGCCAAAGTATTAATACAAACAAAAAATTTTCAAATTCGGAAAAACAAAATTTTTTTGAAAAAATCCGCCTTTAGAGAATAAAAAGATACAGCAAAACCTTGTTGGAAATTTTAGTCCCCGAATTGTATTTTCGTAGTTCTGGCTGGCCAAACGTTTAAAAGTACAGGTGCAGAAATCTTAACGGTCATAAAACAAATATATCGGAAAAAAAACAAAAAAACTGAACAAAAATCGGTAAAAAAAAAAATTGGCAAAAATGTTAATCGAAAATAATCGATACAATTTGAAAAAAAGTCAAACCGAAAACTGCAAACTTTGTGGTTCGTTGCGAATTTTTTTCGGTTTGGCTTTTTTCTGATTCTATTGAATATTGTTGTTTACCGTTTTTGCCAAGTTCTGTTCACTTTCATTTAGTGGAGAAATACACTTTTTTCAATTAAATGTTTAGAATATAAATTTACCAGTGAATAGTGCACCACGCGTTTCAGGGGCTAAGCAGCGGCAGTGCTGAACGGTACACGCTACGACAAGCAACGTAGTGACAGTCTACTTCCTCATGAATATATCAAACGGCAGTAATTCCAGCAAAAAACAGGACCTTTAACTTGTAATTTATTTTTTTCTATTTCCAATTTTTGTGTCAGTGATGTACTTTTTTTCCGATCTAGAGGTATTGAAAATATTACGAGCATTTTTTTTATCTCACTTTCCCTAAATTTCGAGTGATTTTTTTTTAATAATCTATAAATCGATCGTTCATCCATTTATCAATTTTCAAATTAACCCACACAGCAAAATTGATCCCGGGAGCATCCTGATAGAGTCCCATTCGTGTCCCGCTAAGGTAGAACGTCTTATAGATGTCTATGGGAGGTACCAGTAAGATATTGTTCTACTCGAGATTAATATAGGATGTCTTGAGGATATCCTGTCGTAACCGAGAGTAGACGATCACAGCGCGCTCTCTTATAGATGTCTACGAGAGGTACCAGTAGGATATTGTTCTACCCGAGATTAATATAGGATGTCTTAAGGATATCTTAAGGATATCCTATCGTAACCGAGAGTAGACGATCACAGCGCACTGTCTTATAGATGTCTATGAGAGGTACCAGTAGGATAATGTTCTACCCGAGATTAATTTAGGATGTCTTGAGGATATCCTGTCGTAACCAAGAGTAGACGATCGCAGCGCACTCTCTTATAGATGTCTGTAGGAAGTACTAGTAAGACATTATTCTACCCGAGATTAATATAGGATGTCTTAAGGATATCCTATCGTAACCAAGAGTAGACGATCGCAGTGCACTCTCTTATAGATGTCTGTGGGAGGTACTAGTAAGACATTCTTCTACCCGAGATTAATATTGGATGTCTTGAGGATATCCTGTCGTAAACGAGAGTAGACGATCGCAGCGCGCTCGGTAAGATAGCAAGGGTTTTTTACATACATTATAATTACCAAATTATACCCCTGTTATTCTTCGATATCAAAACGATTAGGAATAAACGGAAATTTTAAATATAGGATGACTTACTTTCAACGAGATATGGATTCACATTTATTATAATCGTAAACTATTTTGGAAGGTTTTTTGTTCAGACCGTGCTAATCTTACATTTCGAATATTTTAATTGCAGATATATTAAGGAGCAGAAACAAATGTAATGCGCCGATTCGTTCATTCCGTAACGGTGTTAATGAGTGCCCGTTGTGAATATACATATTGCAAGTATACTTATACTTTCGATGGAAACCGTTAACAAAACAGTGCAATATAAAGTTCGCTTTATATACGTTCAGTGAAGTTGAGTTATCAAAAAAGTGGTGTATATTGACAGTAATAAATAACAGTACAACGAAGTCAATAATTTAAAAGTGTCAAAAGCAAAAAAACAAAAATGAAATGAAAAAACACTCGTATATTCACAAACTCAAACTGAACAAGCTACAGAAAGATATGTAATGCTATACATACTATTATTATATTTGAATGAAACTTTTCTTCATTTATTTTACTAGAAACGCTTTTTGGCCAGTAAATCCTTGTATTAAAATCAAACGAGATTTATTTCGATTATCTTCCTTCGTCCTGACAGACAAAAAAATACATAACGATTCTCAACTTGCGACACATATATTAAAAACTAAAAAAAAAACTGATCGAGGTTCATTGTCATGATTCCTAATGAAAATACTGTTGAGCTCGGCACTTTTTTTTTTTATGATCGCGTACTGGACGAACGATTTTACCTTACAATGAATATTACACAAAATTAAAGTGGAAAATAGTTGGAAAAATTGCTCTTGAATTTTTCAAGAACTTCAGGCAGGATAAAAAAAAAGAGAACCGTCGAAAACTTGGGTTACATAAATAAAAAAAAAACACAAAAAAGATTATACGAAGTTTATCGTCGCCATTGTCGGTTACATTACATACATACATAATAAATTGAAAAAAATGCTCGTACAATTTTCAACAAATTTACATCAGTACTTGAAAGCTTGCGTTACATAAATTGGAAAATAGAAAAAAAAATTTAGAGAAGTTCAATGTCGTGATTGTCGATGAAATTACTGACGAGCTTGAGATTTTTTTAAAATTAATAATTGTACGTGAAAAAGATCGATGGCTCATAATGAACGTCACTAAGAATTTAGGGGGAATGAGTTCTGAAAAATAAAAGCCGTAATATTTTGATAAACTATAAAGTAGGTAAAAAAAAAAAAAATTCAGCTACTTTTTGTAAAATTTTCATTGCATGGTTTGAATTTGAAAAAATCGATGAATCTCGAGATTCACGAAAAAATGTATACGATTCTGAGGAAAAAATTCCGAGTCCTACGTCCCCCTACTCTTACAATGGAAGAGCTTATTCCGTCTGAGTCTCGTTCACCTTGCTACCGTTGACTGAAGATATATAAATATGGGACTTATGGGACTTTGTGTGCCAGCTAAACTGCGTCCTGAGCTAGCGCCATCTCAGTAATTTTAGTACCACAGTCTGCAATAAGATAAAACAGTTTCAAGCGTCACGGCAGTTATCGACCGCTATATGTAGTTGCCACGATTGTTGAGAGTCGCGTAGATTATTCAGAAATCGGACATATCTTCGAACTCACTTCTGTTTGTACCGACTCACAATCAGTAGCAACATTTTCATAACAGAGGAATATTCGCTCATCAGTAAGAATATTGGGCCAGTCAAATTCTGTATTTAAATTCTAGTCATTAATAACCAAGTAAAAAAATATGAAAACGACGATGTACATAATAAGGATCTTGAGTTGTTGGGATTGTAGCATCCACACGTTTTTGCAAAAAAAAATTAAAAATCGTTAAAAACCAAGATTTTTCGCGTCTGAGACTTCCACGGCTTGTAGAGCGTAGAGCGCGGAATTTTCTATGAAGAAGTCATTGGCAGCACCTTTCTATCTATTTTAATTTAGCCGTGAAAGCGGCCCAAAGAAAAGGGAAAAACTGCTCGATCTGATATCTGCACGAAAATTCAAAAAACCCACTTTAGATGTTAAATTCAGTCTGCCTATGTTAATTGGTATGAAAAAATCGGTAGATTTTTTTAATGTAATAGAACAATCCAAAGAAGAGATTTCATGCTGCTCAAAATATTTTTCTCACAATTCCAATTTTTGGTGGGCATTTATATATTGTTGCTAATTTTTTTCCTAATTTTCGTCTTTTCGTAATTCAGGGATTTATTTTGCCCTAATGTCGCAAGACGTTAAAACTTTAGGAATATCCCTTCGTTTTTGATGCTCTAAAAATACAAACTCCCGACATATCACTATATATGCTACCGGAAGTCGTTATTTGCAAGTAATCAAATAAAATTGTGTTTCTGGCCGTTTTTAACAATAGACAATTCTTCTTTTTTGAATTTTTTTTTGTGCTAATTGAATTACTCTGAAGAGTGTCCATTGTTGTTGAATTTTTATTAAAAATTAGAATAAACTAATATTTTCTAACTTTGATTCATTGTGATTTTATCTGTTATTTTTCCCTTCCTTCACCATTAGAAAATCACAAAAAAATTTTTCACATCAGAATCGATTTTAGCATTTGCTCATAGCCACTGCATGGTACTGCTGCCAGCTGTTTTTTAGGATTTATTTAAAATAAATGACGATTTGTTCTGCATTATCACTTACTCTTCAAAAGCACCGTAATATTTTAATATGGTTCAAAACATAAATAAATGCTAAATAACAGCTGACAGCAGTGCTGTGCAGTGGCAATATGAGCAAATACTTAATGCCCATATTTGCCCATTTTTAAAAACACCAATAGAAAACTGCCAAAATTACATTTAAAAACAGATAAAAATTTAGTACACAACCTCTATAGAAATTTTTACATCAAATTGTAGTCTAATTCTTGACATACTTTTTCGTAAACAAAATTTACACGATTGATAAATTGTTTAATTTTTCGTATTCCATGTTACAATTTTTCACGTAAGACAAAATAGTTAGCGGGAAAACTAGAAATGAAATACTAAGGTAGTGATAAAATGTAAATTGGTTCGAAAAATCATGAAAATTTAAAAGGTAAAAATGACATTTGATCGAAAAAAGTCCTACTACGATTTTTTGCAAAAAAAAGTTTTAGTTTATGACGTAGAACTTGTGCACGAAATTGTGCCTATTTTATAAATGTATAAATGTTAGTTTTCGTATGATATTTTGTGAGTTCAGATTATTTTAGAGTATAAGGGTAGCTAAGATTAAAAAAAAACAGATATACTTTTGGGATCAATTTAATTGAAACAACAGTTATGAAACTGATCGAAGGAAGCGAGGGTCAGAGCCTGGTTAAGTTGACATATAATTCACACTACCAACTATTTTTACAACGCAATTCGAAGTCCGATTAATATTATAAAGGTGGCTGATCCATTCGACGTTTATATAATAAACGTCGGAATGCATATTGTAAATCGTAGGATGCCGCTCTTGAACGCTGCAATTGGCACAAATCGAATACAAGAACCAGTAGTTTTATTTTTTCACGACCTACAAATGATATTAATAGTAATAATATATACACTTAGAAAATAATACAATTGACTCAATGAAATGTCTTAATGTCTGATCGCGATAGAATATTTGATTGGTGTACAACTAAATATGAATTGGTATGTTTAAATATTATTTGATAGGAACAGATTTCAGTTTTTTCATGTAACACTTCGTTATAATAATTAAATATTTATTCGTGTCCAGACATTAAAATATTTAATAATAATAATAATAATAATAATAATAATAATAATAATAATAATAATAACAATAACAATAATAATAATAATAATAATAATAATAATAATAATAATAATAATAATAATAATAATAATAATAATAATAATAATAATAATAATAATAATAATAATAACAACAATAATAATAATAATAATAATAATAATAATAATAATAATAATAATAATAATAATAATAATAATAATAATAATAATAACAACAACAACAACAACAACAACAACAACAACAACAACAACAACAACAACAACAACAACAACAACAACAACAACAACAACAACAACAACAACAACAACAACAACAACAACAACAACAACAACAACAACAACAACAACAACAACAACAACAACAACAACAACAACAACAACAACAACAACAACAACAACAACAACAACAACAACAACAACAACAACAACAACAACAACAACAACAACAACAACAACAACAACAACAACAACAACAACAACAACAACAACAACAACAACAACAACAACAACAACAACAACAACAACAACAACAACAACAACAACAACAACAACAACAACAACAACAACAACAACAACAACAACAACAACAACAACAACAACAACAACAACAACAACAACAACAACAACAACAACAACAACAACAACAACAACAACAACAACAACAACAACAACAACAACAACAACAACAACAACAACAACAACAACAACAACAACAACAACAACAACAACAACAACAACAACAACAACAACAACAACAACAACAACAACAACAACAACAACAACAACAACAACAACAACAACAACAACAACAACAACAACAACAACAACAACAACAACAACAACAACAACAACAACAACAACAACAACAACAACAACAACAACAACAACAACAACAACAACAACAACAACAACAACAACAACAACAACAACAACAACAACAACAACAACAACAACAACAACAACAACAACAACAACAACAACAACAACAACAACAACAACAACAACAACAACAACAACAACAACAACAACAACAACAACAACAACAACAACAACAACAACAACAACAACAACAACAACAACAACAACAACAACAACAACAACAACAACAACAACAACAACAACAACAACAACAACAACAACAACAACAACAACAACAACAACAACAACAACAACAACAACAACAACAACAACAACAACAACAACAACAACAACAACAACAACAACAACAACAACAACAACAACAACAACAACAACAACAACAACAACAACAACAACAACAACAACAACAACAACAACAACAACAACAACAACAACAACAACAACAACAACAACAACAACAACAACAACAACAACAACAACAACAACAACAACAACAACAACAACAACAACAACAACAACAACAACAACAACAACAACAACAACAACAACAACAACAACAACAACAACAACAACAACAACAACAACAACAACAACAACAACAACAACAACAACAACAACAACAACAACAACAACAACAACAACAACAACAACAACAACAACAACAACAACAACAACAACAACAACAACAACAACAACAACAACAACAACAACAACAACAACAACAACAACAACAACAACAACAACAACAACAACAACAACAACAACAACAACAACAACAACAACAACAACAACAACAACAACAACAACAACAACAACAACAACAACAACAACAACAACAACAACAACAACAACAACAACAACAACAACAACAACAACAACAACAACAACAACAACAACAACAACAACAACAACAACAACAACAACAACAACAACAACAACAACAACAACAACAACAACAACAACAACAACAACAACAACAACAACAACAACAACAACAACAACAACAACAACAACAACAACAACAACAACAACAACAACAACAACAACAACAACAACAACAATAATAATAATAATAATAATAATAATAATAATCCCTCCCGTGGGTCCACCTGGCCGTGGTGGGAGGGCCGAGTACCTAGCCAGCAAGCCAGCTGGAGGGGAAACTAACGGACCCAACACACACACATACACACACACATACACAAACACTTACACAAACACGCCCAGCGACAGATCGGATGATGAACGCTCGGGGACCCTATAAATGGGCTCCTCCCGAAAAAGCGAATGAAGGGATCCCCTATAAACGGGCTCTTCCCAGGAATGGAAGGGAATCCCTATAAACGGGCCCTTCCCATGTATGGATTCCGGTCTGCCGTCACGGGCACTTGCTCTCACTCGCACACAACACACAGGGGGGACACACGAGACAAGAACAGGGTGGGGGGGGGGCCTCAGGGGCCGCGCGTTGTTCCAGCGCGGTACGTGGAGCTCCGTCCACGAGGAGCCTTCGGCGAGATGGAACAAAAAACGATGATATGTATGAACAAAAACAAAAAGTACCTCGAGTGGAAACCCCCTCGCAGGGGCAATCCACCCTGGGTTCCGATCGGGTGAAAGCCCCGGTGGCCACAGGCAGCGGCAAGGATTTTGAGGGCCGCGAATCGTACGTTGAAGCGACGGAAAAGACGACCGACAGCGACAACGAGACTGACAGACGACGACTGAAAATACCAGGACGAAACCGGACAGACAGCGTGTCGAGCGGAGGCAGCGGAGGAAGCTTCCTCTCTACCACGGACATCACACCGGAGACGCCAAAAACACAAACAGGACCGAAAGACGAACTGACAGAGCTGTTGCAGCTCATTTACTCGACAGCGACGAAAATGGCACAGGCAGCCAAGGTACAGAAAAACATGAACATGACGGTCAAGACCGGAATCGCGACGATCCTCGAGGCTGCGGACATGGCGCTGCAGAAACGCATGGACGCAGTTCCTCCGAGACCGACGACGGACAACACAAGGACAGAAACCAAAACAACGACGGACAACACAAGGACAGAAACGACCGACAAAGAGACACCGCGGACAAAACGGAAACGGGAACCGACCGGAACTACCCCGGAGTCCTCCCAAAAGAGGATTCCGACGGCGGAATCGGCCGGGGCCGGGGCCTGGAAGACGGTGACGAGAGGACGACCCGACAAGACGGTCAAGAAAAAGGGACCTGACAAAACAGACACGAACACGAAACCCCGGCCGGACCGGGACGAACGGGCCCCTCGGAAACGGGGCACCGCCGTCCTGGTCAAGCCGGGACCGGACAAGACGTACTCGGACATAGTACGGATGATACGGACGACAATCGACCCGAAAGAGAGTCACGTGCAGGTGAAGACGCTACGAAAAACGAAAAACGGCCTGTGTCTGGTGAAGATACAGGCAGACCCGAACGGACCGGACGGACGTAACGAATTCAAACAACGGTTACAAGACGCGGTCGGGGGAGCGGGCAGTGTCCGGGCCATGGACTCCAAAGTCCAATTGGAGATCATGGACTTGGACTGCGTCGCGACCGTGGCCGACGTGACAGACGCACTGAGACGGGAAACAGGACGAGACACGGACTACCGGGTCCACATCTTCGGTCCGAACCGCGCCGAGCAGTACATGGCTGTATGCGACGTGGAGTCGCACGAAGCCGATGTGCTGCTTCGGCGGGGGGGGATCGGGATTGGGTGGATGCACTGCCGCGTTCGAAAACGACTGACAGTAACGAGATGTCACAAGTGCCTCGGCTTCGGCCACGTGAAGGCAAATTGTACGAACAAGGACAGGACAAAGTGCTGCCGAAGGTGCGGCACACCTGGACACTACGCGACGGACTGCAAAGAGAAGCCGGTCTGTCCCCTGTGCACCGAGGCTGGGCACAAAGACGTGGCGCACCTCGCCGGATCCGGCGGGTGCGCGATGTTCCGTGCAGCGCTGGAGGAGTGCAGGAAGCAGGCTGGACGACGGACAGGATAGTTCAGGGTAACCTGAACAGAAGTAGGACAGCAGACATGCTACTACCACAGATAGCTGACGAACACGACGCGGACGTCCTGATTCTGTGCGAACCGTACAGGAGAAGGATGACCCAGACGTACATCACGAACGAGACAGAGACAACAGCTATCTGGGTGAGGGGTGCTGCCCGGACTCGAATAACTGACCGGGGCTGCGGGGACGATTTCGTCTGGGCTAAGGTCGGCGCTGTCACATATGTCAGCGTCTACCTGACACCCAACTGCACCGCGGCGGAATTCGAGAGAAAGGTAGCACTCCTCGAGGACGGAATCAGAGATCTGCCCGGGGAGGTGGTTATCGGGGGGGACCTCAACGCCAGGGCAATCGAGTGGGGAATGACAGAAACGAACAGACGCGGACTGCTGCTCCTGGAAATGGCCGCAAGGCTAGATCTGGTAGTAGCAAACACGGGAAATACGCCAACGTACAGACGACCCGGGTTTGGCTTCTCCATCCCGGATGTGACAATGACGTCGGACAGAACGCTGCCACGGGTGAGGGGATGGCGGGTGGTCGAGGACTACACGGCCAGTGACCACCAGTACATCGTCTTCGAAGTGGCAGGACAGACAGCAACGAGACAAACGAGGACACAACACCCCCCGCGGTGGAACCTTAAGAAACTCGACGCACAGAAATTCACCGAGGAGCTGATGGCTGCATCGGCTCCTATAACGAACGTTCCCCCGGAGCTGACAGGCCGGCAACGGGCGGAACGCTTGGCAGACGAAACGGCCAAACTGACGCAACGACTGTGCAACGCGACAATGCCGAAACTCCAACAGCGGCAAAACAGACGACCGCAGTACTGGTGGACAGACGAGATAGCCGAACTGCGTAGGATCTGTCTGGCGAACAAACGACGCGCAACGAGGGCTAGAGGCAGACCCGAAAGGGAAAACCTCCAAGCGACCTACAAGACAGCACGGAAAGCACTGACGAACGCCATACGGGACAGCAAAACGCGATGCTGGAGGAAGCTCTGCGAGGAGGTGGACGAGGACCCCTGGGGTACCGGCTACAAGATTGTGACCGGTAGACTAGGGGCCCGAGTAACACCGGAACTCAAAGACGCTGCTACCGCAGGACGAATTGTTGACGGACTTTTTCCGACGCACCCGCTACGGACGGACGTGACTGACGACACGGACGTCCCGATAGCCCCCATATTCACCGTGCAGGAGCTTACCAAAGCAACTGCCGCAATGAAGACTGGTAAGGCACCGGGACCGGACGGAGTACCGGCGGAGATTCTTCGGCTGATGGGCAACTGGAGGCCGGAGATACTCCTCGACCTTTACAACACGTGCTTGACGACAGGGACATTCAGCGACGATTGGAAGTTGGCGCGGCTCGTCCTTCTCCCAAAAGGTAAGGGCGACCCCGATACGCCATCGGCCTATCGACCGCTGAGCCTACTGAACACGACGGGAAAACTCTACGAACAGTTACTGAGACCAAGACTCACGGACGCGATACAGACCGGGGGAGGCCTTTCAGAACTGCAGTTCGGCTTCCGAAGGGGTCGATCAACGATTGGTGCAATCCGAAAAGTGGTCGACGCCTTCGAGGAACTAGACAGACACTGCCACGCGGCGCGACCTGTCGTGCTGCTGGTGACGCTCGACATCAGGAACGCGTTCAACTCGGCCAGGTGGGTGGATATCTTGGAGGCACTTAGCGGTGGCTTCGGGGTCCCGCGTTACCTGGTCCGGGTCGCGGAGGACTACCTGAGAAACAGACGGATAACGTACGAGACGACCGAGGGACAGGTGACGAGACAAATCACCGCGGGGGTCGCACAGGGATCGATACTGGAACCGGATCTTTGGAACGGTTTATACGACAGTCTGCTCAGGCTGGAGATGCCGCTCGGGGTACTCCTCGTCGTCTACGCCGATGACGTGGCGGCGGTGATCACTGAGCGCTCTCCGGAACTGGCGCAGCTGAAGTTGAACCAGACAATGAGACGAATCGGACGTTGGATGACCAACCACGGACTTCAACTCGCGACACAAAAGACGGAACTGACGTTTCTCACGAGGAAACGCATACAGACGAGACGGACTATGAAGGTTGGGACGGACGAGATACAGGCTGGAACGGAAGTCAAGTATCTAGGGGTGACTCTGGATACGAAGATGACCTTCTGGCCTCACATACAGAAGACGGTTCAGAAGGCGGCCGAGAGGATCGCATCCTTGAGCCGCCTGATGGCAAACACGACGGGACCAAGACCGGGGAAAAGACGACTGTTGATGGCGACAGCCCACTCGATCCTTCTCTACGGGGCGGAGATCTGGGCAGATGCTCTAAAGACAAAAAAGTACAGCAAGGCGATTACCAGAGTACAGAGACAAGGGGCGTTGCGGATCGCGAGCTCCTACCGGACAGTCTCTGCACAGGCTGTCTTGGTGGTGGCGAACGTAATTCCCGTGGATCTTCTCGCCGAAGAGCGCAAGAGGATCTACGGGCGCAATGCGGACGTAAGACGAGAGGACGCGGCAAAGACCGAACGCGACAGAACGTTACAGGTGTGGTAACAACGATGGACGCTCGAACAAACAGGTAACTGGACAAGACGACTGATACGGGACCTGAGACCGTGGACTGGAAGGACATTCGGGGACGTAAATTTTTACGTTACCCAGCTTCTGACGGGACACGGCTACTTTCGACGATACCTAAACAACATGAACAGAGTACGGACACCGGACTGTAAGTACTGTGGACACGAACGAGACGACGCGGAACACACATTTTTTGTGTGTGACCACTGGACGGACTTGAGACGAGAACTCGAGACGACAATAGGTAACATCACACCGGACAACATAGTACAGGTGATGTTACGCAGACAGGAATGGTGGTTACTTGTAGCCACCTACACAGAGACGATACTGCGACGGAAAAACGCGGACGGCTGCCTGACAGACGACTGAGCAGACCGAGCGACGCGACCTAACAAAATACAGACAAACGAGACGAACGAACGAACACGGACAGGACCCCCCAGCCAGAAGTAATATAAACATAGTCCCTGGTTGGGGGAGAGGGTGAAGGAGTTGGCGGTTTAGTGGGTAGGCCTGTTTTTTTGGGAGTCCGACATACCCCCCTGGGCTGAAAGTCCAGATCTAGTAAGACTGGGCTGTAGGTCCAGGGGGTATCCGTCAAAAGGATTCCGCAACTCCTAAAAAAAAAAATAATAATAATAATAATAATAATAATAATAATAATAATAATAATAATAATAATAATAATAATAATAATAATAATAATAATAATAATAATAATAATAATAATAATAATAACAATAATAATAATAATAATAATAATAATAATAATAATAATAATAATAATAATAATAATAATAATAATCCCGTGTCGGGCTTGCTGGTCCCGCATCGGGCGCCTCCCCAGGTGGCGGATAGGGGAACGCTCTTCAGAAATGTAGAGTACCGACCTGTTCGGGGCGGACCAAAACCAGCTCACACACACACATACACTAGTCACAAACACCTACACAAACACGTCCGATTGACATGCCGGGGATGCGAATGGGCGGGGACTCTATAAACGGGTCACCGCGAAAAGCGAATGCGCAGGGTGCCCTATAAACGGACACGCCTGAGAAGGCGAGTGAGCGGGATCCCTATAAACGGGCTGTCCCAAAATGAACGAACCGGCAAATGTCACTACAATCGGACACTCATTACACGCACACCCAACACAGAGTGATAGCTGCAGAGCCTGACCGTCCCTTTCCATTGCGGGTGGTCTTGGCGCGGGGCATTAGAGGGTACCCCAAGCAAACCAGGCTCGATGCTCCTGAGCCGCTGGCTAGTACAGGGGCCCGGGTCCCCTTAGCCAGGTGGACCTGGCTGCCCTATCAGCCAGTGTATAATCCCCATGCTGTTGTAGTGCCGGGTGGCGCCCGGATAGGGCCATGCAGCAGCAGCGGGGGGGCCTTGGTGAGGCCACTGGTGCTTCGGCGTGGGGCCGTCGGTGGCGGAGGCAGGGCGGCGGAAGGGACTGCAGTCTGTCCTCAAACTACACATACACACATACACATACAAAGGGAAGAACGGGAGGTTAAAAATGAAAATGAAAGCACAAAACAAAGGAAACAGTTCAAACGCATCAAAAAACCCGGGGCCCCCAACCCCAAAGCAGAAGGACGAGACGACGGACGGACGTACGGGACAGGCCTCGTCCGTAGCTGAACGAGCCGAGACCAAGATTAGGGAACAACTGCACTTGATCCGTGAATGTCTCGTGGAAATGGAGGAGAAGACACGTGTGCAGAGAAACATCAGCAACGTGATCACAACAAACATGGCAAAGATCAGGGAAGCCACGGACGAGGCATGGCATGAGTGCGATCGAATGCATGTGCTCGGTACGGCTGGACGAAGCGGGGAGGACAAAGAGACTCGGACTTCACAGACGAAACGGAAACGAGAGACTACGAGTTGGAGCCCGGAACTCACGCAGGCGAAAAGGCCGGCGGAGGGTTCCAATCCCAACTCATGGGCAACGGTCACTCAGAGGCAAAAGAGGACGACGACGGACGGGCGGCAACAGACAACAGAGACGCCCACGGCACGGACGTCAACAGACACGGCAACAACGGCCACAGGCACGGCAAAGACAGGCAAAAAGGGCCGCTCAACCCGGAGACTCGGCGCTGGCGTGGTCCTGATCAAGCCTAAAGACGGACAAACGTACGCGGACACACTGCGACGAATGAAAGCCGTCGACCCAGCCGCCGACAAGGTGCAGGTCAACGGCTATCGAAAGACCAAGGACGGAAGTGTCCTGCTTCGCGTCAAAAGCGGAGCAGGGGAAAGACAGACCTTCGGGGACAAGCTTCGGCAAGCCCTCGGAGAAGACGCACAAGTGCGGGACATGACAACGAACGTACGACTGGACATACTCGATCTGGATTGCGTCACGGACAAAGACGAAGTGATAACGGCTCTCCAACAGGAAACTAAAGACACGAGAGACCCAAAGGTCCACATTTTCGGACCAAACAGACACGGACAGTGCATGGCTGTCTGCGAACTTGAGGAAGGCGCCGCAAACGCCTTGCTCAAGAAAGGACGGATTAAAATAGGGTGGGTGAATTGCCGCGTCAGACCGAGGATAACCGTGACCAGGTGCTACAAGTGCCTCGGTTACGGTCACACGAGGACTGACTGTAACGGACCGGACAGACGACTATGCTGCTGGAAATGCGGCAAGACGAACCACGTCGGTAAGGACTGTAAACAGGACCCGACATGTTATCTTTGCACCGAGGCGGGGCACGGAAGCGCCGCGCACGTACCGGGCACCGGAGCGTGCGCGGTTTTCAGGGCCGCGCTGGAGGAGCGCAAGACCAAGACTGAAACGAAGGCATGATTGTCTTACAAGGCAACATGCACAGATGCGAGGAAGCACATCTCCTGCTTCCTCAAATCGCCACTGAACACGACGTCGACATACTGATACTGAGCGAACAGTATAGGAACATGACGAACTCGACGTGGTTCCCAAATGACGCGGGCACGTCGGCCATCTGGGTCAAAAACACCAATGCCCGAGTTCTTGACAGTGGAGCGGGAGACGATTACGTCTGGGTGAGGGTGGATGATCTGACCTACGTCAGCGTCTACCTGACCCCAAACTGCTCCGCTGGAGCGTTCGAGGACAAGGTAAATAGACTCGAGGACGCACTGCGAGAGCTACCAGGCGATCTGGTGGTCGCGGGCGACCTCAACTCTAGGGCGATTGAGTGGGGCATGACACGGACTGACAAACGCGGACGGCTGTTATTGGAGATGGCAGCGCGAACAGATCTGACGGTAGCAAACACGGGACAGAAACCGACGTACATCCGACCGGGGGTAGGCTCCTCGATACCGGACGTAACTATGACCTCGGAAAGCATCTCGTCACGGATGAGGCGGTGGCGGGTGGTTGATGACTACACGGCCAGCGATCACCAATACATCGTCTTTGAAGTGGCGAGACTTACACAGACCCGACGCAACGGACCTAAGCGGGCACCGCGGTGGAACGTACGCAAACTGGACAAAGACAGGTTCTCAAGGGAGCTGCTGGAAGCAGCTGCCCCCGCAGAGGCTATACCTGACGAACTGACGGGACAAAGAAAGACTGAACGACTTGTTGACGAGACGATGAGACTGATGGGACGGCTCTGCAAGGCCGCAATGCCTTGCAAGACGCGCCGACACCCCAGACGAACGACGTACTGGTGGACGGACGAGATCGCCCAACTGCGGCGGCAGTGCATTACGGCAAAGAGAAGGATGTATCGAGCACGGGAAAGACGCCAGCCGTCCGCGGCCGCTCTTACCATAAGATACAAAACGGCACGGAAGACGTTGACTTACGCGATTAAAGACAGTAAGAAGCGCTGCTGGCGACAGTTATGCGAGGAGGTGGACCGGGACCCGTGGGGCTTGGGTTACAAAATCGTGACTCAGAGGCTCGGGGCCCGCGGTCCGCCGGCACTCAAGGACGCGACGACAATGGGACAGATCGTCGACGGACTCTTCCCGACACACCCGTGGAGGGGAGAGGTGACAGACGCAGAGGACGGACGCGACGTTCCGGTCTTCACTGAGGAGGAGCTTAATAAAGCTGCGGCCTCTATGAAGATGGGAAAAGCACCGGGACCGGACGGCATACCCGGGGAGGTCCTGCGACTGATGGCTTGCCACAGGCCGGGAATACTCCTCGAGATGTACAATCAATGCCTTAGGACTGGGACATTCAGCACGCGCTGGAAGACGGCAAGGTTGGTTCTTCTAAGCAAAGGCAAGGGAGACCCGGGCGCGCCGTCTTCCTACAGACCACTGAGTCTGTTGGACACGACGGGAAAACTGTACGAACTGTTACTGCGACCGCGACTAATGGACGCGATAAGAGCGGCCGGGGGCTTGAGCGATAGCCAGCACGGCTTCCGCAAAGGGCGATCGACCATAGGGGCAATCCGGGAGGTCATTATGACCTCTCGGAAGACGGACGAGGCTTGCCACGCAGCAAGACCTATTACGGTATTGGTGACTCTGGACGTGAGGAACGCCTTCAGCTCGGCGAGGTGGGTGGACATCCTGGAAGCGTTGCAAGACGCTCTCGGGGTTCCTCCTTATCTGCGCCGGGTAATGGGGGACTACCTCAGTGACAGGTCGATAACGTACGAGACGCTGGAAGGACAGGTGACAAAAAGGATCACCGCGGGGGTCGCTCAGGGCTCTATACTGGGACCTGACCTATGGAACGTGACGTACGACAGCCTGCTGAGGCTGGAGATGCCGCGTAGCGCATCACTTGTCGCCTACGCCGATGACGTGGCGGTGGTGATCGTGGAGCGCACGGCAGAACTGGCCCAGCTCACGCTAAACCAGGTGATGAGACGTGTGGACAGGTGGATGGTGAGACACGGACTGAGCCTAGCATTGCACAAGACGGAAATCGTAATGCTGACCAGACGACGGATTCCGACGATCATACCGATGGCAGTCGGGACGGAACAGATTGAGACTAGGCGAGAAGTGAAGTATCTTGGGGTGACTCTCGATACAAAGCTTACCTTCTGGGCTCATATCAAAGGGACGGCCGAGAAGGCGGCGGCAAAAATAGCGTTGCTTAGCCGCCTGATGGCAAACACACACGGACCGAGACCGTCGACACGCAGACTGCTCATGACGACGGCCCACTCTATCCTCCTGTACGGGGCGGAGATATGGGCCGATGCGCTTGCAGTAAAAAAATACCGAAAAATGATGACTAACGTACAAAGACGAGGAGCACTGAGGATAGCGTGCGCCTACAGGACCGTCTCGGCAGAGGCGGTACTCGTGGTGGCGGGCGTGATTCCGATAGACTTACTGGCGACTGAACGGAAACGGATTTACGAACGTGACGAAGGGACCGAACGGGATGTCGCGGCAAGACGGGAGAGGCAAAATACTCTGACGGACTGGCACGCACGCTGGATAACGGACACGACCGGACGCTGGACAAGACGCCTGATACTCGACCTGAAACAGTGGACGGAACGGGAGTTTGGGGAGGTAAACTTTTACCTTACTCAGTTCCTCACAGGCCACGGGTATTTTCGGCAGTATCTACGAGACATGGGGAAAGTACGGACAGCGGACTGCAAATATTGCGCACATGCACGAGACGACGCCGAACACACGTTTTTCGTGTGTGACAGATGGACGATACAGAGACGGTACTTGGAACGGACGACCGGGGACATTACACCCGACAACATCATCGGACTGATGTTACGGAACGAGGAACAGTGGACGCATATCGCCGTATTCGTCGAGGCCATACTGAGAGGCAAGAAAGAGGACGGATGCTTGGAGTATGAATGAGCATGGACGGACATGGATGAACGGGAATATACAGAGAACTTGGACTGAGACGCGACATGAAAAAGATGACGGACAGGTACCGCGGGGGTGAAGTTATACTAACGTGTTTCCACCCCGCGGAGACGGAATATTGAGGAGGTTTTTAGTCGGTAGGCCGACAGGGAGAGTCCGACACACGGGAGCAGAACTCGGGAGTCTCTCCTATGGTGCCTAACGCATTTTCCTCCTCAAAAAAAAAAAAAATAATAATAATAATAATAATAATAATAATAATAATAATAATAATAATAATAATAATAATAATAATAATAATAATAATAATAATAATAATAATAATAATAATAATAATAATAATAATAATAATAATAATAATGATAATAATAATAATAATAATAATAATAATAATAATAATAATAATAATAATAATAATAATAATAATAATAATAATAATAATAATAATAATAATAATAATAATAATAATAATAATAATAATAATAATAATAATAATAATAATAATAATAATAATAATGATGATGATGATGATGATGATGATGATGATGATGATAATAATAATAATAATAATAATAATAATAATAATAATAATAATAATAATAATAATAATAATAATAATAATAATAATAATAATAATAATAATAATAATAATAATAATAATAATAATAATAATAATAATAATAATAATAATAATAATAATAATAATAATAATAATAATAATAATAATAATAATAATAATAATAATAATAATAATAATAATAATAATAATAATAATAATAATAATAATAATAATAATAATAATAATAATAATAATAATAATAATTTATCTGTAGTTTGATTCTTGTCTCTCTTCCTATAAGCACGTTACTACAGAAAACAGGATTGCGGGCCCAATCCTTTTGATTGTCAAAGTAATGGCAATAATGTCAATTATTAGCTACTTATCCGAGGACAAGTATTTCCAGGAAATACCACGGGGAGGCTAATTGACGTATTTCCCATCTCTGTCGTTCAGCTCGAATCACCTCGGTAAAGAGATGCGAAACTGCGACCGTTCGGTCGACTCCTGAGAGTCGCAAACTGTTTTCTGTCGTTCAGCTCGAATCACCTCGGTAAAGAGATGCGAAACTGCGACCGTTCGGTCGACTCCTGAGAGTCGCGAACTGTTTTCTGTCGTTCAGCTCGAATCACCTCGGTAAAGAGATGCGAAACTGCGACCGTTCGGTCGACTCCTGAGAGTCGCGAACTGTTTTCTGTCGTTTAGCTCGAATCACCTCGGTAAAGAGATGCGAAACTGCGACCCACGTTTAGTCAACCCCGAAGAGTTGCCAACTATTTTTTATCATAATTTTCATTGCACAGTAGGTGCAAACATTTTCAAACAAACCTTTATGCGTCCGTAAATTCGTCAATTTTTGAGGAGGTTTGGCGGAATGTGAAACTCGGAGAGTTTGAGATCTTATTAATTCTCCCATCCACTTGACATCTTTGTTAATCTTGACTCGCATAAAGTTGTAAGCAAGATCACGTCGATGTTCGCCACAGATATCATCTTCGAACCAGGCATTAAATTTCAAATGCACGGCGGATTTAATCAAACGAAAGAGTTTATCTTGGATGCCATACTGTGTCCTGATTTTCGAGTAGCCTGCGTCGAAAACAGCATTTATGACACTGAAAACAAAAGAGAACTCGGAGGTTGCTACGCACATGTGGCCAAATTCTTTTCCGTCTGTTGTTTCGTAAGCTCGAAAGTATGTCAATATATGACGTTCACCAAATTTTGACTGAGGATCGATCAATGCTTCTTGACATCGCGTACATCCTGTCTGATCCACGGCTTTCTTAGCAATGTATCCTGCCAGGTATTCTACCGCACATGACGTCAACGTTGCTTCGCCCGTATACGCTTTTTCAGCATTGGCCACAATTTCATCTATATCGATAATTTCCTCCTCGTCATCGCTATCGTGGTCAAGATCCTCATCGAAATGTAGATCCAATTTCTCTAAGCTGGGATCTGGTACGCTTCTCGTTCGGTTATTAGCTGCTGCTTGTATATCTACATGCAACAGTGCCTCATCCTCATCGTCCAAGCAATTAGCAGATTCCGCAGGTTTCATTAAATTTAGGACGATATTTTTTTGAAAATTGCGTCGGAACTGAGTTGGAGTCGGATTTTGATTGTACGTGCCACCGTGACAACGTATCATGGAAAACAAATTTTCCAACGGATCCTGATTCAACCTGGAAGTCATAAGATATTCTACACCCTCTGCCTTGAGATCTTCCCAGAGCAATAAAATAGCTCGGTTGGTTTGTCTAACACCTTGGAAACACGGTGGAAATTTATCGCCTCTGAGGGTTTTTGTACGCCACTCGGCAGATCGTTCCAGAACGTCTTCCAAGTTCTTTTGAACCTGCGGACGTCGATCAGAGAGAGCACACCGATTGGGATTTGCATCATTGGGACTCCGACTGTTTAAATTATCAAATGCGTCATTTAACTCATGAAAGAAACACGCAGTGTCCATAACAGTCTCGCTATCGATATAATTGGTGGTCCCTGCGGCCATTAACGCCGCAGCAACTCTGCGACTGAAGACCTGTAACGCTAGACGGCAATTCATTTTGTGGAAAAGAGCTGGATTTATATATTTATTCGATAGTTTGACCGCAGCTCTTGTGCTCTGAACTTTCTCAAGATTCCAGAGCTCGCGTAAGTCATTCCACGATGCTATCCTTCCGACACCAAATATAATGTCATAAAGCAAAATCATATTTCGTATGTTTTTCCATATGTGAGGAGGGTCAAATACACAGTAAATTTTCAGATTCTCGAAGTTAAAAAAAGGAGAATCTGGCAAGCATCTTTTTTTGACAGCACCTTGATTATTGGTGCCCTGATCGCAAACTATCGCTTGGACTCGGAATCCTGCATCGAAGACGGCCTTGAGCATTAAATCAATGAGTTGATTCAACTTGTCCATCTGTACGGCTCCAGCTGTCAGAAAGTAACCAATTGGGGTTTTCCAATTGTAGATTAAACCGCGGATCATAAACGTTAGAGCACTCGTTGCCACTTTGCTTGAAGAACCCAGACAGCCAAGGTCTTCGAACCCCTCGATTTTTTGACGACTCTCACTATATTCAAGGCCTGTTTTTAATTTTACCTCATCGAACAAAAAACGCAGCGCCGTTCATTAGCATCCATACACGATGCCCTCAGTTTTAGAGCTTCGAATATTTCCTCGCAAACTCCGGGCCAAAGATTAATATTTCCGAACCAGCGTTTTAATGTCGACGGTGATGGAAGGATAAAACCGAAGATGTTACGTAATTTGTTGTACAGGCTGGGTGACGTATAATGCATTTTCATGGTCATTTCTCTCTCAGCCACGCTATATTCGGATTGGGATTTGTGAAAAAGTTGCATCATAATAAACGTGTACAGATAGCCTTGAACTCTGAGGGCCACCGCCTTAGTCAGATTTTGATCAGAAATTTTACCGGCCTCAATTCTCGTTTTCTGTCGCGTTAACGATTGTTTGGTACTTTTTAACGCGCGCTGCAGCATTTCTTTATCACGCTTGAGCTGCACAATCTCATCGTCCTTACATTTAATTCGACGTCGCAAAGCTTTTTTTTTGAATAGTGCATGCACTATGAACAGCCGCAGTTCGAGCTGGTACGTCCAGTACTGCTTGACGATTGTACTGAATGGGTACCGAATCCCTTTTCAAACGCCCGCTTTTTAGAAAACTGGTAAGAACAAAACGCTTGCCGCATATCTTTACACGTTTTAACTCATTTTCTGATGTTTCGGCAAGGTGGGGAAGGCCACTCTTAATCAACCATTCTAAAGTGCGCGTCGGATCACCAGCTGGTAAACTATAGAATCGCAAACCAGGAATATTATCTCTGCTACGATTATCGCAGCCCGAATACGCGCAAACACAACTATGAACGTACTTTCGTCCAGCCATAATTTAAAATATATCTTAATACGCGAAAAATTTCAGAATATTTTTTTTTATTTTTTATTACATTGGCATGAATTGTTCAGAATATTTCAAGCTTTTCAGAACTGAATATTTAAAAAAAATGTTGAAGTTACAGCATTTGTAGCGTCCAAATGATACCGCGCGGCGATTATTACCGCTAACTTCAAAGCCGTTTTCCCATGCACGATTCGCTTTTTTTTTAGTTTGCGAATGCTCAAGCTCATGAACAGAGGTTTTGATCGCTTTCAAAATTTTACAGCATATTCTCGAAAAAAATATTTAATCACACAATAAAAAACAAAAAAAGTACCAGTAAGAATTGAGTCAAAAAATTTAAATCCTCGATTTTTTTTTAAATATTATTATTGGTTCACACCGAAGATACGTCTATTATGCAATTGTAAATATGTCTTTTTTTTTGAGACACTCAAATCAATGCCGAAAATTCTCACCATCAACGCGTGTGTCAATAAAAACCATTTATTTACCGCCTAATAACACCGCAATTTTATAATATTTCCATAATATCTTTTTTTTGTTATATAGTCAACCAAATGAATAAATGATCCACAAAAATAAATTTTTTCAACATCTGCGTCACTTTTTTTTACCTTTTCTGTAAACGTACCTCCGAAAATCGACAAAATCGCGTATATAAGGCCTTAATGAAGGATATATCACTTACCTTAAATTAATCAGTACTCGTGATACACGTGTTTCATCAGAATTTGCAGCACAAAAAAAAAGGTAGGACTATACCCAATTTGTTAAACCCGATATAAAAAAGTGTCAAGTGTGCGAATTCAGACGCTCACCCTGTCTAAGATCACATCTAAGACTGAACGTGGTTGCGCCACTACACCTTATATTTATGAGGCCACGCGCTCGCTACCACGATTCTGCGGTTGCAGTAGGGGAGAGACCGCCCCTGAGAGTTGAAACCAATTACGTAATTATACGATTTCCAGTGTATATAACGCTTGCTTGGGTCCAAACGCAACTGACTATAGATGCGTTTGTACATATGTATAGATGTATGCGCGCGCGCGCGCGTGTGTGTGTGTGCGTGTGTAACGAAGCGTTGAACAAAGGCGTCCTAGCGACCGCGGGGGTGCTGTGCTGTATGTATATATCTACGTTTACTACGTCGGTGCGTCGGAGTTACATTTTTCTTGCACTTAAATATTGTAAAATTATTGTTCAATCATGCCGAAAACAAATGCTGATAAGTGTGTTGTATGTTTTTATGTGAATCAATGTCAATATTTTTTCTCGTGGTTATTAATTAGTGGAATATCAGGCCTAGTTTAGTTTCCATTTGACTGGCCTATATTACAAAGTAAACATTGTAACCGTTAACTTTGTAACTACAGTCAAACTTCGGCACCTGCTCCCTAAGTCCATATCCAGCTTCAATCCCTGTCCACCTTTCTAGTGCCGTATTTAAAAAAGATTTATAGAAAATTTTCATCGTTTTGTGACGCATTTGTGCCCGGGGGCTTAACTTTAATAGGGCGAGACGTTTTGCTTTTTACATGTATACATTTTAGTTGGTTAAAAATCAAATAGTCAAAAAATAGTTGATATAAAAAAATGAGATCTTCAATAATTACATAAAATTATAATACAACATAGTTATAATTCAAGAAGGAATTATATTTACGCCTAGCTTTGAAGCGTATCTATGCCCATTTTTTCAGGGAAAAAATGTTCTAATTTACACATTTTTACTAATTACTTGATATATATGAGCTGGAAAAAAAATCAATTTAGGAAACATTTTCATCTGGACAGGGGTTGGATTAACGACAAAGTTTTTTGGGTTTATCAAAACTTTGTTTTGCGTTTTCTTAAACACAATAAAGATTTTTATTTTGGAAGAATCCCGGCCACGCGGAACCTCATTCTATATTGTGTTTAAAAAAAAACCTAGTTTTGTGTTTTCTTAAACACAAAATGGTTTTTTTTTTCAGGAATGAAATTGGACCCGACCACGTCGTATGAAATTCCACGTAACCAGGATCCATGCAGCTAGGATTCTTACTAAAAAAAAAAAAAATCCCTCGTTGAATTCATACTATTATTACTTTGAAATTTTTCTAATTTTTTTTGTCCCTATCAATGTATCGCATCAAGTATTTTCAGGATTTTTAACTACTACCACGGTTTTTGAGAAAAAAATTAGGCATAGATAAGCTTTTAAAAACAGGCTCTTATGTATATAGCAAAATCAGCTTTTAGAACCGATAGTTTTCGATTGTTTATGTCAGATAGAGATGCACGAAGTCAATGAGAAAATATCTACTGGATTCAGTGCATATTTAAGATTATGACGTGATCGACAAGAACAAGTTTTACTGCATAATATTTAAGCATAACAACTAGTGTGCTCGCGCTGTATAATAAATCTATGGGATCTCTCTTTCGCACGCTGCCCGCCCGGCAACCCGCGCACCGCCTCGCGGACCTGGACCTTTCCGCACTCTTTTTCAAGCCGATGAGAGCTCGATAAAATAGAAAACTTTGGCAGCTATATCAAATCCATGCACAAGTCACCGAACCGATCGATATATGAAAGTGTGTGTGTGTGCGTGTGCGTAGATATAGATATAGCAAATACATAGTGTGAGAGCTGCTTGTGGGCCAGCGAAGATCCGAACAAAACGGAACGAGCGATAACTCCTATTTATAGATGAAATAAGAACATATAGTCGACAGATATTGTAGATATAATAATAGCGAAATAAAAAAAAACATCTCGAAAGCGACTACGAGTTACCGAAAATCCTCTTATGGGTAGTCTCATCTTGTCAAAAAGAAGGTTTTTCTTTTTTTTCGCAATTCTTAACATAAAATGAATATAATAATATTACATACTTGTTACGATTTAGGGAACACGGACCTAAGAATGGCTTAGAATAATTCTAGAAATAAGTCGTACGTCATTTTATCGACGTACCATATGTATAGTGAAATAACAGTTCAATCTGTTGGATAAAATATATGTGCATTCAATGGTAAGACAGTGCACCAGCAAATAAACTACTACGAACATTTACCATCCGGAATGAATCTTCCGCTCCGGTATGCCAGCATGATTTAGTGAATTTCGGTCGGTAATGTCAATATCGTTTGCACCCCCGTGCCCACTCGAGCCCACTTGCTCGGCACACAAAATAACCCAGGGTGAACCGTCTTTGAATATCTTCAGTCAACGTTGCTACCAACCACGTATTACCATTACCGTCGTTAAAAGTTAATTTTTTTCTAAGTTCAACAAAAAAGTGTTTTTTTTTTCGAAAATTTTCCATTCGTAAAATTATCCATCACAGAAAATAGGAAGGAAAATTTACAGCAGGGGTATGTACAATAATTCATAAATTTTTTTTCCGCTCACGACTGTTATTGCTGTAATTTATTGAAACTCAACGTTAGCGATTAGTCGAAAAACGCCGTACATCGAATTTGTGTTCAGATTTTTTCCCTTATTTCTCAGAGAAAAAAAAACTAGAAGCTCAATGCAGGGAGTATTGAGGAGATTGAAGTTAAATTCGATATTTTTTTAAAATGCATTTGTCAATTTAAAAATTCATAAATGCATAGACGATGGATTTATAGATTATAAAGAAAATTTCTCGAAATTTAGGCGAAATGAGGTAAAAAAAATGCTCGTGATATTTTCAACCATTCTATATTCTGTAAAAAAATAATACACAACGAATACAAAATTGAAAAATTAAAAAAAAAAACTAGAAGCTCAATGTCGTGATTTTTGAGGGGATTGAAGTTAAATTCGAAATTTTTTTTTTAAATGCATTTGTCAATTTAAAAATTCATAGATGCATAGACGATGGATTTATCAATTATGAAGCAAATGTCTCGAAATTTAGGGGAAATGAGGAAAAAATGCTCGTAATATTTCTAACATCTCTAGATCGTATAAAAAAAAATACACAGCTAATACAAAAACTGAAAAATACAAAAAAAAATTAGACGTTCAATGTCGACAATGAAATCACTGTCGAGGACGAGATATTTTTTAATTAATAATTTCACCAGAAAATGATCGATCGCTCATAATGAATGTCACTCGAAATTTAGAGGAAATCAGTTCTTAAAAATAATAGGTGCGAAATTTTCATAAACTATAAACAGGTTGAAAAAAAAATTCAGCTCGCTTTCGTGAAATTTTGATGACGTAGTTTGGATTTAAAAAATTGACAAATCTTTTTATTCACGGAAACATGGACACGATTCCGAGAAAAGCGTTCCGAGTCCTGCGTCCCCCCACTTTCATTATATCCCGCGTGAGCCAAGAGCGTGGACCTCGCGAAAAGCTTACACCATTCGAGTCTCGTTCATCTTGCTACCAACCACGCATTACCATTATACCGTCGATAAAAGTTAATTTTTTCAAGTTCGACATAAAAGTGTTTTTTTTTTTTTTTCGAAAATTTTCCATTCGTCGTCATCACAGAAAATAGGAAGGAGTATTACAGCAGGAGTATGTACCATAATTTATTTTTCCGCTCACGACTGTTATTGCTGAATTTATTGAAACTCAACGTTTGCGATTATCCGAAAAAACGCCGTGCATCGAATTTATGTTTACATTTTTTTCCTTATTTCTTAGAGGAGACAAAATTGAGACACAACCGTTGATAACTTGCGTCGAATAAATTAAAAAATAGGGAAAAAAAACGAGACGCTTAATGTCGTGATTTTTTAGGGGATTGAAGTTAAACTCGATATTTTTTTTTTTCTAATGCATTTGTCAATTTAAAAATTCGTAAATGCATAGACGATGGATTTATAGATTATAAAGAAAATTTATCGAAATTTAGGGGAAATGAGGTAAAAAAATGCTCGTAATATTTTCAACCACTCTATATTGTATAAAAAAAAAAATAATACACAACGAATACAAAATTGAAAAATTGAAAAAAAAAAACTAAAAGCTCAATGTCGTGATTTTTGAGGGTATTGAAGTTAAATTCGATATTTTTTTTAAAATGCATTTGTCAATTTAAAAATTCATAAATGCATAGACGATGGATTTATAGATTATAAAAAAAATTTCTCGAAATTGAGGGGAAATGAGGTAAAAAAATGCTCGTAATATTTTCAACCACTCTATATCGGAAAAAAAAAATAATACACAACTAATACAAAAATTGAAAATAGAAAAAAATAAATTAGAAGTTCAAGGTCGTGTTTTTTGATGGAATTACAGTTATGTTCGATATTTTTTGGAAAATAATGCATTTTCAATTTAAAAATTAATAAATGCATAGACGATGGATATATATATTATAATAAAAATCACTCGAAATTTAGGGGAAATGAGGTAAAAAAATTGCTTGTAATATTTTCAACAACTCTAGATCGGGGAAAAAAAATAATTCACAACTAATACAAAAATGGGAAACAGAAAAAAATAAATCAGAAGTTCAAGGTCGTGTTTTTTTTTTGCAATTACAGTTATGTTTGATTTTTTTTGTGAAAAAATGCATTTGTCATTTTAAAAATTCATAAATTCATAGACGCGATGGATATATAGATTATAATAAAAATCACTCGAAATTTAGAGAGAATAAGGTAAAAAAAATGCTCGTAATATTTCAACAACTCTCGATCAGATAAAAAAAAGTAATACACAAGTAATACAAAAAATGAAAAATAGAAAAATTATTTCCTGTCCGATGTATTTACACAATATTCAATTATATTATTTATATTTCAATGTATCGTGATCATACGCGTTTATGAAAAAATGTGTCCTCATTCGTTGTGGGCTTTGTATTATTTGATCATGTTAAGATTAATTTGAAAAAAAATATTTTTATTAGTGTGATGGTCGAACGGGGTAATGAGTGGTGACGATCCAAGACGACGAGAAAAATAATCAAGTGTGCCGCCCGTGGATTCGAACCCGGGACTCTTCGACTTGCAAGCGGGAGCGCTAACCACTGCGCTACGGCCACCGATTAATCTCTCTAATTTGTGTCGTCTAGTTGGATGTAATGCGGGATCGTCACACACCCCCCTCTCCGAACTCGACGTCCACGTCGAATGTGCAGAGTTGCGGGTGTTCGGTTTCGAATGTATGTGGAGTATACGTTGACGCTACGCCAGCCTATGTCCTTCGTTGGAGCTCTTCCCTCGCCCCGCTTTGTTTCTTATATCCCGCGGAGTGACTCTTCAGTGCCAGGCCTTTTTGCGGGAAGTCTGTGTTGTCTCCTCCATACATGATGCTTGTGAACGTGTGTTCGTCCGAAAACTTCTGACACCAGTTTGTGATGGTCGAACGGGGTAATGAGTGGTGACGATCCAAGACGACGAGAAAAATAATCAAGTGTGCCGCCCGTGAATTCGAACCCGGGACTCTTCGACTTGCAAGCGGGAGCGCTAACCACTGCGCTACGGCCACCAATTAATCTCTCTCATTTGTGTCGTCTAGCTGGATGTAATGCGGGATCGTCGCATAGTACATTTTTTTAATTTTTTTTTAAAGAAACGCAAAGGAAAGAAAGGATTGAAGGGAGGGGACTAGCAAAAAGGAGAGCCCATAAAAACTGGAATATGAAAAAATATGTCGTCATTTGTTGCGTGGGCTTTGGTTTATTCAATTGTGGAATAAAATTACCTTTTTTTTTTCATTCAAAATTTTCTTTTCATATTTGGATAATCCCTTTCTTCTATTTTTGCTTCCCATTATATCATCTATACACGAAACTCTTGCGCCACGTGCATACATAACCTCAACTGGTATCCGAGAAAAATTCTTTCTTGATCAACGCTATTCGTACGCTTGCGACGTTCACTTATATTATTTACGTATACCAATTTTTATCGTGATCTCACGCATATATATGTATATATATGAAAAAATAGGGTCTCATTTGTTGTGCGCTTTGTATTATTTGATCACAAAATAGATCAATTCATTTTTTAAATTTGTATACGTTTATTTTATTTTTTAGTGGTTTAAAATTATTTTATTAAAACAGTGTTACGTCCCGCGACTTTCGGGACTTTTGCATCGATTTGAGATTACTTATATCTTGTAATTCTCAATAAAATTCAATACGAGGAAAGGGACCCGGTCATACGAGAGAAACGTTTTTTTTTTTCTCTGGAGAACTCGGATAGTTCGGGCTGTCTTCAAATCAAGCCGTCGACACGAATATGGTCTTAAGTGAGCATAAATTATCGAGAGGTGACGCCATGGCGGCGTCGATATCGCAACTCTTTATAACAAAACGTCTATCGTCGGGCGTGAAGAAAAACATCCGTCGATGCTGAAGAAATCTTTGGCCATGGCATCAGATTACTCAGAAGTGGTGGGCCTTTGCGCACAACGAAAAGCAATGTGCATGGGACACTAATACAGGCTGAGTGCAAAGTCTTTGCCTTCGTGAGAACCACAGGCGGTCTCTTTGGGTGTGTGTGAGAAGGAAAGCAGGAGAGACAGAGCGTGTATGCCTTATCTAAAGCTAAGTGACCGGTGATCCTCTTTTTCCTTATCCCCGAATGAAGACTTTATGAACTGAATTCCCGAAAGTACGTGAGTGAACGGATGAAAAAAATGTAAAATCAAGAATGAGCATGGGTACCTGGGTCAGGTCATCGGTGATGGTAAAGGTGGCGTTAGATTATAGATTATTGCATTTAAATGTTCAATTTTATTTTAAACTAGGTCGGGATTTCCATGAATCGAAATTGGTCGAAGAGATGTGAATTTTTCTTTGAATCTTTGTTGTTTTTCTTTTTTTTTCTTGCTCCGAAATTATGGGAGATTTTAGCCTTGTTACGACTTTTTGGGAACGGCGTCTAGAAAAAGTCATCGGATAATTCTCATAGGCGGTCTACATGAGCTCTGCACGTGATCGATAAATTAACGCAGTGGTCGAGTCGAGGAGACTCGATGGAAGAAAGATTTCGACGACCAAAATTAAACAAACTTTTGAGAATATCTGTTTATGCTTGGACTGTTATTGGACTCCAATTTAATGAACACTGAATGTTTATGCTGCACGAAGAGAACCCCGAGTCTATAGCCAAAGAAAGAGAGCAAGCAGCGCTTTGTCCCAAGTCCTGGGATTCAGAAGGCGTATGTCCCATCGACATACGAATCCAAGCTCTCGCCTACGAAGGAGGGGCGACACCAAAATTCGGCATCGAGTCCAACAAAGACCCCAAAAGCGTAGCAAGCGCATTATTTAATTAACGTTTTCCTTTTTAATTAACAACGACCAAATTCAAAGATTTCAGGAGATTTCGTAATGCATGGGTAAAGGTTTATGTGGAAATTGTGAACGAATCCTTTTCCTATAATAATACGAGTTTGATGAATGAATGTAGGTGTGATAGTTGCGTGACCATGAAGATAGATCTTTCCCGTAATGACAATTAAGAGAAATGACAAAGCCGGAATCATAAAATTGCACAAGATCCGGAGTATATAAATAAAATTTCAATTGTTGTAACAAATGTAGAATCTGAATAACTGGTTAATAATTATGAGAATTTTGAGTAGTTTGGATACGCTAAAATAATTTCCTTTCGTATAATTATTGGAAAGAATTAATTATAATCCAAAAGAAATAGCATGACATACACCATTGCATCAGAACCTCCGCATGGTAAATAATTATAAAGAAATAGGAATGAATAGAATGAGAGGAAAGATCGAACGAAATCCAGAGCGAGAAAGATACAGAGAAACAGAGGAGAAGTTGTCACCGAACGAGAGTACGAATGGGAAAAGACGAATGGATGTGTATGTATGTGTGTGTGACATCGAGAGCCTATGACGGGTCAACGCGTGGCCCATAGGAGAAGTCAAATGCAAGCGTGGAGGGATGAGAAGGAGAGAGTGACCAGAATGAAGTAGAGGGGTTTACTCCTCCACTGTGTGGTACCTCCAAAACGAGGGATAGAGTGAGTGAGAAAGTAAATACGAAATATGTAAGTATGAGAGAGACAGAATGAGCGTCTTCATGAAAAGACGGCGTATGTATGAGAAAATTCGTTTTCTGATTATTAGGTAATAATGAAATAATTATTATAAAGGAATGCAGGAATGAATATTATATTATAAGGATGAATTCGTGTTAATCATAAGTATAAATTTTCGATTATATAGATTCCAGGGGATCATCGGGGATGCGAGGTGGAGGCGGCGGAGGAGCCTGGAGCGTCTAAGGCGTCTAAGGGCGTACCTCCCCACCGCCGAAACTAAGCCATCCTAGAGGACCCTATATAAGACCGGGTAATAAGTAGGCGGTATGTTCGTTAGAATCGGGAGAAATCTTAAGTAGGCGGTATGTTCGTCAGAGTCGGAAGAAAATTTTAAGTAACGAATCGCTGGCAGTCGGAGGCCAGAGTAGATCTTAGTTTGAAGTCGCGGTATGTCAGAATGTCAGAAAAACCGGAGAAATTCTTACGCGAAATCGCTGTCCGTCGGGTCTGATTATTATCATTTAGCCTCATTTTCATGTTTTAGATTTTTTTTCTCTTGTCTCCGGAATACCGTTTGTATAGTATCAGGACCATAGACTTGTTTTGTGTTTTGTTTTTCTTCGAAATAAAATTATTGGATCAGTGGAGATTTATAGTATTGAACTTTTCTTTTTCACCGCTTATTTTTCGTTCCATTTTTCCACGGTTTTCTTTCATCTTCGTCGCGAAATACCACCACCAGCTACGTCGGATTATTCCAATTGGCATCCATCTATTTGTCGTCATATTCGTCTCTCATTGTCATCGGTGCATCATTTCGTCTGCTATTACCATTGTTTGTGTCAATCATCACCGTCGATTTGCCTTTTGTACCCGTTTCAATCATCAAAGTAGTAAGTATTGTAAACTGTTTTCTCGCATGTGTCAGTATATTTTCGTTCGTGTTGCGCGGTGTCTCCGACCCCGGTCGACACCCCATGACGGCTCGAGTCCCGTAACCGAAACTACCGGGTTACTCACCGTTGAAGGTCTTTGAAATGTTTTCTGTCGTTGTTTTCCCTTTTCGCGTTATTTTGTCGTTTTAGATTCAGATTTTTGTGTTAAATTCAGTTTTATGGAGTTCAGATCCTTGTGTTAAATTCAGTTTTATGGAGATTCAGATTTTTTGTGTTTTCTGGAAATTCAGATTTTTGTGTTAAATTCAGTTTTGTGAAGAGTTATCTCAATTTAACTTCAGTTTTGCGAAAAGTGTCTGACCAAAATTATTTTCTCAATTCTATCGTCCTCATGCTTAAGTTTAATTCTTTGTCCAATTTATTTCGCGTCGTTTAAAATTATTTTTATTTTTGTTTGTGCAGTTCGATTATTTCAATGTTCCGAGTAAAGCGCTCCGAAAAACCTGTTCGTGTTTCAATCGATTGTAGGATTATTTTTCGTGTGAATTTATTTTCTCCTAGGAAGTGCTCATGTTGGTAAATTCAGTGAAATATGCGCGAGTTAAATTCATTTCAGTAATTCATGTTTAGTTTCCGGAAAATAGTGGATCAATAGTGTTTTTTTTTGTGTTTATCATTTGATATTCATTTCCAATATAAATTTATGCATTATCCGTGGTTAAATTCTTTTTCGGAGATTTTTGAATTTCTTTTGAGTGATTAAAATTCAATCGAGTCGTGGTTGAGTAAATTCTGTGTTGATTTTTGTTTTTGCGTGAGTTGTCCTGTCGAATGACCATGGACCTTTTCCAATTAAAAATAGCTATCGTTGTAGTGGCGGTCATTTTAATACTCGCGATAATTTCGTTTGTCCTTGTAGTTTGCGCAGATAAAACCCAGGAGGCTTATCTTGAGGATGGCCCTGTAGTTTATTTTCTTCCGCGTCCAGTGACAGTTTAGTTCCCGTTTTATTCAGAATTTATTTAATGCAATCATGCAATTTTTGTCCCTTTATATTACAAGTTTATTTGTCCGATTTTGCCGAATTACAATTTATTAGTCTTTTCCGATGTATCTCGCAAAAATTAAAGAGTTTTGTTCGTGAGATTTTTATTTTAATTTGCCATAGTTACCAAATTATGCACTCTCCGCCGATCCTGAGCAATTTTCCGCAAGGTTAGGCTCAAAACAGGGCAATAACCTAGCCAATTCCGATTTTATCTCGAATAACGTGTTAAAGGGAAAGCCGCGCTTTTCTTGGCCGAGATGAGAAAAATCGAGGGTCAGGACGTAACAAAGTCATCGGATAATTCTCATGGGCGGTCTACACGAGCTCTGCACGTGATCGATAAAGTAACGCAGTGGTCGAGTCGAAGAGACTCGATGGAAGAAAGATTTCGACGAAGCACCCAATCATCGACGACCAAAATTAAACAAACTTTTGAGAATATCTGTTTATGCTTGGACTGTTATTGGGATCCAATTTAATGAGCACTGAATGTTTATGCTGCGCGAAGAGAACGCCGAGTCTATAGCCAAAGAAAGAGAGCAAGCAGCGCTTTGTCCCAAGTCCTGGGATTCGGAAGGCGTATGTCCCATCAACATACGAATCCAAGCTCTCGCCTATGAAGGAGGGGCGACACCAAAATTCGGCATCGAATCCAACAAAGACCCCAAAAGCGTAGCAAGCGCATTATTTAATTAACGTTTTTCTTTTAATTAAAAATGACCAAATTCAAAGATTTCAGGAGATTTCGTAATGCAAGGATAAAGGTTTATGTGGAAATGAAAATTGTGAACGAATCCTTTTTCCTAAAATAATAATTACGAGATTGATGAGCAAATTTTTGTGTGATAGTTGCGTGAGCATGAGATAGATCTTTCCTGTAATGGCAAGTAGGAGAAATGATAAAGCCGGAATCATAAAATTGCACAAGATCCGGAGTACATAGATAGAATTTTCAATTGTTATAACAAAAATAGAATTTGAATAACTGGTTAATAATTATGAGAATTTTGAGTAGTTTGGATACGCTAAAATAATCTCCTTTCGTATAATTATTGGAAAGGATTAATTATAATCCAAAAGAAATAGCATGACATACACCATTGCATCCGAACCTCCGCATGGTGAATAATTATAAAGAAATAGGAATGAATAGAATGAGAGAAAAGATCGAACGAAATCCAGAGCTAGAAAGATACAGAGAAACAGAGGAGAAGTTGTCACCGAACGAGAGTACGAATGAGAAAAGACGAATGGATGTGAATGTGTGTGTGTGTGATATCGAGAGCCTATGACGGGTCAACGCGTGGCCCATAGGAGAAGTCAAATGCAAGCATGGAGGGATGAGAAGGAGAGAGTGACCAGAATGAAGTAGAGGGGTTTACTCCTCCGCTGTGTGGAACCTCCAAAACGAGGGATAGAGTGAGTGAAAAAGTAAATACGAAATATGAAAGTATGAGAGAGACAGAGTGAGCGTCTTCATGAAAAGACGGCGTATGTGCGAGAAATTCGTTTTCTGATCATTAGGTAATAATGGAATAATTATTATAAAGGAATGCAGGAGTGAATATTATATTATAAGGATGAATTCGTGTTAATCATAAGTATAAATTTTTGATTATATAGATTCTAGGGGATCATTGGGGATGCGAGGTGGAGGCGGCGGAGGAGCCTGGAGCGTCTAAGGCGTCTAAGGGCGTACCTCCCCACCGCCGAAACTAAGCCATCCTAGAGGACCCTATATAAGACCGGGTAATGAGTCCGCGTGTTATTCGTTAGAATCGGGAGAAATCTTAAGTAGGCGGAATGTTCGTCAGAGTCGGAAGAAAATTTTAAGTAACGAATCGCTGGCAGTCGGAGGCCAGAGTAGATCTTAGTTTTAAGTCGAGGTATGTCAGAACGTTCAGAAAGTCCGGAGAAATTTTTAAGCAGAATCGCTGTTCGTCGCGTCAATTATTTTTCTTTATATACTTTTCATCATTTTTGACACAGTATCTCAAGTTTATTTTATTTTATTTTATTCAACCGATTTCAATACCGAACAACTTTATTTTTGCGAACCATTTTATTTTTGCGAACAATTTTATTTTTGTGAACCATTTTATTTTTACGAACAATTTTATTTTTGTGAATCATTTTATTGTTGCGGACAATATTTTTATTCCTATTTTGTTGTGAACAGACATTTTATTTTCCTTTCGCTGGACCTTGTGTTTTAAAGAGCAATATATTTTTTTTTTGTGTGAACATTTTGTTTTTGTTGGACACTGTTTGCCCTGCCACAAATTCCCCATTACGTTCAACCTCGTGGTAAATCGTTTTCATCGTCGTCATCATTCTATTTTTGCCGGGCCTAATACCTCACTTTGTTCTCATAATCATCGAAGTAGTAAGTATCTCAAAATGTTTTCTCGCATGTGTCAGTATATTTTCGTTCATGTTGCGCGGTGTCTCCGACCCCGGTCGACACCCCATGACGGCTCGAGTCCCGTAACCGAAACTACCGGGCTACTCACCGTTGAAGGTTTATGAAATATTTTCGTCGTTGTTTTCCCTTTTCGCGTTATTTTTGTCGTTTTAGATTCAGATTTTTGGTGTTAAATTCAGTTTTATGGAAATTTAAATTTTTGGTGTTAAATTCAGTTTTATGGAGATTCAGATTTTTTGTGTTTTATGGAAATTCAGATTGTTGTGTTAAATTCAGTTTTGTGAAGAGTTATTTCAATTTAACTTCAGTTTTGCGAAAAGTGTCTGATCAAAATTATTTTTCCCAATTTTATCTTCCTCATGTTTAAGTTCAATTGTTTGTCCAACTTATTTCGCGTCCTTTAAAATTATTTTTATTTTTGTTTGTGCAATTCGATTATTTCAATGTTCCGAGTAAATCATTCCAAAAAACCTGTTCGTGTTTCAATCGATTGTAGGATTATTTTTCGTGTGAATTTATTTTCTCCTAGGAAGTGCTCATGTTCGTAAATTCAGTGAAATATGCGCGAGTTCAATTCATTTGAGTCATTCATGTTTTGTTCGGGAAAAAAATGGATCAATAGTGTTTTTTTTGTGTTTACCATTTGATATTCATTTTCAATATAAATTTATGCATTATCCGTGGTTAAATTCCTTTTCAAGTAATTTCGAATCTCTTTGAGTGATAAAATTCAATCGAGTCGTGGTTGTGTAAATTCTGTGTTGATTTTTGTTTTGTGAGGGTTGTCAATCGACCATGGACCTTTTCCAATTAAAGATAGCTGTCGTTGTAGTAGGGGTCATTTTAGTGCTCGCGATAATTTCGTTTGTCCTTGCAGTTTGCGCGGATAAACCCCAGGAGGCTTATCTTGAGGATGGCCCTGTAGTTTATTTTCTTCCGCGTCAGTGACAGTTTAGTTCCCGTTTTATTCAGAATTTATTTAATGCGATCATACAATTTTTGTCCCTTTATATTACGAGTTTATTTGTCCGATTTTGCCGAGTTACAATTTATTAGTATTTCCCGATGTATCTCGCGAAAATTAAAGAGTTTTGTTCGTGAGATCTTATTTCAATTTGCCATTGTTACCAAATTATGCACTCTCCGCCCATCCTGAGCAATTTTCCGCAAGGTTAGGCTCAAAAGAGGGCAATAAGCTGGCCAAAGCCGCGGTTTTCTTGGCCGAGATGAGAAAAATCGAGGGTCAGGACGTAACAATTTTTGGGGGCTCGTCCGGGATCTTGAGAGTGCATTTATAAATTGTTTTGATTTTCTTTTTTTTTGTGTTCGCATGATTATTCCCATGAAAATTTTGTGTTATTTGAAATGTTAAAGATATTGCGCATGTTTTTTTTTGCTATTTCCTTGTTGCCATTATATGTATTGTTTCAACTGGATGAGGGTGGACGAAGGTAAGTCCAAGCGTCCACCGCTGGTCAACGACCCCGTCGTATTAATGCATAGGCAAACCCGTTCTAAAGTTCGTGTTGATGAGTCCGTTTTGAGTAATTATCCCAACGAAAGGAAGCGTGTTTTAGAAGATGATGAAAATTTATCAGAACAAGAGGATAATGATGTAGATTTGACCGAGACCCTTGAGACCAATAATTTAGAAACTGTCAAATCCTCTGAGGGATTATCTCGAGTTTCATCGTCATTATCATTAATAGAAAAGGAAGAATTTTGTGATTCCGAGGGAACAAAAAGTACAGAGTTAGGATCCGAGGGAGAATTGATTTATGGTGTGAAAAAAGTATTATCTCCGTCTGAGTTGGAATTGTTTAAGAATAGTCTCGCGATACAGCAGGCTCTCGAAATAAAATCACCCGTGAATAAGGAAAAGGAAAAATCTAATCCATTAACTGTCGCTATATCTTCGAGGTCAAATATTTTCCCATGCTGCCTTTTTGGTGATGTAGTAAAAACGCCACAATTAACTGTTTCTTCTAACAAAAGTAGTAATTTACCCTTTTTGCCTTCTGCTCGAGTTTCAGAAAAATCTCCAGAAAATTTAATTTTGAATTAAATTAGAAGTCCGGTTGCTTTGCCATTATTACGAACCCCTGTAAAATCATTTGAACGATCCGAACCTGTAAATGAGCATTCTCTTTGTAGTGATAACGATCAATTTTCAACCCCTGTGGGTGGCAATTTGAGCACCTCACAGAATCCAGAGGATAGTTCAACTCCGCGAACTAATAGAAATTTCAATCCTCGGCAAAAATTAAATAAAGCAATGAATGAGCAGGTTAGAGAATATGACCCCGCGACGCTGTCCGCCTTGGGTGAAGCGTTGCAGTTCATCCCTGATTTCGACGGTAAAAAGACATCGCTTGGTCGTTATATCGCAGGTATAGAGGAGGCCAGTCAAATGACCGGAGGGGCGCTCGATCAGCAACTATTGAGACTCCTAAAAGTCAAACTGCTGCCCTCCATTTGGAATAAAATCTCTAAAATCACTTTTCGGAATCTTAAAGAATATACAAATTTTTTTCGTGAAACATATGATCCTCCTAGAGATGTATATCAGTTAATAGCAGAGTTGGGAAACAGTTATCAGAAGCCCTTAGAGAGTGTAGATGATTATGTCGATCGTATCCGATATTATGCAGAAAAGATCTTGGAAGCTCAGGCTACAGAGGAAGGGATCACTAGTGAGGAACGTGAAAGGGTTGAGGAAATGGCGCGTAAAATCATGCAGCGTGGGTTATTGCCAGAAATCGAGCAGCGAATGAAGGATGAAGCCTCCCTTAGTGATACGGTAAACCGAGCAAAGGTAATAGAACGCCAGCTTGCCGACGCCAAACGACTAAGAGAGGGGGATTCACAGAAATCGCGTTTATCCGAGAAAACTGAAAAAAGAGCTAATATGAATGTCGTGGGACAAGATATCGTGAATGAGAATAAGAAAGAAGTAGGCGCGAGTGCTCCGCCGGTCGTGAGCTGTCAGCTGTGCGGTCGAAGGGGGCACACCGCGGAAAGATGTGGAGCTCTTCAAGCTAGTGGAATTCCTGTGAAGATAATTACATGTCAATTGTGTGGCCAACCGGGTCATACAGCTGATAAATGTCCCTCTAAATTTCCTGTGACGAATGGTCAAGAATTGACAATTTTCCAGATTTGTGGAAAAAGAGGACATCTTGCAAACCGTTGTTTTTCTGTTCCGTGTAGAAATTGTGGTCGTACGGGGCATTTAGCCGACACTTGTCGTCAAATGCAACGACCTACCGAGGTACAATCGTACCCCGGAAATCAGAATAATCAGAGAGATTCGCTTCCACCGCTTCAGTGTTATAAATGTCAAGAATGGGGTCATATTTCGAGAAATTGCAGTAAAAATATTAACCAGATAAATCAGGGGATTCCAGGTCCACCTGCATTGTCTAACGTAAACAATCGAATGTCGTACCCTGCAGGCCCAAGTTCTTATTCACAAGCTGTAAAATTGAATTACCCGCCGGGAGTGTGTCGGTATTGCAAGCAGGCCGGGCATGTACTCGATGAGTGTCAGTTGCGCGCAGCAAACCATAAGAGACGCGATCGCATGCAGGGAAACGGGAATGGCCAGCCGGGAGCGGGTGCCCAGGCGGAGGCCGTGTCGCAGGTACACCCGACTATGCTGTTCGAAGTAGATCAACAGTTACCAGCCCAGTAAAGATAATTGATGTATTTTTGGCACGTCAACCGGACGATGTGATTGCGCCAACCATAATGTTGAAGGGTAGACATTTGTTTGAGGGTGTTACGTTGATGTTAGATACAGGAGCAAGTAAGAATGTTATAAAAGAGCAATATGTTAGCTCCGACGTACCTATTTACGATGATCAAATTTTGCGTCTTCGGGGTATAACTGAGAACACATTGCTCACTTTGGGATATATATATATACGGAAACGTTGGGTCTTAAGTCCATTTTTCATATCGTACCGGATGAATTTCCTATAAATCAGTCGGGAATTTTATCTTCGGAATATTTTCGTGAAACGGGTGCCAAAATCGACTACGCTAATCATTGCCTTGTGGTCGGGGGCGAGATAATACCGTTTCACACCAGAGAAAATATGATGTTTTCTCCAGGTTCAACGAAGTTGTTTTTCGCGCGTGTGGTAAATGAGGAGATCTCTCACGGATATCTAACTCCTTTAAATAAATTGGAGGGGATGATAGTCCAAGGGGGACATGTAGAGAATGTTGATGGAAGGGCGTATTTCTTTGTAACGAATACGAGAAATCATACTGTAGAGATCGCGATACCCTCGTTAACGTTGTTGACGCCTTCACCTTCCGCGACGGCAGTTGACAGTTGCGAGCGGGTGACGGAAATTGAGTCAAAAAACGTAGAGTCGCGGGGGATTGCTGGTCCACCGGTGACAGTGGACATCGGGGGATCCTCCCGCGAGATCCTACCAGTGATGAGTTTTGTCTAGGATGGAGTAGAGAGGCGGAGGAGGGAGGTCCACGACGGAGAATTCAAAAATCCAAACTCCCAGATCCCAAAATCCATCCGTTGAAAATTCAAGAGTTGAAAATCCATTGTTTAAAAATCCAGAAGTTGAAAATTGCTTGTCTATTGAAAATCCATAGATTATTGAGAATTTGAAAATTGAAGATGTGAAAGTTGAAAATCCAAGAGTTAAAAATCTATTGTTTGAGAATCAAGAAGTTAAAAATCTATTGTTTGAGAATCAAGAAGTTAAAAATCCATTGTTTGAGAATCGAGAAGTTAAAAATCCATTGTTTAAGAATCAAGAAGTTGAAAATCCATTGTTTGAGAATCAAAAAATTGAAAATCCATTATTTGAAAATTGTGAAGTCGGAAATTTGTCAGTTTAAAATAAAAAAGGTGAAAATTGTTTGTCCATTGGAAATCGTAAAGCTGAAAATTTGTCTATTGGAAATTGTGAAGTCGAGAATTTGGAAATTAAAGATCGAGGAATTGGAAATTGTGAAATTGGAAGTGTTGAAATTGAGAATCTTGTGTTTGAGAATCGTGATCCTGTAGTTGAGAATCGTGTTTTGGAAAGAATTGAAACTCAAAATCCAGAAAGTAAAGTTCTAGAAAGTTATGATCCTGTAATTGAGAATCGTGTTTTTGTTGAGAATTGTGGTATAGTTGAGAATCGTGTTCCTGTGTTTGAGAATCGTGTTATTGGAAGTATTGAAACTCAAAATCCAGAAAGTAAAGTTCTAGAAAGTTATGATCCTGTAATTGAGAATCGTGTGTTTGTTCAAAATCGTGGTATAGTTGAGAGTCCTGTAATTGAAGATCGAGTTGTTCAAGTTTCCAAAGATCGAGTAGTTGAAATCCAAGAAGTCAGAATTCGAAAGTTTGAGAGTCCAGAATTTAAAGTCCAGTGTCAAGAGTTTTGTGTAGATGATATTTGTGGTATAAAAAAATGTGCTGGGATTCGTAAACCGCATACCAATGCATTCGAGAGTAGTGGAACGTTAGCGGACAAGTCGAATGAGACCTCCAAGATGCAGCGTATCCATACATCGAAGCCTCTGAGAGATCATGAGGGAGAATCCAGTAGTGGCCATATAGAAAATTCTCGGGAGATTCTGAATCCATGTATGAGTATATTTGAAAGTTGTGGAACGTTGGCATACAAGTCTAATGAGACCTCTGAGAAGCAGCGTGTCTTCACCTCGAAACCTCCGAAATGTGTGGACAAGGAACCCGAAAACATTTTTGTCAGTCAAGACAGTTTTGATGATTTAGAAAAGGAAAATCCGAACGTGGTGGTTAAATTTGTAGAGTCGAGTAATGTTTTAATTGATAAAGAGAAAATAGAGATTTTCGATGATAATAATGATGGAAAAAGTGTTCAGTATCCGAGTACCAGTGGCGAGATGTTTGTTTCAATTCCTGTAACGGTAAATTCAATAATAGAAGATGTAAATTCAGAATCAAGTTTTGTAAGAGATGTAGTTGTTCATAGAGAGAATGGTATTGTTTCAGAAAAAGCAGTGGAATTTGATTTTGAGTTAGATAAAGAGTGTTTCACAGTCACAGCCAGAATATCCGACGAAGATCGTTGTCTCAAAGTGTTAGAGTTACTCCGTTTGGATCAATTAGAAAAAGAAGAAGTTGGAGAGATAAGGAATTTGATCAAACGTACAGCCGATATATTTCACCTACCAGGTGAGATTTTAGGGGCTACCGATGTTGTTGCTCATAGAATACCTACGACAGATGATTTACCAGTAAATTCAAAGCAGTATCGTTTTCCCGTGGTTCATAAAGAAGAAATAAGAAAGCAGGTAGAGGAGTTGTTCGAAGCCGGGTTAATCCGAGAGTCCAAGTCCCCGTATAACACACCTGTATGGGTTGTGCCTAAGAAGCCGGATTCGCAAGGGAATCCTAGGTGAAGAATGGTCCTTGATTTCCGACAGTTGAATGAAAAGACGATTGGTGACGCATATCCTTTGCCGAACATAATCGATATTTTGGATCAGCTGGGTTGTGCCCGATATTTTTCAGTCTTTGATTTAGCCTCGGGATTTTATCAAATAAAAATGCACCCAGATGATTGTCATAAAACCGCGTTCACAACTCCGTACGGACATTATGAGTATGTTCGAATGCCTATGGGGCTGAAAAATGCTCCTCCCACTTTTCAACGGGCCATGGATATGGTTTTGATGGGATTGCAAGGTCAAGAGTTGTTCGTTTATCTGGATGATATCGTGATTTATGCAAAAACGTTGAAGGAACATATGGAGAAATGTACGGAGCTTTTCGATCGCCTAAGAGGGGCCAACCTATCTTTGCAGCCTGATAAATGTGAATTTTTGAAAAGAGAAGTAGTTTATTTCGGTCATATTATTAGTAGCACGGGATTAAGGCCTGATCCTCGAAAATTGGAGGCCGTTCGAGATTTTCCACGGCCACGTAATGTGAAAAATATACGCCAATTTTTGGGACTTACGGGCTATTATCGTCGTTTTATTGAGGGGTACGCTCGTCTAGCCAAACCCTTGTCAAATCTTTTAAAGAATGATGTGCCGTTTTTGTGGGAAAATATTAAAGAAGAAAGTTTTATGGAATTAAAAGATAGACTTTGTACAGAACCCGTTTTAATTTTTCCTGATTTTTCAAAACCATTTGTTGTTACTACAGACGCGTCGGGATACGCAATAGGGGGTATTTTGTCCCAAGGGGAAATAAATAAAGACAGACCAATAGCATACGCTTCACGTACATTGAATGGTGCTAAAAGTAGATATGGTACGTATGAAAAAGAGGCTTTGGCGATCGTTTACAGCGTATTGCATTTCAGACCATATCTTTATGGCAAACGTTTTACGCTCGTCACTGATCATAAACCATTAATCTGGTTTAAAACTTGCAAAGACGGTAACGCACGTGTGCTCCGCTGGAGATTGAAATTATCTGAGTACGAGTACGACGTTGTGTATAAAGCCGGAAAAACTAATGTAAACGCGGATGCATTGTCGCGAAATCCTGTGATCCGGGAAACTGAAATCACCGAGGAGGAGATTTTCGCGATAAACTGAAAGAAGAAAAATAATTTGACCGATAAAGATATCCTAGAGTTGTTAGAACGAGAAGATAGCGAGAATGATGGAGAAAGCGATGAAACAAATGTTGTCGATGAGGAAGATCCGGAAGAGCAATGGAGGGAGTCATTAACTCCGTGTGAGTTGGCTGGAATCGAGAACGAACATCTTCAGGTCGAAGGAGGGAAGGGAACACTCACTCAAAAGGTGAAGGATTTCTCCGTCAAGGCGAAATTAGTCGAAAAAACATTTCCGAACCGACAACCGGAAAACCCATCCTATCCAGAACCAATCGAGGCAGTCGCTGGACCATCTCAGCATCCAACCACATGTACGCGTAGGCTCACGAGGAGTCAGTCCAAAGCACAACGAAAACCAGATCTTCCGATTCAGGGAAATAATTATCAAGAAAGCGAAGGAAGTGAAGAAGACGAATCTTCGGACGACACAGCGTCCGACCCGGAAGAAATAGAAAAACCAAGGAAGAAAAAGAAAATCTCACCGTTGCAAGATTCCGATGGAGACGAGTTATCATCGGATACCGAAGGTAGCGATGACGATGTACACCGAAATTATGAAGATCACCAGGGAAGAATACACGAAGACGAAATAAAAGAAGAACTTAATAGACCAAAAATTGTAAATGATGAGATTATAGCAGGAAATATTATTCAATCTAGAGACCTTTTCTTCACGCGTAAAGACACACTGGCATAATTTTTGAACACCCGTAGTGAGCCTTTCGATCTTGGGTCACGAAAGCTGAGAGACCGTAATGAGTTACCGTACTTTCCGGACCTCCAGCTGGGGCAAGCAAGCCTAGTGAAACGAGGGAGCAGGTACCACGTAGGGTTGCCGGTCAGTGACGACTCCGGGGAAGGAATGTCATTGACCCTTGGGCATATTAAGAGCGCTATAGCCAGTCTTCGTGAAAAATCGGAAGGTTTAAATATCCAAAGCATTAGTATCGCGAAAACAGACTCTGTGGGTAGTGTTCCATGGGACGATATAGCCACATCTTTGCGATTAGGATTTTTGCGAAGTACAGTAAAAATAATAATTTGTCATGGAATAATAAGATATCCGAGTAAAAAAGAACGGGAAGGAATCATGAAAGAATTACATAGTTCAGCTGTGGGCGGACATAGAGGCGTAACGAAAACCTTTAATCGAATTAGACAGTATTATTATTGGGAAAAAATGAAAATCGATATTCAACATTTTATTCAACAATGTTTGCCTTGTCAATTAAAAAAATGTGTTCGAGTCAAAACTAGACAGCCGATGGTCATAACTGACACTCCAGGTACGGCTTTTGATAAAATTGCAATGGACATTGTGGGTCCTCTTCCAAAAACAAGAAAGAATCATGAATATATATTAACAATTCAAGATCAATTGACGAAATTTTGTATTGCAATCCCTTTACCCAACGCTACATCAGCAACCATTGCTGACGCGTTGGTTCAGAATTTTATTACACTTTTTCGAGCGCCCAAGGCAATACTTACGGATCAAGGTCGCAATTTTCTAAGCGTATTGATTCGACGAGTGGCCAAAGTATTTAAAATCAAGAAAATTCGTACAACCGCTTTCCACCCACAGTCTAACGGGTCATTAGAAAGATCACATCACGCTTTGGGAGAATATCTAAAACAATATGTCGGAAAGGAATATGATTGGGATGAATGGGTGAGTCTTGCAATTTTTAATTACAACACTTGTGTGCACAAGGGCACCAAGCATACCCCATACGCGTTAGTTTTCGGTAAATTAGCAAGAATTCTATCGAGTGAACCATTGCACGTGGAGGATAAGTTGCCGGATTATGACAATTATTTAGTAAAACTCGCCACGCAGTTGCATGAAATACAGAATGTGGCTCGTCAAAATCTGATCGGAGCAAAAGAGAAATCGAAAGAACGATATGATAAGAATATAAATCCGAAAGAATTTAAGGTTGGAGAATATGAGTTTTTGCTAAAAGGTCCGAAGTCAGGAAAATTAGTTGATCATTATACCGGACCGCATGAAATAGTAGAGGTGATGGATAAAAATAATATACGTATTAAAATAAATCAGAATACAAAGGTCGTGCACGCCAACCGACTCAAGCATTCTAGGATTATACCCGCATAAGAATGCCAAAATAAGGTAAACGTCTACAGAATTCAGGAAATATATTTGTCTAGCCCCATGTACCCTAAATAAGCGGGTCGTTGGCCTTGCCATCCGTGTTGTTCACCATATGGCTTTTTCCTAACCCCGCTTGGACTTTGTTCATTTGAATGCTTATTCGCTACTTTATAAATTTATATGTTTCTATGCTTCGAAAGTTAGTTTTAAGGTGGATTGAAAATTTGATTGAAAAAGGAGGTGGGATCAGTGAAATCTTTTTGTGTTTTGAAATATCGGTAAAAGTAGATATAAATTAATGATTCGCATGTTGGTAATCTAGTAAATTCTTCTTTTGAAAAAGGGTTTGTTTTATATTTCTTGCCATTTGAAAGTCATTTATTCAAGGGGGTAGTTTGAAAATGTTCAAGAATAAAAATTGAATAGAGTAAATTTTAGAAGTAAAAATTTATGATGGGAAAAGGATGAGGGGGGTTCCCTAATCATTATTTTTGCCTGTTATTTAGATAGAATAAGGATGACGTTTGTGACGATTGTGATGTTGGCATAGGGAATGTTAACCCTTTGCCCGGTGGGGTAATAGTGGGATATGAGTGTGGATCGTCAGCATCCAGTATAACCACCTTATCCCTTCTAAATGTGGGACCCAGTGCCGAAAGATCACTATGGGGTGACGTCGTGCTTCCGAGAGGGCAGGATCCATCCGGGATCTAGTTAGAGGGAGAAGAAGAACCTGATCCTCCCCCGGTGGTGGCCCAGATGTCGATTGCAAATACACCGGCCCTCCCTACAGTAGCCCATTCCAACCAGATATACCTCTTAATCCAACCTCAATATTTTCCTATTTTATTAATCTTGTTTTCCTTCCTATACTGATTATATTCATGGATATGAATCCTAATATTCTCCTAATTCTTTTTATTTCATCGAATTTTTATTTGTATTTTTATTTTTTTTTCCCTTATGATTATAGCCTTAAGTGTAATTTTGAATTTTACTATTTTGTTAGTTTTATACATTCAATGTTTTTTTTTTTTTTTTTTTTTTTTTTAATGATAATATTCGTAGATTGAAGTTCATATTTTCTCATTTTCACATTTATGATTCTATTCGTAGATATAATTTCAGTATTTTCTTATTATGTTATTCTTTTTAATTTTTTTAAATTATATTCGTAGATTTAATTTCCATATAAACCGGGGCTTTGGTCTGGTGGCTAGCGTGCTGGCCTCTTAGCAGCCCCCTGGCACTCCGCTCGCTGGCTAGTCGCTCGATGGCGCCCAGCCGCTACGTGGCGCTGACAGTACTCCGCGCCGCGTCCGTGCTGCGCTTGCGCCGCGCCTTTGGCCTATTATTTCATATTAATGTTATGAAGTAGCTATATAACTCTACATTACTAGATTAATTACCAGTTGTAATTGTCAAATTATTTCTCCGTATTTATATCTATATTGTATCATGAAGGTAGGACAGGTAGGAGGTAAAGTATGTACACGAGGGGATTGAATATTATTATGTATTTATTTTTTATTTATCAAACGCCAATCTGCAATGTATCGCAGGTTGACAAAATTGTAAATCACCAATAAAATATTTTAATTTTAAATCACAGCTTTAAAACTTATATTATCGTGTTACAATAGTTCATATATTTTACAATGTTCAGGTTACCAAAATTGTAAATAACAAAAAACATAAAATCACAGTTTCAAAAGTTATCGCGTTATACAATAGTTTATGTTTTACAATGTTTAGACATCTTCTTCCCGATTTGATTTCTTTTCTGTTGCTCTGAGTTGAGTCGTGAGCAGTATTGATGCATGCGCATTGTCACGTAATATTGAATTACATGCAAAAGCATCTCGCCAGCGTGATTTGTGCATGGGAAAGAAAGCTTCTCGTACGCGAGTACGTCATCCAAAATAGATTCAAAAACATGAGCTGATGTACAATGAACCGAGAATCGTTGTTCTAGAAAAAGTACAAATCGATACAAATTGCTGTTTGGGTGAATCAATGGACCGCGCGTTAGATAATTCGTGATAGTTGATTCAGGGAGATGTACTCCATTTTCTGAACTCAACAAAGCTTGTTTACATTCCGTGCATTTAATCGTGTTCATGATTTGTCTCGTCAAGTTAGCAGTAATGTAGTACATCACGCAATTTGAGACTTCAGGTTTGCTGTAATCGTGTTCAATTACATCCTGAAGATCCCAGCTATCGTGCCTCGCCGCGTTCGAAAGCCTCTCTTTAATCGATCGCGTTAGATCAGATTTTCTCGAATTACCATAAACAGTTTTCAACTCAGCAAGTGTGACAAGGGGTTGATGAGGTTTATCTCCGGAAACCGAGCAATTTCCAGTTTTAGGTGGTTTGAGGACGCTAAACGTCGCGAGGATTTTATGAATTTGAAGGAAAGTGTAACTTGATGGGTGATCATTACAACCGCCGGCTTGACGAATTGTACCAAAATATTTCTGAAGAGAGAAAATAAGAAAGAAACAAAGAAATACGTTATTGCGTGCAATTATTAGTGCATTGATTTGACAAAAGAACCTGTAACACATTTGAGAAACCATGATGTTATTTTTCTAATGCGACATTGGATAAAGCTGTTAGTTTATAGCGTCAATTTGGAGAAGCATAGGGAAGCAAACGAGGGACCGACAGCAAGCAATCAACGATGAAAAATGAAGCTTTATAATTTTTATTAAGTGAATACTTCTTATGTGACAATAAATATAAGTCACGGTCGCGTTGTTAAACTGAACAAGAGAATGGAAGGACAGAAGAAGAGAGAGTGACCAATGTACGAGCGAGAGAGAGTATATAATGTCTAGCGCGCGACTATATGAAAATGTGGAAAATTTTTAATATTATGCTTTCTTCTATTCGACTCAGAATATGAGGATCGGATGATTTTTCGATTTTTGGCGATAGTCAAGAAGTATTCACCTACTTCTTTTTTGTTTTGAAGCAGCAAAAAATTATATTAAGTTTATCCGAAGTATAACCTCCAGCGGATCCTGATTGATTCGACCCGTTAAAACATACGGAAAGTCGCATTCATTCGTAAGGTACGTTACGAGGTCGAGAGTTGACTTTAGAGTCACCCTCAAGCCTTCGGTAGTTTGCGGAGTCAGGAACAGATCCTTCGATAGCAAGCCTTTTTCTACCTTTTCCTCCCACGCATCCAGCTTGCGAAGAGAATCCTCGAGAATCTGTACAATAATTATTAACGTGAAATACCGGCTGTTTTATGATTATTATGGAATGTTTTTTTTCAGTTGGATAGATCACCTTAAAATCGATATTGCCAGGCTGCATTCCTTCGATATCGTCTTTGCGATTGAGCGCGTCGAACATTCGGTTTATCCACTCACAGAAAGCTGCAGTTCCTTCACTATCTTTCAATTCCGGGACGTAGTTTTGAAAGAATCGAAGCCCGCACGCGACAGTGTTGCTGAAAACCTACGTAAATCACGTTATTGTACAGGTTTTCTATAATCACGTTATTGTACAGGTTTTCTATCAACAAACAAGCAACAAAGACTATACATCTGGGAAATAAACGTAATAACTGTACCTGCACAGCCAATCGCACTCTCATTTTTGATGCATTATTGAGCGTAAAATGATTCGAGGACAATTTGGGGCACATTAGAACTTGGCCGGGACCGGCGAGTTCTTTATCCTTTTTGTGCAGCATCTCGATATCATCCCATTTAGCCGGAGGTTCCGTTGGATCCATCTATGTCACAAAAAATGCCGTTATTTAATAAACATCTAGTTGTACGAACAAGATGAAACGTAATGAGGATGCAATGTGTACTTTGGTAATTTGCAGTTTTCTTTTGAAAACTAAAAAAAAAAAAAAGCTGAAAAGTTCTCACAAAGCTTCCTCTATGGCGAAACAAAAACGATTGGAATCGCAAAAACATTTAATATTTACAAACCTGCAAAATCTTCTTGCCATACAGTCGATTGCGAATGGTTTTTATCAAATGCGGAGTATCAGAGAATACAAAAACCCGACGCCCTTCAGCCACAGGGTGTTCAAAGGAATTTTGTAAATTTTTTCTCTGTCCGCTGATGCCCATCTCGCTCCAAAATTTCCGGTTAGTGCTCGCTCCATCCGTCACGACCCCGTGTATTTTTGCGCCGGCGTTTTCGAGTAATACGATTGCCTTCACGATCAGTTTGGCAAGAACATTTCCCTTGACTGGTCCTCGCGAGGCAAATACAGCTATTGGCTGTGTGTAATCGTCGAACAATGGTTGGAATATTATGACCAAACCATGGTTCGCTTTCTCGTTAAAATCAGTCGCCTGTTCTCCATCTTTGCCGAAGTCGACCAATCCTTTATACGAGAGTGTTTTAGTATTAACGTTGACACTTTCCCTCGTTGCCATTTCATCGATTAATATAATTCCGTGTCTTTGAATCTCGTTTTTTTTCGCGAGAGATAATTTCAGAATCTCAAAGAATCTAGGGTTGAAACCACACGTTGTGTCAATCGAGGAAAGGTGTCTGCAAAAGGGTAAGTGTTTTTAGGGCGTCCTCGACTTCGATAGCCAAAATTATATACATGGGTAAGTCTATTTTTAGTATTCTTTCGAATGGAAACTATACAATCCAGTGAATGTGAAATTGAGAATTATTAATTGCAGATGCACAATACAAATGCAAATTGGTAAGTATATTCAGATAAACATATGCTTGAAAATATGCAGTTGTAATTATGTGATGGAAAATACAAAATTGTAAATAAAAAACTGCGAATAAATACCCGTAGTTGCAAATATGTAAATACATTTTTTTAAATAACAGTATTTATATTATAAGTACCTTCGGATTGTTCGAACGTCGGGAAGTGGCAAAATCTTGTTTTCATGCAAGAAATTGTACCCTGCAGGCGATCGCATGTGCAGCAACATGGTGAACAACAGCCATTCTTCAGAATACCTCCTTCCTCTTGAATCCTCACGTTTTGCAGCAGCGATAATTTCTCGTAGAGCGAGCATTTGATTTTCTGGTAGTTTTGTCGATTCGACCAACTGATCCAAGGATTTCTCATTGTCCGACAATTTTTTCTGACACTCATCAAGTGTCGACTTGAGTTTTACAATCTCGGCTTTTGCGTGCAAAGCAATCTTCTCAGTATTACGATGCTTCACTTTCAACGCTTTCAGCTCTGCTACGACGCTTTTATTATCGGAGGGTACTCGCAGACCAATTCTTTCTGTACCATCACTACACTTATTAATTCGTCGACGCTTTGCAACCATCGATTTTCTCGCCGTTCGACAAGACGAGCAAATTAATGTACTCGAAACCAGCAGAGAACACTTCGCGTGTCGCCAGGTTCCACTCGAGTCTCGGCACACTGCACTTCCCGCTCGATATTCTTGATCAAAAAACTTTGTACCAGTACAAACATTGAGACCATTCAGCAAGAGTAATAAATCTTGCAATCTTTGGACAGAATGCAGAGGACTGACATCAATCCCGAGATCCTCTTCTCCCGAGATCCTACTGGTTTTCCCAAGACATTAATTTGAAATGTCATGTCAGGTTTAATGACGATTTCTTTGAGTACGAGCGTTGACCAGTTTTCTCCAATCTTGGTGCACCTGGTGATATAATATACGATCAATTTCGTATTCTCGTTAGTTACAGTTCGCTCATTCCATCCAGGTGGCATTGACGTATCTGCTGCCCTCAATTGTTCAAACGTTACTGGAGGAGAAGTTTCACGTGTGGGCTGGCAGGGCTCGGAGGGCTCGCAGAGCTGGCGAGGCTCGCAGGGCTGGCGGAGCTCACAGAGCTGGCGAGGCTCACAGGGCTGGTGAGGCTCGCAGGGCTGGTGAGTCTCGCAGGGCTGGTGAGTCTCGCAGGGCTGGTGAGTCTCGCAGGGCTCGCAGAGCTGGCGAGGCTCGCTGGGCTGGCGGGGCTCGCAGAGCTGGCGAGGCTCGCAGGGCTGATGAGGCTCGCAGGGCTTGCAGAGCTGGCGAGGCTCGCTGGGCTGGCGGGGCTCGCAGAGCTGGCGAGGCTCGCAGGGCTCGCAGTGAGCAATGCTGTGATGCGCAGCGTCATCGTCGAGAGGAACATCAGCGAGAGTTTCACAGGGATCAGCAGTTTTATCACTAACCACCCGCAACACATCTTCGCGCGGCTTGAAATTTCTCCAAGGAAATTTTGATGGAACGGAGCCTTTTTGAAGACGAGGAACTTTGTACTGTGTCTGGAAAATAGAAAATGAAATTCTGTTTACGCTCAATGATATTAATTGTATATTGTAAATGACTCATTAAATATTTATAAATAATAAAAAAGAAACAGTGACATTGTAAATAATTTATTTAAATATTTCACTTACAACACCGAGCACAGTGCCATCAGGGGCCACATGATTCCGTTGCCACACGATTTCATCAGGATTAAAATGTTTTTCACACACTGATTGTCCCGATTTTATAGCAAGACCTGAAGGCTTAATCGCAGTGTACCATAGCTCTCGAATTACTGGGTCCCTCGGGACCGTAAAAAGATGGACTTTTTCAGGATTCGAACGGTATCCCGACGTACACCCTATTATCGCGCACGTAGGCATTGTTAAATCACATTTCACTTCAGTCGTTTTTACGATATATGATTTTCGACGCAACTCTCGACCACACTTATTACCGCGCACACGCGAGACAAGACCGACCAAGACACAGGTAAATAATTAATATTAAATACGAATGTTACGAATGCAAATGGAGCATCAGCTGGTTAACCTCTGTCATGGCCGCGATTGCCGGCGGGGAGTTCGGGCAGGGGAGTCGAGCGCGGAACCATGCCAGCGCCGCGCAGTGCGAACTAAATACGGCGCATCGTCGTGAGAGAGGTTTCCTATAGGAAAGCATAGGAGTGTCAGGGGGCTGCCTCTTAGCCAGAGCCTCAGGAGGTCCCGGGTTCGATTCCCGGTGTCGTAATCTTGTCAGGAGAAAATAAAATATGGGCGTGACTAGCTCCAGATATATGTATAGGGCATACACAAGTACATTTACTGGTGTGTGTCACGTATATATAGCTGTAGTCCATGTTTACGTTCTCCTGTCAAGATGTGACGTAGCTCCGACGCCGTGAGGCGAGCACGGGACCGACTGTAGTGGCCCAGGTTTTCCGCAGTTTCCCGGGGCCCATGATACGTGCTAATACGCGTGCCATGGTGAATGCGCTACAGAATAGGAAGTCGGCTGCGGCCGCACGGGCCCTGGGTGTCTGGTTACTGACCCGGACCAGATACCCAGGGTGGAGGTGGATGTGAGGGAAGGATGGAAAGGGAGGTGAGGGAAGGAGCGCCATCTTGAAAACCCCGAAAGGGAAGAAGGCGTGAGGATATAAATAAATTAAAAAAAAAAAAAAAAATTTAATTTCCATATTTTTTTATTATCTATTTTTGATCATATTCATAGTTTAATTGCAAAATTTTCGCATTTTCCTATTTTTTTTTTTTTTTTTTTTATTATATGCATAGATGTAATTTTAATGTTATCTTAATTTTTTTTTTATGATAATATTCGTAGAAGTATTTTTGAATTTTTTTTCATTTTCTCAGTTTTCATTATATTCATAAAAGTAATTTCGTTATCTCTTATTTTCTTATTCTTTATGGTATAAGCTTAATGTTTTCTGATTAAATCCTTAAATATAATTTCAATGTTTTCTATTTTGATTAGGATTTTAAGTATTATAGCCAATGGTTTGAATTCGATTTTCTTCAATTCTTATAACCCTGATTACACTCCGAAATTTTTATTTTTAACGATACATCTGTTGTTCAAATTCCGTGTGATCATGTTCTCGAATTGTAGTATTTCCTCAGAATTCGTATGGTTATATTCTAAAAATCTAAATTCAACCATTGATGATTGTTATGAGTAAAATTATAGAATGAATGAGGAGATGAATGCCGCAACCAACAAAAAACAGTTAGAAGTTGCCACATCATCAGTAGCCAATCGGGGAATTGAGAATCTACCGGGGAACATAGAGCATTTTCAATAGAATCGTCATCAGTATATCAACGTCTGACAAAGAAAGGCATGTACGACGAGAGTCATCTTTGTATTTAGGTTATCGTATCATTTGGGTAGTTTTTTTTTCGTTTGTTTTTTTTTGTTTTTTTTTCTTTCTTCAGTCCACGAGGGTCCGTGATGAGCTGACCCAGGGGTAGTTGCGAAGGCCTCTACCGAGGTCGATCGCCGTTCTTCGAAGCGGCGCTCGTTTAAGGGGGGAGGTGTTACGTCCCGCGACTTCGGGACTTTTGCATCGATTTGAGATTACTTATATCTTGTAATTCTCAATAAAATTCAATACGAGGAAAGGGACCCGGTCATACGAGAGAAACGTTTTTTTTTCTTTGGAGACTCGGATAAATCGGGCTGTCTTCGTCGACACGAATATAGTCTCAAGTGAGCATAAATTATCGAGAGGTGACGCCATGGCGGCGTCGATATCGCAGCTCTTTATAACAAAACGTCCATCGTCGGGCGTGAAGAAAAACATCCGTCGATGCTGAAGAAATCTTTGGCCATGGCATCAGATTACTCAGAAGTGGTGGGCCTTTGTGCACAACGAAAAGCAATGTGCATGGGACACTAATACAGGCTGATTGCAAAGTCTTTGCCTCCGTGAGAACCACAGGCGGTCTCTTTGGGTGTGTGTGAGAAGGAAAGCAGGAGAGACAGAGCGTGTATGCCTCATATAAAGCTAAGTGACCGGTGATCCTCTTTTTCCTTATCCCCGAATGAAGACTTTATGAACTAAATTCCCGAAAGTACGTGAGTGAACGGATGTAAAAATGTAAAATCAAGAATGAGCATGGGTACCTGGGTCAGGTCATCGGTGATGGTAAAGGTGGCGTTAGATTATAGATTATTGCATTTAAATGTTCAATTTTATTTTAAACTAGGTCGGGATTTCCATGAATCGAAATTGGTCGAAGAGAAGAGAATTCTTCTTTGAATCTTTGTTGTTTTTTTTTTCTTGCTCCGAAATTATGGGAAGTTTTAGCCTTGTTACGACTTTTTGGGAACGGCGTCTGGAAAAAGTCATCGGATAATTCTCATGGGCGGTCTACACGAGCTCTGCACGTGATCAATAAATTAACGCAGTGGTCGAGTCGAGGAGACTCGATGGAAGAAAGATTTCGACGAAGCACCCAATCATCGACGACCAAAATTAAACAAACTTTTGAGAATATCTGTTTATGCTTGGACTGTTATTGGACTCCAATTTAATGAGCACTGAATGTTTATGCTGCACGAAGAGAACGCCGAGTCTATAGCCAAAGAAAGAGAGCAAGCAGCGCTTTGTCCCAAGTCTTGGGATTCAGAAGGCGTATGTCCCATCGACATACGAATCTAAGCTCTCGCCTATGAAGGAGGGGCGACACCAAAATTCGGCATCGAATCCAACAAAGACCCCAAAAGCGTAGCAAGCGCATTATTAAATTAACGTTTTCCTTTTTAATTAACAACGACCAAATTCAAAGATTTCAGGAGATTTCGTAATGCATGGGTAAAGGTTTATGTGGAAATAAAAATTGTGAACAAATCCTTTTCCTATAATAATTACGAGTTTGATGAGTAAATGTTTGTGTGATAGTTGCGTGAGCATGAGATAGATCTTTTCTGTAATGACAAGTAGGAGAAATGATAAAGCCGGAATTATAAAATTGCATAGGATCCGGAGTATATAGATAGAATTTTCAATTGTTGTAACAAATGTAGAATCTGAATAACTGGTTAATAATTATGAGAATTTTGAGTAGTTTGGATACGCTAAAATAATTTCCTTTCGTATAATTATTGGAAAGAATTAATTATAATCCAAAAGAAAGAGCATGACATACACCATTGCATCCGAACCTCCGCATGGTAAATAATTATTAAGAAATAGGAATGAATAGAATGAGAGGAAAGATCGAACGAAATCCAGAGCGAGAAAGATACAGAGAAACAGAGGAGAAGTTGTCACCGAACGAGAGTACGAATAGGAAAAGACGAATGGATGTGTATGTATGTGTGTGTGACATCGAGAGCCTATGACGGGTCAACGCGTGGCCCGTAGGAGAAGTCAAATGCAAGCATGGAGGGATGAGAAGGAGAGAGTGACCAGAATGAAGAAGAGGGGTTTACTCCTCCACTGTGTGGTACCTCCAAAACGAGGGATAGAGTGAGTGAGAAAGTAAATACGAAATATGTAAGTATGAGAGAGACAGAATAAGCGTCTTCATGAAAAGACGGCGTAGGTATGAGAAATTCGTTTTCTGATCATCAGGTAATAATGGAATAATTATTATAAAGGAATGCAGGAGTGAATATTATATTATAAGGATGAATTCGAGTTAATCATAAGTATAAATTTTCGATTATATAGATTCTAGGGGATCAGTGGGGATGCGAGGTGGAGGCGGCGGAGGAGCCTGGAGCGTCTAAGGCGTCTAAGGGCGTACCTCCCCACCGCCGAAACTAAGCCATCCTAGAGGACCCTATATAAGACCGGGTAATGAGCCCGCGGTATGTTCGTCAGAGTCGGAAGAAAATTTTGAGTAACGAATCGCTGGCAGTCGGAGGCCAGAGTAGATCTTAGTTTTAAGTCGCGGTATGTCAGAAGACAGAAAATCCGGAGAAATTCTTACGCGAAATCGCTGTCCGTCGGGTCAGATTATTATTTCGTTTAGCCTCATTTTCATTTTTTAGAATTTTCCTGTTATCTCCGGAATACCGTTTGTAGAGTATTAAGACCATAGACTTGTTTTATCTTTTGTTTTCCTTTCAAATAAAATTATTGAATCAGTGGAGATTTATAGTATTGAACTTTTTCTTTTTCACCGCTTATTTTTCGTTCCATTTTTCCACGGTTTTCTTTCATCTTCGTCGCGAAATACCACTATCAGCTACGTCGGATTATTCCAATTTGCATCCATCTGTTTGTCATCATATTCGCCTCTCGTTGTCATCGGTGCATCATTTCGTCTGCTATTACCATTGTCTGTGTCAATCATCACCGTCGATTTACCTTTGTACCTGTTTCGATCATCAAAGTAGTAAGTATTTTAAAATGTTTTCTCGCATGTGTCAGTATATATGCGTTCGTGTTGCGCGGTGTCTCCGACCCCGGTCGACACCCCATGACGGCTCGAGTCCCGTAACCGAAACTACCGGGTTACTCACCGTTGAAGGTCTATGAAATATTTTCGTCGTTGTTTTCCCTTTTCGCGTTATTTTGTCGTTTTAGATTCAGATTTTTGGTGTTAAATTCAGTTTTATGGAAGTTCAGATTTTTGTGTTAAATTCAGTTTTATGGAGATTCAGATTTTTGTGTTTTATGGAAATTCAGATTTTTGTGTTAAATTCAGTTTTGTGAAGAGTTATGTCAATTTAACTTCAGTTTTGCGAAACGTGTCTGATCAAAATTATTTTCTCAATTTTATCTTCCTCATGTTTAAGTTCAATTCTTTGTCCGATTTATTTAACGTCCTTTGAAATTATTTTTATTTTGGTTTTGTGCAATTAGATTATTTCAATGTTCCAAGTAAATCATTCCGAAAACCCGTTCATGTTGTAGGATTATTTTTCGTGTGAATTTATTTTCTCCTAGGAAGTGCTCATGTTTTTAAATTCAGTGAAATATGTGCGAGTTAAATTCATTTGAGTCATTCACGTTTTGTTCCAGAAACTAATGGATCGATAGTGTTTTTTTGTGTATTATCCGTGGTTAAATTCATTTTCGGAGATTTTTGAATTTCTTTGAGTGATTAAAAATTCAATCGAGTCGTGGTTGAGTAAATTCTGTGTTGTTTCTTTGCGTGAGTTGTCCTGTCTATCAACCATGGACCTTTTCCAATTAAAGATAGCTGTCGTTGTAGTAGGGGTCATTTTAGTGCTCGCGATAATTTCGTTTGTCCTTGCAGTTTGCGCGGATAAACCCCAGGAGGCTTATCTGAAGGATGGCCCTGTAGTTTATTTTCTTCCGCGTCAGTGACAGTTTAGTTCCCGTTTTATTCAGAATTTATTTAATGCGATCATACAATTTTTGTCCCTTTATATTACGAGTTTATTTGTCCGATTTTGCCGAATTACAATTTATTAGTCTTTTCCGATTTATCTCGCGAAAATTGAAGAGTTTTGTTCGTGAGATTTTATTTTAATTTGCCATTGTTACCAAATTATGCACTCTCCGCCCATCCTGAGCAATTTTCCGCAAGGTTAGGCTCAAAACAGGGCAATAACCTGGCCAATGCCGATTTTATCTCGAATAATGTGTTAAAGGGAAAGCCGCGCTTTTCTTGGCCGAGATGAGAAAAATCGAGGGTCAGGACGTAACAGATCCGCAGTATAAAGTCATTAAATCATCGAACTTTACTATTAAAATTAATGGGAATGCTGATAGTTGCTGCGTTCTGAAAAACGGTGATATATTTGAGGTTCGGAATATTGCTCTCTATCGTGAAACTCGAGAATTTGTGATAATAGGTAGGCAACTCACTGCCAAGGAAGATTTTTTTACTATTCCATGCCTATCATCATTACTAGGAATATATAAAATGAAATATGCACGTGACGAAAGATTGGCCATACGACCACTCAGCGATATTGTAAAGAAGTGTGTAAAGCTCCCACACAAATCAAGATTTGTCGTTTTCCCATTTCTTCATGATAATAATTAAGTTTTAACAAATATATTGGATTTCGTGTTATATTTTTATTTTTATTTTTGTGTGTTCCAATGTATACCCTTGCGGGTTTTTACGTATTAACCCTTCCCATTTGATTCCTCCTACCGCTCCCTGCCCGCACTTCGCTAAGCTAACCTAAATTCCGTAGCATCCGCAGCTACTTTTTAGCTACACTGTATCGCATTCGCCGTGGACATGGGGAAACTGCGGAAAACCCATGCCGATACAGATGGCCTTATTTGACTGAGTTTCCGATATGTTACCATCCGAATCTCAGTAAAACTGCATCCCGCTCGGTAGTCAGCGCGCCAAGCCAGTGCACGTCTAAGTGGTCACCCATCCAAGTAGTGGCCTTGGCCAATACTGCTTAACATGGGAGATCGCCAGAGCCGCACACCAACCGCGCGTCCACTACTGTCGGTGATTTCGTGTTATATTTTCTCTCGTCGCTATTACTAAAGATTTTGCATTAAAAAGATCTGAGAAACAAAAGTTTATTGTATCAGTTAGTCGTAGAATGATGTTCAGATATAGGTGAACCGGAATCGGACATTTCACATTGGAAATCAGACAAGCTTCAATGAATTGGTGATTGATTATATACAGTTAAGCAATGGGTACATCGTCCATCTTGGCATTCATTGGTGATACTGCATGAAACCATAAATTTTTCAGATCTCTCAAAGATGGCATCGAATCGATATGCAGTTATTGAATTCAAAGATGGCGTTAGCCTTGCTGCCGAAAAATGGGTAACACCTCGGAAAACTCATTGTTATTGGCCTCCATACAGAAATGAAACGAGATTATTACAGGCTATTGAGAATCAAGAGGACGCTACCGAAAACTGGCCTCTGCACAATATTATAAAAATATTGGCTTCGACGAGTACGTTTAACCAGTTTCAAAATAAATTTCATGCTTCTATGCCAATGCACATGTAAAAAACGATTGTACAAGAATCGTGAAATCAATATACAGTCGGACTTCTCAATAAGAGCGCTCATGGCGCTGTAGGGGAAGGAATTTCCGAGAAGTGTGGTACCCCCACTCTACCGAAAAACTTGCTCGCTCGAAACATAAGCGGGTCTCTCAATAAGAGCGCTGCAACTCTCCTCGATTTTAGCGCGTAACGCTTCAAAATAATGAACAACAAAAATTCTAATTTATTAAAACAATAATTTAAAAAAAAAGTAGGCAATAATTCTAAGTTATGAATAAAAATCTCAAAAATTTATGTTATGAATTTTTTTTTTAAATCTAAAATCAACTTTTCTTACATTTCAACGTTTACCATTTCAAAAAATTGTTTACATCATAACATGTAATTTGCAACTACATATTCTTGTCAAATAGTTTTTTCAATATTTTTGTACATGAATTTATTATTTCTAAAAGATTTTGTAATAAAAACTTCAAAATTAAATCGAAAAATACACTTAAATCGAAACTAGCTATTGCTAAAAAAGATTGCACGGATCGATAAATAAAAAAAAGTGCATTTATTATTATTATTTTTTTAAATCGTCGTGTTAACAAAACGAGAATGTCATTATTAATCCAACTTCACTGACGCTCTTATTAAGAAGCCTCGAAATGAATCCGGTGGCATTCAAAACAAGCACGGTAGTGGGGGTATTGCTCGAGCTCGGTCATCCGTGGCGCTCTTATTGTGCGCTCTTATTGAGAAGCTCGACTGTAGTCATTTTTTTTTTAGAGCAATAAAGTTCAAAAATATAGTCGTTATTTTTTTCAGAAACATTTAAGCGTGGACAAGCTAAATGTTCAGAGGCTTTGATAATGTCGAATATTAACACCGATTCGGAGCTCGATAACTTTGGACCAAGGAAATCGACTAAGAAGTCATCTGCTATCATTGGACCGTTTCCACCGATTGACTTCGACGATGCAGCATGCTTTTCCAGCAATAATGAAAATTCCGATATCGAAACGATAAAAAAAAAGAATACATCGAAAGCTCGTGAACAGTCAAATAAGAAGGATCCAATTCCTCTTATAAACAAACAGCCTATCATTGACGGAACCGTACAGCCGAATTTAATGCAGGAAACACGCAATGGTCCGTAGCGAGTTGTTTTTAAAAAATTGTAAATATTTACAATAATGGTATATTGTTCTTTTTACGCTGTATTCTTATTATTTTCATAGATTCGAATAAAACAATCCTCATAGCAATGGCTAAGATCGATCTGAAAATAGATGCTCTAACAGCCGAGGTTCGGAATATTGCATTAATGTTGGCAGCGATGACCACGGATGAAGAAATTGATAAAACGGAGAGTCAAATTCTGAACGCTTATCCTTTGACGAAAGAAGCTGATTTGGCGGTTGTGGACGTCTATCGACTGACGCAAATTACAAGAAAAATATGGTGAGTCCATAATATTTGTTACATTGCCGTTAATTTCGTACATTTACATTTGAATGTGTTCTTTCTGCACATATGCATACGGGGCATTTCACGTCAATTCACGTGGTCATCGGCCTGACCTCCTCGGATTCAGTTGACGATTTTTTTTTTGGCATATTTTGGTTATAAAAAAAGGTTATTTTTTCAGATTTTTATCACTTGTTTTACCCCATAAAATAATTTTTTCTCCTACAACTTTTGAGTAAAAATAAATTTTGCCCAGGTTTAAAAACCTGAAAATTTTTCGAAAGAATCTAGGAATAAAAAAAGTATTTCTATTTTTTTTTAATTAACAAAAAAAATTATTTTCCAAATTTTGAAAAATTAAAAATGTCAATGATAGTTTATCGTAGAAAAAAAAATAAAAATAAAATATCTCTTTGGTAAACATTTTTTTCCTCATATTTTGATGGTAAAACGCTGAAAATTCGCGCAATAATTGAAATAAAATTGAATTATTGGGTGAATTTTTAGCGTCATGCCATCAAAATATGTGAAAAAAAATATTTACCAAGAGACATTTTATTTTTATTTTTTTTCTCTACAATAAACCATCATTGACATTTTTTATTTTTCGAAATTTTGAAAATAATTTTTTTTTCTTTACAATTAAAAAAAAAAATAGAAATTATTTTCGACTCACTGTAATTGCGATAACAATACTTTTTTTTCAACCAAAATATGCCTAAAAAAATTCGTCAACTGAATCCGAGGAGGTCTAGTCGATGACCACGTGAATTGACGTGGAATACCCCATACATTTTTTGCTGTCAAAGTAAACTACAAATAAATATTTCGATTAACAGTGCACTTACTATATTTCTATATAGATATATGTATATTCTTGCAGATTAAGGATTTGGCTATTTTCGTGCAAAGCGATGTCAAAACTACCGTATCGAAATTGATGCACGAAATTATGGGCAACGCACTGGCTGCTAATTACAGCTTACACGGAGCCCACAAAAAAAAGCTTTTGAAAATTTTAAAATCTACGATGTTGTAACAAGTAAGTCAAATTTATGTCAAAATACATGTATAATAAATCAGTGCTGATGATTTGACTACAGAATTACAAGCTCACGTAATATAATATCGTCGTAACACAAGTATAGCTTGTGTTGAATTAAATAAATGTTATCGTCATTCTATTCGTAAACTATTACTACGTACTTGCAGTGGCAATGTAGATTACAGATTGAATCAATTTAATCTATGTAGGTGTCATCCACTGCCGTTTCACGAAACCTCTTCTGGTGAACAAGGAAATCAGTGACCCCATTAAATCATGGCTGCACCATGCCCCTGCGCGCTTGGCACGAGAAGAAAAGTGAGTTTCATTCATCATAATTTTCTAAACAGTTCATATCACGGATTTTTAGACATTACTTTTTTATACAAAGTATCAAACGTTTTTTCAATGTACGCTTTACACAATTACATAATTACTGCGTTCGAATTATTTTATCGAAAGTTTAACAAAGATATTTTATAATATATATAAGACATTGTTCATCAACTGAGCCACTTTTTTTCCTCTCAGATAATTTTTGTAAATGGGCAAATTGTAGTACTAATTGAGAGTACTCTCTGTAAATTTTTAAAGATTTTTTGAGCCTCCAGTTTAGGAGATCCGTATTTTTTTGTTTTCTCTGTAACTGGAAAAGGATGAGTCGGACAAAAAAAAACTTTTTTTTCTTTGTTCATGAACTATTTGATGCAATATATGTTATATTTGTATTCACATTATAAGAATAATGGCCTTTGCAATGTGAATAAAAATATAACATATATGCATCAAATAGTTCATGAAAAAAGAAAAACATTTTGATCTTGTTTCTTTCTTCCGACTCATCCTTTTCCAGTCACAGAGAAAACAATAAAATATAGATCGCCTAAATTTGAAGCTCAAAAAATCTGAAAAATTCATAGAAAGGACTTTGAAGTAGTACTAAAATTTGGCCAATTATAAAAATTATCTGAGAGGATCCAAAAAAAGTGGCTCAGTTGATCTCATGAGTTGATCTAGATGAGATATTCGACTTGGAATGCCCCATATACATTTGAGTGTGTGCGTGTGTGCCGAAAAGCCACATTCAACTCATTATTACTATGCTACGGAATCCTTTAAACAGTTTTTGCAATACAATTTTTTTCAGGAAAGCTGAAACAACGAATGTCATTCGCAATCCGGAAATCGTGAGCGATCATGATGAGGGTCCTAACGACAAAATCAACAATAAAGGGAAACGACGAGTTGACAATCCTGTGGCTGTCGAAAACTCGGCCGATAAGAACGTGGCAATAAAAGAACAACGACAACGAAATCGTCAATACCAATATATAAGCAAATCCTAAAAATTTCTCCTAAACGACACCTACCATAGTACAATGAGAGAGAGAGAGAGAGTACAATAGGTTGACTGGCTTTGACAATTATACAGTCTATCAGCTCTATAAAAGACCGTATTAAATCAAAATGTTGTGTTTTTTTTTAACAAATGTGCTACAAGATTTATAAGATTTATTTTTTGTTTCTTAACGGTTGTAATTCACCTTTTACCTTTTTTTAATTTGATTTGTTGGGTTCTCTTCCTATGTAAGTTTTAGTATTAATAAGTTTAGGAGATTGCAATGGTTTACCATTGCAATTTCTTTTTAAGCTAGTAGAGAAACAGTACCGGTTCTGGGTCAAGATCCCTACCCCGACATTTACCGACATTTTTCAGCTCAGACATGAACCACTTAGCCGAGACATGAACCCGTGAGGGGTGGGGGCTGATTTGATGGCGGCAGTGGAAAGTCGCTATCTCTAACAACTGGAGGGCACCTAATCTCTTATGGGTCGAGACATTGGGGGGGGGGGGGAGCTTTGAGGGTGGTATTGGAATTCCGCTATCTCTGGCAGCGGTGGTGCGCCTAATTTTTCAAGGCGGCATTTGATTGATGATTATCTGTTAGACTGGCGTCTCTGCAGGGGGGGGGGGCTAGTTTTGAGGGTGATATTAGAATGCCGCTATTTCTGGCAGCTGCAGTGCAGCTTGTCTTTCATGCTGGCATTGGAATGTTGTTATCTCTAACAAGTAAATAGTGCGCCGGAGCGTTAGACCTTTCAACCACACACGACGCTACCCTCCCGGGCCAGTGCGTCTATTTGTCGCAACCTTATCGTTGGTCATAAATCATTTCTGTTTGTGTGCTAAGGACCAGACCGCAGTCTGGAAAAGGCCGAACATGAGGTCATAAAATCTTAGAGGCGCCTATGATAGTGTCTCGCCGGTCCTCGGAACGTGAAGGAAAAGCGTTTAAATAGTCCAAAAACCGGTGTCCTTTTGCCCGATATATTTAAGCGTTTCCTTATCACTAGCTCACATTTTCTCCCGTGCATTCAAACAAATATTATCGGCCGGAAAAAAGAAAAGAAAAAAAAATGGATGCGCAAATGTGTAAAAGGACTGTCGCGCTTATGGCGGAGGCATTTTCCATAATTAGAAAAAAATCTAGACCAGCTTCAGAGCAAAAGTGGATAAAGTTCAGTGATAAACATGTGAAGATTTTGGGCAAAGTGGGTACTTATGACGATGCACTTTCCGAGTACAAATCATACCGTGGCAAAGACTGTATACAGTGGTTTATGGCGGAGTTGAAAACCCTATCAAAATCGCTGCATTCGCGTCTAACACATATCACACCGATGGAGATCCTGAACACGGCACAAAATCATCAATTCACGACGTCTACAACCTGCCACATTTGCGAGAAAGAATTTCTTCCAAGTGATCTAAAGGTTCGAGACCACTGTCATTTTACGGGTCGTTATCGCGCTGCTGCACACCAAGATTGCAATTTAAATTTTAATAATCCTCATGTAGTTCCCGTTGTATTCCACAATTTATCCGGATATGTTTCTCATTTTTTAATAAGGTCATTAGCGACTGCATTCGAGGGCTCTTTATATATTTTACCTATAAACAAGGAAAAATATATTTCATTCTCGAAAAGTGTCAAGGGGACAGTTGTAAATTACAGATTTATCGACTCATTCAGATTTATGCCAAGTAGCATCGACAAATTAGCCTCATATTTAGACAGTAATAACAAATTAATTACACGCGCAAATTGTAATAGCGAGGCTGAATGCAAGCTATTGGCACGAAAAGGTGTTTTCCCGTATGACTATGTTAATAGCTGGGATATCCTCTAAGAGACCGAATTGCCCTCAAAAAAAGATTTTTTTTCCAAGCTCAATAATACGGAGATTTCCGATAGCGAATATGCGCACGCGTCTAATGTTTGGAAAACATTCAAGATAAAAACTTTAGGAGAATATTCAGATTTATATTTAAAAACAGACGTTCTCCTTTTGGCTAACATATTTGAGAATTTTCGACGAAATTGTTTGAATACGTATAATTTAGATCCGCTCTATTACTACACAGCCCCTGGTCTTTCATTCGATGCAATGCTCAAGTGCACCCAAATTGAACTCGAACTCCTCACTGACGTGGATATGTTACTTTTTATTGAAAAAGGCATCCGAGGCGGAGTCGCGCAATATACCAACAGGTATGCGAAAGCAAACAATCGATTCATGGAAACGAATTTCGTTCCAAACACCGCCGAGTCATATCTGATGTACTATGATGTCAATAACTTATACGGTGCAGCTATGAGAGAATCATTACCATGCAGCTCATTCGAATGGGCGGAAAATTTTATTGAAAATATTGAAAATATTCCCGAAGACTCGCGGATCGGGTATATACTCGAGGTTGATTTAGAATATTCCAAGGAGCTGCACGAATCTCATAAAGACTTACCGCTATGTCTAGAACACTATCGAGCCCCGTAATCTGAAAATTCAAAATTGATGACGACATTGCTACCGAAGGAAAAATACATTATTCACTATCGTAATTTACAGGAGTCTTTGAGATTGGGTCTAAAATTAGCAAAGATTCGTCGGGTGCTAAAATTTAAACAATCCCCTTGGTTGAAAAAATACATTGATCTCAATACGAATTTGAGAAAGCAGTCCAATAACGATTTCGAGAAAAATTTTTACAAGCTAATGAATAACGCGGTGTTTGGGAAAACGATGGAAAATGTACGTAATCATCGTGAAGTAAAGCTCGTTACACGCTGGCATGGGCGATATGGCGCAAGAGTTCTCATCGATCGAGCTACCTTTCATAGCTGCACCATATTCGACGACGATATGGTTATCATAGAATTGACTAAAGCTAAAGTAAAATTCAACAAACCGATATATGCTGGATTTTAAATTCTTGACCTGTCTAAAATCTATTTATACCGTTTCCATTATGACTTTATGAAGATTACATTCGGCGAGCAAGCAAAATTATTCTACACTGATACGGACAGCCTAATCTATCACGTAACTACTCTAAATATCTACGAATCCATGAGACGTGACATACACCAATTTGATACATCCGATTACCCGACAAATAATCCCTATGGAATGCCTCTTGCGAATAAAAAAGTGTTGGGTCTTATGAAAGATGAAAATATCGGTAAAATTATGACCGAGTTTATAGGGCTTAGGGCAAAGTTATACTCGTATAAAGTACAAGGTAATGAGCTTGAAAATAAACGTGCAAAGGGCGTCAGAGGAGCGACTTTAAAAACCATTACGTTCGATGACTATAAAGAGTGTTGATCGCATCATCTAGCGTCTTCCCCCCCCCCCCCCCCCCCCGCACAATTTTCGTGACTTTGTGTTTGAACGTTCCTACGAAATTCATTGTAAAACCCTGATTAGGACCCAGCACATGATACGCAGCTCAAAACATATTGTAGAGACGGTTAGGCAAAATAAAATAGTATTAAGCTGGCAGGATGACAAAAGAATTCTGTGTCCAAAGTCTACTGATACTGTACCATGGGGCTACGATGTGACGAGCGAACACATGTACATGGAAGCATAAATCTTCGAGCAGTAAGAGTCGGCAAAACCTCTCAACGTTTCACGAAATTTGGGTGCAATTATCGGCATATTTACCGTAGCACTAAAATGCCCTTCGCTCTTCCTCTCTTTTATGACAGGCAGGTCATTTTCAAGAGAGAACCTTCTCAGTAGAATTTTTCTCGCGTAGCTGAACACATCGATGAAAATGGTACCATTATCCTCAGATGTCTTTATGCTGTTTGTGTTTTTATTTAATAAGTGCTCTCTATTACAACGAATTTGGCGTGAAGTGTGTTTTTCCGAGCTCAAACTCTTGCCTCGTCAAGCTATTTCAAGAAAATTACGGACTATTTTATCGGCAACGCGACGGAGAACGTTTCGTCGAGCGTTTGATCGCGGCTCAATGGATCATCCCGATATCCTGAACACTGCAGTTCGCGTCATCAGGATGTTCAATTGGGGCGAGGAAGGCGAGCTACTACCGATACTCAATGAGCATGGTAAGTAATTGTAATGTATGTGGGTTATTAAATAACACGCAGACAAGTACTATATTAATATATATGTATATTTAAGTAACACGAGAGTACAACCGGCCACGACCGCGTCTCGGGCGAGAGTGACCATTACAATCTTATGTCTATGATTATCGATACGTATCACGCACATCTATCCATACATTACAACTTCTCCCCTTCTTTCTTTTTAATCCGCTCCGACCGGCGCATCGGCCCCTTTGAGGATGCAACCTCGATCACCTGATCTGTATGTCGTTTCCAGATTTTTGTCCGGCGCTACCTGCACTTTAAACGTCGACGGCGATGCTTTCTGTACGATCTGCCCTTCGACTCTCTTTTCACCTTCTACCTCGTAGTTGTCTACCATACCTACATCTCCTTCCTCGATCCCCGCGTTACGCGGACCCGATCTATGCACGATTTGAGAATGCTGTTTTTCGTACACGGTATTTTCCGGGCTTGGGCGTAGCAGATCGAATCGTGTTCGTAATTCTCGCTTATACATAAGATAAGCCGGGCTTCTGTTCGTCGTACAATGTGGTATGCTCCGGTAATCGAAGAAAAATATGTTGATCGCATCATCTAGCGTCTTCCCCCCCCCCCCCCGCACAATTTTCGTGACTTTGTGTTTGAACGTTCCTACGAAATTCTCCGCTGCCCCGTTCGTTGCAGGGTGATACGGAGGGGAAAAACTTTGTTTAACTCCTAATTTACATAAAAATTCCTTAAATCTAACGCTCGTGAACTGGGTACCGTTGTCTGTGACCACGTGCTTTGGTAACCCGAAACGCGAAAATAAGGTCTCGAACTCATCTACTAGCTTATCCGCTTTCGTATTCTGTTTAAAGTCTACGACTTCGGGCCATTTCGAGTGTGCATCCACGATTACCAGAAACATGTGTCCCAACAACGATCCCAGGAAATCACAGTGGATACGACTCCATACTCTATCGGGCCAAGGCCAAGGGGTCAGCAGTGTGTGTGGCGGCTTTTTCCGATCTTCAAGGCATACCTTGCATTCTCGTACCAAGTCTTCAATATTCTGATCTATGCCCGGCCACCACACGTAAGGACGCGCCAACATTTTTATTTTTACTAGCCCTAAATGGGAGCGATGTAATTCTTGGAGTACGGCAGGCTGCAACGATTTAGGCACTACGACTCTATACCCCCATAATATGCAACCTCCGTTCACTGATAACTCCCATCTTTTCGAGAAATATTTCTTAACCTCTTCGGGTAACTGCTTATCGTGACTAGGCCATCCTACCGCAGTGAGCTATACAATTTCTTTCAATTCTGTATCTTTCTTCGTTTCTATTCTGACCGCTCGCCAGTCTAAGCTGTCTACTCCCGCTGTAATATAGTGGATTGGTGTAAAATCCGTGTCGAAAATATCGAGATCGTCTGCAATGGGTAGTCTGGAAAGCGCGTCGCAGTTGCTATTCGCCTCGGATCTTATATGCTCGATCTTGTACTTGAAACCTGATAAGTAGTAAGCCCACCGTTGCAACCTGCTAGCCACTGTCAGCGGGATGCCCGAATTTGGCCCTATGATAAATTTCAACGGCTTATGGTCTGTGCGCAGTAGTATTTCGCGGCCATGAATAAAATCATAAAAGCGTTTAAACCCGAACACTATCGCTCTCGCTTCCTTGTCGATGATTGCCCGGTTTATCTCTTTTTTTGGGATCTTTTTTGATGCGTACGCGATCGGGCGCTCGGTGCCGTTCTTGTAACGATGCGATAATATTGCCGACAAACCATACGCCGATGCGTCGCACGCCAATACGAGATCTTCGTTCGGGTCATAATGTGCCAATACTCGAGGTGAAGCTAATTCCTTTTTGACCCATACGAAAGCATTGTCGCAGTCCTTCGTCCATACAAACTCATTATCTTTGCTAACATTGGCGCATTCGTAGAGCGGTTTTAGTTTGTCCGAACGGTTTTCTAGGAAACGGGCGTAAAAATTTATGAGTCCCAAAAATGATGTTAATTGTTTATTATTCTCCGGCCGCGGAGCCTCAATCATTGCTTTTACCTTGGACTTCGCTTTGTGCAGCCCGTCCTAGTCGATGACAAATCCCAACACCTCTATTTGATCCTTGAAAAATTCGCATTTACTTTTGTTTATACGCAAGTTACATCCCTCAAGGCGCTGGCAAACCCACTTCAAACTCGTTAAATGCTCCTTATCTGTCCCGCCCGTAACGTAAATATTATCCAGGTACGCGCAAGCTCCCGGAATTCCCTTAATACAATTATCAATTTTTTTTTTGAAAATCGCCTTGACCCCCCCCCCCCCCTCCTTCGACCCCCTCGACTACCCCTTCGACCATTTTTTTATATCGAAATAACCCTAAATGCGTAGTAATTGTCAGCAATTCCGCACAACTTTCGTCTACCTGTACCTGCATGTATGCGTGCGTGAGGTCCAACTGCGAACATTTTTTTCCGCCTTGTAATGTCGCGAAAATATCGTCAATTTGCGGAAGTGGGCTTTTGTCTATAATAATGTGCGGGTTTAGTGTGAGCTTGAAATCCCCGCAAATGCGTATTGCCCCATTACTCTTAATTACCGGCACGATGGGCGTGGCCCATTCGCTCACGTCTACCGCTTCTGAATGTCCCTGTTCCACTAATCGATTGATTTCGTTTTCGATTAATTTTTTCATCGCATATGGTACGTACCGTGCCTTTAATGCTACCGGTCGTACGTTTTCTTTCAAGTAAATTTTCAGTTTTCCTTTATTAAATAACCCAGGAGTCGGTCCAAACAGCGACGGAAACTCCTCAATCACCTGCTCTTGGATACTAATAGAATTTAGCTTCTGTACTCTAACGTCTAAACTGCTGAACGTCAATGGCCACATGCCGAACGCTGCCAACCACTGTCGCCCTATGAGCGTCGGTCCTGTACCTGGCATGACGAAACAATGAAGGTTAGCCGTCTTGTTGGAAATTGATACGGTTAAGTTTTGTAATACTCCAATCGGAAGCAAAATTTTTTTATCGTAACCTTGCAAAAAATTTTCAGTTTTGGTGATAACTAAGTTTCCGAATAAGCTATTCTTTTGTTCTGATAACACACTTACATACGTACCCGTATCAATTTCCATTTCCAAACCGACTCCGTTTACTGTCATTTTTATGAACATTGGTTCTGCCACGATATTTGTTCCCCCGGATCTGTAATTCAAAACCCGATTATCCGTGGTACATAAATCTAATGCATAGAAATCATTATTCTTATAATATTCGCTCGCGTCGCTACTTGTATTTGCTGCCTTGGTGTTATCAATCGCCTCTTCGAGGAAATTCACCGTTGATGGCCTTGGTGAGTTGGTTGTTGATCTTTTCTGTCGGCACATGATTTCGAGATGCCCCTTCCTGTTACAGCTCGAACAATATTTGAATCGCTGGCTACACTGCGATGCCCGATGATTAAGTTGCCCACAACAAGAACACACTAAGTCGCTTGCCCTCTTCTCCCCGCGAGCGGCTTGTTGTGGTCTCGCATATCGTGGAACGTGTTGATTATTTGCCACTGAGTTTTGCTTTTTTTTTGATATTTCCCTTCTTGCGAATGAGACACCGATGAGGATTTCAGAACCAATACTTCTTGCTGCGCGATTTTTTTTTTCCAACGAGTTATACGAATTTGATGCATTTTTTATCGCACTTTCTTTGGCTGCCGCTTCCTTAAACGCGTCGTCGAACGTTAAACCTGTTTTCTTGAAAAGTTCCACTTTTGTATCGTAATTTGAGATTCCACACACGAATTGATCTCTCAACGCTGTCTGCAAATTTTGGAAACCGCAGTGTAGCGCCAGCTTTTTGAGTCTCGCCGCGAATTCCGCGACTGATTCCGTTTGGTTCTGCTTAGCCTGATTGAAATTGCACCTTTCCATAACTTCCGATGGTGGTGGGCTTATGTGATCACCCATAATCTTCTTTAACTCGTCGAACGTTTTTTCCAGTGGTTTGCTCGGAGCACATAAGTTTCTAACGAGCTTAAACGCGTCTTCATCGAACTTCGTAAGCATTGTTGCCGCTTTCACTTCGTTTTTCACATTCTTTGCAATGAAAAAAAATTTCCAGTCGATCCACGAACGTTTCCCAGTCATCCTTCTCTAAGCAAAACTCGAGTTTTGGAGTATCGGACGCCATTTCGTACTCTTCTTCGCTCTCGAGTAATGGCGTGGAATTATTCTCTGCGTCCTCCAAATCCGGCGAACCTTCTCTCAACTCGCTCTTACCGTCTCATAATACGCCCGCTAAAAGTCTCCGCAGATCGTCTAATCTGCTGGTTTCATCCACTTCTATATTACGCTCCCTTAACTCCTTTATCACTTCGTCCTTACGCAAATTGTAAGCCCAGCCCACCGTTACTGTTCTCTTATCATCGTCCATTTATTTGCTCACGCTGTTACTGACCGAAAATACTGCACCTATGACTGCATACACTGCACAACTGAGCGAAAATTCACCTCTCACTTGACTAATTTCCTTTGCATCCCATCCTCGTCGCCAATTGTAATGTATGTGGGTTATTAAATAACACGCAGACAAGTACTATATTAATATATATGTATATTTAAGTAACACGAGAGTACAACCGGCCACGACCGCGTCTCAGGCGAGAGTGACCATTACAATCTCATGTCTATGATTATCGATACGTATCACGCACATCTATCCATACATTACAGTAATAGAAATTATCTATCTCCTACCTAGCCATCTATCAGCACATTACTTGACCACCTGACTCTCTATCTCTCTCTCGATTTCTTTATATGCCTAGCTGTAGTTGGAAAGCTTAGCATCGTACCTGACTCTTCTCCCTCCCACCCTTTCTCTCTCTCTCTCTCTCTCTTTATCTCTAGAAAACATAAAGTACCCACTGCAATGAAATATATATTTATATATTCAGCAAAACGAAAGCTTCTCGCTGATTCTGACGAAGAATCTTCAGATCAGGATGATTTAGTACAGCCGGATGGGGCAATAGCTGGACCGTCCGGGTTAAACCGGCGCTCGCTGTCATTATCATCGCTATCGTCATCATCGTCATCGTCCTCAGCTATTACAATATACCGATCACCACCAGCGTCTCCATCGAGATCTTCGTCGAGATCTTCGTCGTCCTCGCCATCGAGAGCTCCGCCTTCACCACTCACCACCACCCCGATCCCCCAGCCCTGAGGCACAAATAGAGTGGATCCACGCTGAGCCTAGACCACGCGGTTACTATGCACCGCAACCGCCATCACCCCCTAGACAATACGAAGATAGCGATTCGAGTATGAAGTCACTCTTTTCGGCCAGCGACCTATCCGAAGATTCAGGTAAAGAAATAAAACGCGTGCACGCGCACACACACATACACATACATACACACATACACACACACACACACACGCACACACACGCGCGCGCACACAGATTTTAACATGCATATTAGAATATATCATTAAAATGGTACAGGTTATGAGTCGTGCGCTTTCGCTAATTTAGCTCAAAGGGAACAAGTTGCAGGATTCGCCGATGACGACGAGGAAATAAATATAGATTATTTGTAATTTAATAAACTAAAAAAGTAATTGGAAAAATGGAATTTATTTTATTCAATTTATTTCAGATTTGCTTATCCAGCTATTGTGGCTGTTGTCGAAACCCAGCCATTTTACGAAAATTTTATTTTCGCGCTTCTTTAATACTCGTTCAATCAGATAAATATCGGGATTTTCAACTCTAAGTAGCTCTTGCTCATACAAACCACCGGCGATGGGTTCATCTTGATAGTCTTTCAGACTGAACGTCACAGGGTTGGTATTTTTCACTTGATGTACTGTAAATATTTCTGTTGTCCAGTTTGGAGTATAACCCTTGGCAAATATATTTTTAAATTTGCTTATCCTCACTTTGTCACCGCGTCGAAATTTCGTCGACTTTTTTTTCAAGGGTTCTCGAGTCGTGAAAACGCGTTGTAATAGCTGCTTTTCATTCTCCGAGTTCACGTCTTTCGGCTTCATTTTAATTGTGCGATGTACACTATTGTTATATTCGGAAATCAAATTTTTGAGAATATCGGTCCACTTGTAGCTTCCACGAAGGCTCAATTGCATCCACATTTTATTTTTCAAGTTACGATTAAAACGCTCGCAAATTGATGCTTTCAAATTACTGTATGTCGAGTACATATGAATATTATACTTTTTCATGAGAATTAAAAAATCGGCATTATAAAACTCTTTGCCCTGATCAACATGTAGGTTCTCTGGTATGCGTCCCTTTGCAAGTATAGATCTCATGGCGCTCGTTGTATCTTTAGCGTTCTTGCTCCTCATTGGCACGACCCAGGCAAACTTGGAGAAGACATCGATTACGGTTAGGAGATATTTATGATTGCCGTTTTGCCGCGCGTAAGCCGACATGTCCACAAGGTCCGCTTGCCAAGTCTCATCGTCATCATCATTGCCAAGGCTTATGTAGTTCCTGCACCAGCGCTCGCTTCTTCTCGCTCATTTTTTCTCAAGGATGTTTAATCGAGCGTCAAGCTGGGAAAACATGCTAAGCATGGACACTCGTAGGTTTTTCGCATCAGCATTCAGAGTTTTGAGACCATCTTTTATCTCGGCTGCAAGATCTTCAGTTATTTGCGCACTAATTCTCTCTATTTTATTCCGTAAGTCGGTATTTAACGTGTTGACTTTATCTTTTATAGTAGTTTCAAAACCTTCAACCAATAGCGTTCTACTTTCATGTATTTCCTCGCGTAAGTTCTTAGTTACGTTTCGGGCTCTAGCATTCAGCACCATTAAGCTGATAGCGTCGTGGTCCTCTTCGGGAATTCCAACGCTGTAGAGTCGCTTGTTCTGCAAATCGTAATGTCCGTCTTTTGTAATCTTGAATCCAATGCCCGGAGGGCCACGATTGAGCGCACTTTTATTATCCAGCTGTCGTCGTAACACGTCGACACTCATTTTGTGAATGCGCGAAATTGCGATGATGAATGTATTAATAAATGATTTGAGCCTCACGCAATTCTTCGATAATCGATATGATTTCATTCGACTGAGATAAGTTTCTGGCTGTTTGAGATGCGAGGAGTAAACGTAGCCTGTCCACTAGTTCATTGGGATCGTCCCAATAAATATAATCGAATATCGCGTCTTTTCTAGCCACTTTATACTTTGGCATACCTTTACCCGTGTGCGTATCAACTATTTTCGCGATATAAGTCTTGAATTTCAAATTTTTATCCGTCCGTATTGCTTCATCTGCTTTATAATATTTCTTATGGGCATTCGTGGCAATTACAATGTTCTCATAATTTTTCAAATCGTTGGATGTCAGATCCTCAACGCGGGGCACTTTTTTGAACAACAGTTCCGCTAATCCAACAGTTTTTGGATAATTTTTATCTCGTACACGAATATGCTGAGAATCAAAAAATATTGGAGAATCTCCAATCATTAATTTATTGTTAGCGAGGTTTCGTATACCGTATGAGACATCCAAGGTTGATTTTCTATTTGTCTGCAGCAATACTACATACTCATTTATTAATTCATCAACATTCACAGATGTATCCTCCTCCTGCTCTCCCTCTTCATCACCGTATGCAGACTGGAAAGACAAATCTTCCAACATTGGATCATCTTTAACTTCATGGTCACCATCCTCAATATGTTCTTCGCCTCTTTCTTCTTCAATACGATCTTTGACTTCCTCCTTAAGTTCCTGATTCATCTCTGGCGTCTCGTTTTTCCGCATCACCAATTTTTCCAATGGCGTGACTATTGGCTTGAAGACATTTTGCATTGCCTGTTCAGCATTGTCTTTGCCGATTTTTATCATCCGATGTTTTCGTCGGATTGCATCGCTCGCTTTGACAATTTGACCAATACGTCTTTTTTCTCCTCCAAAAGTTTATTCATGTTGGTACCCTCGAGTAAGAGATGATACTGTCTCCAATGAGCGTTTACTTCTGACTGAGAAAAGAATCGAACCCTCGTCTATATCTACCCTCATTCATTTGACTATCTTTGTCGATCGTGATGAATCCATACTTGTCGCAATTCCAGCATTCTGAGCACATATTTTTAAACTGTGTATATGACATATCAGTATTGACATGATCATTGTACACATGTTTGAGGTTCATCTCATCTTGCTTAAATAGAACCACAAAATTCGTATTGTCACGCACGAGATGTTTAGGAATACGAGCATAGGTCTGGCAAAGATAGAAACAGTCGACATTTTTGTGTCGTCCCATGGCGAAAAAGGCTCTAATGTTATCCTGTTTTTCACATGCCACGTCATCGAAGATGAATATTGAGTTGGGGTGTGCATCGCTGGTTGTCACCACTTGTTCGTGATCATTGAATGGGAAATATTCAACACCGCTCACGGGCTCGAGTAATCGTGCGAGCAATGTATATTTTGGCTGATTGAGGGATTCAGAATAAAGGTAAACGTTCTCGAATCTCAGACCATTAGGATGTGTTATGAGGGAGAGTAAAGCGTTCGTTTTACCACGGTTCGAGGGGCCACAGAATACTGCGCGAATGCTATTGGGCAACAAATCGCCAGGACGTTTTTCGCGCGGTTCACCTCCCCGCATAAATTCATCGAAATTCATTACAGGCAGTTCATCCGTCCCCATCCTGAGCACGACTAATGGGGGAAAAAATATAAATAGGGTTTTATAGGGATTATTCACCAGTCGAGCAGTCATCCCCGATATGATCGGTTGTGCTTTGGTCAATAGTCTGATTGACAAGCTCCCTGTCGAGCTGTATCTATCTGGGTATCAGTATTGCGAACCTGGTACAAAGTTATCTAAACGTTTTGCACGAGGTGATCGAGGTATTAATCCATTGGATGCAGCCTGCAAGCAGCACGATATTGCATATTCAAAAGAAACTAGCCTCGAAGCGAGAACTTTGGCCGATAAATTACTGGCCGAGCAGGCTTGGAAACGAGTATACGCCAAAGACGCGGGTATTGCCGAGAGAGCAAGTGCTTGGGGTGTGGCAAACATCATGAAGGCCAAAACTAAACTTGGCATGGGACATTGCGTGAAAAAAACAAAATTAGGCATGGGACAGAATAAAATCGTTGATGAGAAAATCCGTGGTCGAAAGGGTGCTCGGAAAGGTAGCAAGAAGGCTAAAAGTAAATTGCGCATTCTACCAACGCCTCGTAAAATTAGGGGGTTTTTGCCGCTCCTCCTGCCGATATTTGCCGGTCTAAGTGCTGCTGGAGCACTGTCAGGTGGTGCTGCTTCTATCGCTAAGGCTGTAAATGCGGCTGAAGCTGCTAAGCGGGAATTGGATGAGAGTAAGAGACATAATAAGATGATGGAAGCTGCTGCTTTGGGTAAACATCTGCATCTTTGGGTCTGCATCTAAAACCGTACAAGAGGGGGACGGGTCTTGGTTCAAAAAACGGAAAGTCACGCTGCCTCCCCAAGCCTTAACTGATGCTGATCTGCTCAAATATGCGAAAATCATGGAAATTCCACACTTTCGCGGAGTTTTTATGAGAAATAAATTGCCGAAAAGTGGACCGGCAAAATACGAATCAGCAATTATCAATTTAAATGAGGATATGGGACCTGGTACACACTGGGTTGCATACAAAAAGAGGGGGGAGAATGTCATGTACTTTGATAGTTTCGGCAATCTTCAGCCTCCAGTCGAGTTGATGAAATATTTTGGTGTTGGTAGCGTGAATTATAATTATAAGGGATATCAGAAGTATCGTACAGTCGAATGTGGGCACTTATGCCTAAAGTTTCTCTGCCAGCAATTGAGTGGCAAAGAAAAATATTCTCTATATAAACGTGCAAAATGATGAATATAGAATCAGTTGACTATTTGCCGCCGTCATGGATGATAGTTTTACACTAACTATTTCCGGGACGTCATCTACACTTGAAGCTCAATATTTTCCCCCCATCGAACTTTCACCCCACAAAAATTACACTTTAGGGCTCATTGAATTACTAACCTTCAATTCTATTCCTAATATAGCCGATGGTAATAATAAAATTTATGTGGGAGACAAGATATTGACTATACCGACGGGTAGCTATGAAATAGATGGTATTGAGAAGTACGTGCAGGCAGAGTTGCCGAATATTTCTATTAAGATTAAACCAAATAACAATACTCTAGATAGTGAAATCGAGTGTAATCGCGATATAAATTTTAAGCCTAATGATTCTATCGGCTCTCTCTTGGGTTTCACACCGCGTATTCTTGTAGCCAATAAAAGGCATACATCTGATCTCCCCGTAGCCATTCTCGAAGTGAACGCCTTGCGTATAGAGTGCAGCATTACCGCCGGTGCCTATATTAATGAGCGAAAAGCTCATACGATTCACGAGTTTTTCCCGTTTGTACCATCTGGATATAAAATCATTGAAGTTCCATCGCACGTCATTTATCTACCAATCACAAGCAAGACAATAGATAACATCCAGCTTCGGATAGTAGACCAAGACGGAGATTTGGTAAATTTTCGCGGCGAAGTCATAACCATACGATTACATATAAAATCATGGGTATAGTCTTCAATAAAACCCATAATATCAAGCCGTCATGGATGAGCGTGACCAGTCGCCGATCGACACTCAAAGTGCTAACACCTCAGAACGTAATACTTCTAAAGAATTTGGGTCTGACAGTGCGCGGAAAAAGCGCATAAGGTATTATTTATTCTGTGCCCTCTGCATCTGCTGTGTAAAATGGAGGAGGAAATAGGAAATATACAAAGTCCCATCGTCTTCGATGAATCTATAATACACTGCGAGATTCATGCTCATAAGCCGTATGCATCGTCAACTTTCAATAACAGCGATGACATACGTATTTCCATCCAACATCAGGATCTATGTCTTCTACCAAGCAAAAGTTTTATACATATATGCGGAAAACTGACTAAAGCCGATGGTGCAGCGCTTGCCTCCACAAGCCTCGTCAATAATGCTATTTGCTTTTTGTTTGAAGAAGTACGATATAAGCTCAACGCTATTTAAATTAATCGAAAGAAAAATGTAGGTCTTACGAGTCTAATAAAGGGATATTTATCTCTGAGTCCCGGTAAGAGATCTATGCTCGAGAACACGGGCTGGCTTGATGTTGAAGAAACGACGCAAATCATAGATGCAGCGGGCAACTTTGACGTATGCATACCGCTAAGATGCTGCTCGGTTTTGCCGAAGATTATCGAAAAATCGTCGTAAATGCCAAGCATGAGCTGATTCTATCGAGATCGAAGACTGATGATAATGCTATTGTGCAGACGGCTGACGAGGAATTCAAACTCGTATTGCAAAAAGTAGAATGGCTTGTACCATACGTGACAGTCTCCGATCAGCGTAAAATACAACTTTTAAAGTTTATCGGTAGAGATGCGCCAATCTCCATGAGCTATCGAACGTGGGAACTATATGAATATCCGCTGCTCCCCGCAACCTCGAAGCATGTTTGGACCGTCAAGACTTCTACTCAGCTGGAAAAACCGCGATATGTCATTCTCGCTTTCCAGACTGATCGGAAAAATAAGAAAAAGAAGAACGCGAGTAACTTCGATCATTGTAATCTCGCCGATGTTAAACTATATTTGAATTCGCAATGCTATCCATACGGAAATTTGAACCTAAACATACAGCAAAACCAGTATGCCCTACTATACGAGATGTATGCAAACTTTCAGAATACTTATTACAACAGGGAAGCGGGGCCGTGGTTAAAAAAATCCGAGTTTCTAAAGTATGCCCCTCTAGTCGTCATCGACTGTTCGGAGCAGAACGATTCTCTCAAGTCAGGTCCCATTGACATTCGTCTCGAATTTGAAGCAAGAAATAATATTCCTGCTAATACATCCGCGTATTGCTTGATTCTACATGATCGTATTGTTGAGTACAATCCAATAAGTGATGGGGTAAAAAAATTAGTATAAAACCTTCAAAGATGAACCGACTCTCTTCAGTCAGCGCCATGGACTTTATCGTCGATCTTCAAGGCTTCAGGAGACCCATAAACGAATTTGTGCTCAAAGAAATAGCAATTGTCGAAATCTCTGAAAACGCCGAACCCTTGACGTTTTTCTTCAAACCTCCAACCCCATGGAACTCTCTACCAGCGAAGTACAAAACGATGAATTCACGGCTGGAACGAACAATTCGAGCTATCTTGAAACAAGCCCGAACCATCTACGTGAAGGGATTAGAGAAGAGGACGTGGTTAGCGCAATTCACGGATTCGTCGGCACATATTGTCGATATGGAAACTCTCGATTGTCCATCATTGCAGAAATTATCGAAAATATCAAACAACAGAGGATGTTCTCATCACCCCCACGACTCAAAATATAATTGTGCCAACGCCAACGTGAAATCTTTAAAGAGCTGGTACATTAGGCATTGTGTAAACGCTGGATTCTTGAAATAAATAAAAACATTTTATCGAAAAATATATGTGTTTTTTATTGAAATAAACCATAGGAAATTGTTTTACATATTTGGTTTCAATCCAACTTATACATTTCGCACCACACGTCATCTATAATGTTTTTTTTTTTTACTTTTTCAACCATATGCACTTATGGATTCAAACACTTTTTTCAGTGCCACCATCGTTCGCGTAGAGTCACGACCCCATAGTAGGCGCGATGGATTGATGGTTCGATGGCGTCAGATGCGTTTGAATTCTACGCTGTTATATTTCCCACCGAAGTAGTTCATATAGAGTTGATTTGTATGCGCAGCGTCAATCATCTCTTTCAATATTTCTTTGTTCTCGTCGAACGCTTTCACGAATCTTGCAGGTAGGAATACGGAGAAATCGTTGGTGATATCCGCCACGATCCTCCTCCCGAATTTCGTTTCGACTATTCTCAGGTCGGAGATCGGATGATCTGCCGGAACGGAGAGTTCAGCCAATTTTTTTGTTGGCAAAAATTCCACCATTTTTCCCACCTTGTTGATACTTGTGAAATCCATTTCGACTTATTGATGTATTCTTCAATGTATTTATAATGAAGCTCAGATCAGACCTCGTACTTATAAGATTTTTTACTTCTTCGATATTTTTTAAAAGCAAGAGCAATCGTTCTTTTAGCTCACGTCGCCTGTCTTGCATATCAACTGGTGCAGTTAAGACGTGCATCTTGATATTATATAGGCCCTATAAATTCCTGACCCCCACCAACTCTCAATTCTAGGACCCAAATAGGATTTTCCACAATTTCCTCCGCCCACACTTTGCGGCGACACATTTGACAATTCCGTACAGAGGGTGCAGGGCCATCGATATGAGTCATGATGTGGGGCGTATTCCAATGTTCCATACAAGGCAGATATGACATAATTTCGGCGTCTGCACGAAGATTTTCGGGTAAACAATCATAAAACATATGAATTGATCGACTAAAATATTTTAAAATCATAGGCTTCGTTATATTCTCAAGATCACCCCTTGATAATTCCCACGGATATTTGGCTCCGAGAACGCCATCAGAATATCCGTCCATGTTGATAGCAAGAACGCGACTAAGCGCGTCATAGCGGCATACCATGAACATCAAAGCCTCATTTTTCTGCGGCTTGTCACAATATGTAAACACTGTGCAGGCTCAAGCGTGTTCAGACATGCAAGATGGCATCATCCGCTCTCGAAGGTAATGGGAGGGCTCGAAACAGGTCGAAACACGTCGAAGGCGCATATCAGTATACCATTTTCCGTTAAATTTTTTTCTCCCTCAATACAGATTCAATCAGTTTGCCGCATTTTTCAATTCTTAATCTAAATCGCTCACGATCACGTGCAACTTCTTCCCACCGGCCTCGGCGAGCGGCTCTATACGCATAATCCCATGCATACATCACGTGAATTTGAGCTCGAGTATCGAATCGAACGTGCTTTTCCATATTTTCAATCTCCTCTTCGTCCCAATTTCATCGCGGTTTGAAAAAATATCTGCCGCAGCACCCTGCGCTACATATGCTCACGCACCAGTCAGTGATAGGGAAACGCTTATATAAATTCGGTCAGAAGAATATCTGTTAGGGATATTTTCAACGCTTTTCCTTCGGGTGCCGAGGACCGGCCGGATCATAGGCGCCTCTAAGATTTTATGTTTGGCCTTTTCCAGACTGCGGTCTGGTCCTTAGCACACAAACAGAAATGATTTATGACCAACGATAAGGTTACGACAAACAGACGCACTGGCCCGGGAGGGTAGCGTCGTGTGCGGTTGAAAGGTCTAACGCTCCGACGCACTATTTACTTGTTAGAGATAACAACATTTCAATGCCAGCATGAAAGACAAGCTGCACTGCAGCTGCCAGAAATAGCGGCATTCTAATACCACCCTCAAAACTAGCCCCCCCCCCCCTGCAGAGACGCCAGCCTAACAGATAATCATCAATCAAATGCCGCCTTGAAAAATTAGGCGCACCACCGCTTCCAGAGATAGCGGCATTCCAATACCACCCTCAAAGCTAGCCACCCCCCCTAACCCCTCCCAATGTCTCGACCCATGAGAGATTAGGTGCCCTCCAGTTGTTAGAGATAGCGACTTTCCATTGCCGCCATCAAATCAGCCCCCACCCCTCACGGGTTCATGTCTCGGCTAAGTGGTTCATGTCTGAGCTAAAAATGTCGGTAAATGTCGGGGTAGGGATCTTGACCCAGAACCGGTACTGTTTCTCTACTTAAACTTTATTGTGACATCACAAACAACCGAGAGTGTATTTTTTTCAATTATTGCACAATATACGCATTATGTGTTTTACAATAATATACTCGTTTTTTCTTCATCAATTATGAAATCCAATACCATCTGTTTGGGAGGGTCTCGTGTGTATATTTCTCACTTTTATATTGCTTTGATTGTATATTACAGCATCGGTATACGAGTTAACCCTTTAAGTCGTACATTTTTCTACTCAATATTTTGGCCTGAAATTTTTTACTCGGGGGATATGGCGGATGAACAATTGTATGTAATGAACGAACTTCGATAAGCCGGGGTGAAACTTGTTATTTTGGTTAAAGCAGAAAAAACAAAAAAAAAAGGAATTAAAATAAACAAAAAAATCAAACGAATACGTATTAAAAAAAAAAAAAACAAACAAAAAGCATAAAAAATAAACAAAAACAAACAAAAAAGTATTTAAAAAACAAAGAAAAACCAAAAAGCAGAAAAAAAACAAGTTCCGCCCCGGCTGATCAAAGTTTTTTCATTTCTTACAATTGTTACAACCGCCATCTTGGGTTAAGGAATTATGAAATTCTAGCTTCAAATTCGTGATCAGTGACCCCAAAAACCCCGAAGTATCTATTTTTAGCCAAATTGTTTGAATATTAGAGCATTGAGGCAATTATTTGTAAGGTGGGATCGTAGCGGTCCCACTGTGACTGAAAAGGTTATGTCCACCCAAGCATCATCCGTATGTCTCGCAGGCTATTATTGTACGTTATTCAATTTGAAATAACCGGACTTTTTTTTGTACACATATATACACACATTGAGTACATGATTGAGTACGATTGTGTACACATATATACAATGAAGAAGATGTGTAGTTTCCATAAAAAAATCTTTATATACATTAGGTGAATACTTCTGACATACAGCTGAAAAATGTACACATGAGAACCCTCTTTCCTTCTATCCATCGGTTCCTATTGACGTCTTATTTTTAGTACAATTCGAATAATGTCTCATCGGCATCTTGATACAGTTTGGATATTATCCCATGAGCATCTTTATGCAGCTCGGGTAATATCCCATAAACGTCGTAAAAGAGTCTGGATCAAGTCCTATGAACGTCTCTATGCAGTCTACATATGGGACATTCCACGTCAACTCAGCCACCCCGTTTTTTTATTGTCTCGAAAAAATTATTCAGTATGGGCATTTCAAAGGACAATATATCCATGACATTTTACCAAAATTTCATCCCCCCACTATTGTTGGTTCTCGAGATAATGATTAATGAAGTCTCAATTTTGTAAAAATCATAACTTCGTAACTACTGATCGGATTTAAACGATTAAAAAAAGAATCTTTTTTATTTTTTTTGCTCTTTTCGAAAAAAAATAAGTCATCATCGGATAAAAGCTCATTAGACATATTTCGGAGTAAATTAACAAAAAAACAATTTTTCCCTCTTCATTGATGCCTTGTTCCATTTTGAAAAAATCCTGCGGAGTTGTGTATTGCCTCCCTCTATCAGAAAAAAAAATACTGAGTAGAATTCCGATTGGCTCTTTCGTGGAAAAAAAAAAATCGAAAAATTTCCCCGAAAACTGTCTAATGAACTTTTCTCCAATCACGGCATATTTTTTTTCAAAAAGGGCAAAAAAAATAAAAAAGATTCGTTTTTTAATCGTGAAAATCCAATTAGCCGTTACGAAGTTATGATTTTTACAAAATTGAGAATTTATTAATCATTATATCGAGAACCAACAATAGTGGGGGGATGAAATTTTGGTAAAATGTCATGGATATATTGTACTTTGATATGCCTATACTGAATAATTTTTTCGAGACAAAAAAAAACGGGGTGGCTGATGAGTTAACGTGGAATACGACACGCCAACGCAGCCACGTCAACTCAGCCACCCCGTTTTGTTTTTGGTCTCGAAAAAATTATTCAGTATGGGCATTTCAAAGTACAATATATCCATGAAATTTTACCAAAATTTCGTCCCCCCACTATTGTTGGTTCTCGAGATAATGATTAATAAATTCTCAATTTTGTGAAAATCATAACTTCGTAACGGCTGATCGGATTTTAACGACTAAAAAAAGAATCTTTTTAATTTTTTTCGCCCTTTTTGAAAAAAAAAATATGCCATCATTGGAGAAAAGTTCGTTAGACAGTTTTCGGGGAAATTTTTCGATTTTTTTTTTTCCACGAAAGAGCCAATCGGAATTCTACTCAGTATTTTTTTTTCTGATAGAGGGAGGCAATACACAACTCCGCAGGATTTTTTTAAAATGGAACAAGGCATCAGTGACGAGGAAAAAATTGTTTTTTGTTAATTTACCCCGAAAACTGTCTAATAAGCTTTTATCCGATTATGACATATTTTTTTTCGAAAATGGCAAAAAAAATAAAAAAGATTCTTTTTTTAATCGTTTAAATCCAATCAGTAGTTACGAAGTTATGATTTTTATAAAATTGAGACTTCATTAATCATTATCTCGAGAACCAACAATAGTGGGGGGATGAAATTTTGGTAAAATGTCATGGATATATTGTCCTTTGAAATGCCCATACTGAATAATTTTTTCGAGACAATAAAAAAAACGGGGTGGCTGAGTTGACGTGGAATGCGACATATCTATCCCGTAAGCGTATTTTTTTAATCTGTATGATGTTCTCTGGACGTCTTCATACAGTCTGAATTAAGTCCCACAGACGTCTCTCTCTAGGCTAAACATCATCTCATTAACGACTGGATATAGTCTTAACAATATCTTGGTGACGTCTTAAAAAAGTCTCGATAATATCTTATCGATATCTCCACTCTGCTATGTTAGCAGTCCAAGAGACGTCCCGGAGATATCCTTAAGCAAATCTTCGAACATCGTAAGGACGTCAATTGGACTGTCCCATTGCGGTAAACGTATAGCGGACATTTAAGAGCGTATGGGAGTCCCATGGGACGATCCCAATACCATCACAAGACAATTGTCGACATGTCCGAAAGACGTACTTTGGACATATTTTTGCTGTGTGGGAATGAATGAATTTTTGTCCTAAAAATATCAAACGAAACTGTAAATATATTAACAATGATGACTATAAACTTTGCCTAATTTATTTTTTCTATTTTTCAATTGATGTAACGCAAGTTGTCAAGGGTTCTATATCAATGTTTTCTCCTCTGAGAAAGAAGGAAAAAAGTTTAAACCTGAATTCGAGGTATTCCGTTTTTCGAATAATCCAAAACGTTGAGATTCAATAAATAACAGCAACAACAAACGTGAGAAGGGAAACTAAATTGATAAATTGCGGTAAATTCTCCTGTTGTAAATTCTCCTTCCTATTTTTAATGATGTCGACGATTGGAAAATTAAAAAAAAAAAAAAAAACCCCCTTTTTTCGTTGAGCTCAGATGGAGTAAGCTGTTCGCGGAGAGCCTCTCGTCGCTCACGCGGGATATACAGACAGTGCGGGGCGACGTAGGACTCGGAACGCTTTTCTCGAAATAGTGTTCATGTTCCCGTGAATAACAAGATATTTTAATTTTTTTTTTCATCCCAACTTCGCCATAAAAGTTTCACGAAAACAAGCTTAATCTTTTTTCAGCCTGTTTATGAGGCATTCCACATCAGCATGACCACTTTAAAACCTTAATATCGTGAATTTTTCTGCAATCGACCGATGCTATAGTACTCTTTAAAACAAAAATATCGATATGTATTAAATTTATGGTGGCATTGATAGGGGTGAAATTACAGGAAAATGCGATTTTTGCTTGTTTTTTCTCCCTGATTTTATTACATGGAAATAGTGTGTTGGAGCAAAAAAATTGCTAAGAATCAATTTTGTTGTGTTTGTTGCAAGGATAACGAAAAAATTTTAGAAGGCAAGATTTTACATTTTTCATGGAAAAATATTTAAAAAATAAAAATCGACTTTTGAACGATTATGACAGTTTTAAAAAATTTGAAATATTTTTTTTTGATTCCTCGAACTTTTTTCAAAAGGAATACGTCTCTTTTCAGATGGAGAAATTCAATGTAAAGGCTCAGCAAAAAAAAAGAAAATTGGAAAGAAAAATTTTATGCAAAATTTTAAATAAAAATGTTATATAATGCGAGTATATTTCTTAATATATTTGCAAATATTTTGTAAAAAAATATTGGGAAATATACTCGTGTGACGATCCCGCATTACATCCAAGTAGACAATGCAAATGAGAGAGATTAATCGGTGGCCGTAGCGCAGTGGTTAGCGCTCCCGCTTGCAAGTCGAAGAGTCCCGGGTTCGAATCCACGGGTGGCACACTTGATTATTTTTCTCGTCGTCTTGGATCGTCACCACTCATCACCCCGTTCGACCATCACAAACTGGTGTCAGAAGTTTTCGGACCAACACACGTTCACAAGCATCATGTATGGAGGAGACAACACAGACTTCCCGCAAAAAAGCCTGGCACTGAAGAGTCACTCCGCGGGATATAAGAAACAAAGCGGGGCGAGGGAAGAGCTCCAACGAGGGACATAGGCTGGCGTAGCGTCAACGTATACTCCACATACATTCGAAACCGAACACCCGCAACTCTGCACATTCGACGTGGACGTCGAGTTCGGAGAGGGGGGTGTGTGACGATCCCGCATTACATCCAAGTAGACAATGCAAATGAGTGAGATTAATCGGTGGCCGTAGCGTAGTGGTTAGCGCTCCCGCTTGCAAGTCGAAGAGTCCCGGGTTCGAATCCATGGGCGGCACACTTGATTATTTTTCTCGTCGTCTTGGATCGTCACCACTCATCACCCCGTTCGACCATCACACTCGCATAATATAACATTTTTATTTCAAATTTGCATAAAAGTTCTTCTTTCAATTTTCTTTTTTTTTTGCTTAGCATTTACATTAAATTTTTCCATCTGGAAAGAGACGTATTCATTTTTAAAAAAGTTCGAAGAACACAAAAAAAATATTTCAAATTTTTTTAAATTGTCAGAATTGTCCAAAAATCGATTTTTATTTTTTAAATAGGTTTTTTTCTATAAAAAAGTGAAATATTGCCTTCTAAAATTTTTTATTGTTATCCTTGCAACAAACACAACAAAATTGATTCTTAGCAATTTTTCGCTCCGGCACACTATTTCCATGTAATAAAATCAGGGAGAAAAAACAAACAAAAATCGCATTTTCCTGTAATTTCACTCCTATCAATGCCACCATAAATTTAATACATATCAATATTTTTGTTTCAGAGAGTACTATAGCATATGTCAATTGCAGAAAAATTCAAGATATTAAGGTTTTGAAGTGTTTTAAGGTTGATGTAGAATGCGTCTTATAGTTTATAAAAATTTGGCGTCTATTATTTTTCATAACTAATTTCCTCTGAATTTTGATTGACGTTCATTATGAGCAATCGATAATTTTCTACTGATATTATTATGAAAAAAAAACTCGCGCTCGACAGTTGTTAATTGACAATCACGAAATTAAACTTCTAATTTTTTTTTTTTTTTCAATTTTCGTATTAGTCGTGTATTAATTTTTTACAAATCCAATAGAGAGTTTTTGAAAATATTACAAGCATTTTTTTTACTATAGTCTGTGCATTTATGGATTTTTAAATTGGCAAATGCATTTTTTTACAAAAAATATCGAACATAACTGTAATTCCAGGAAAACACGACCTTGAACTTCGAATTATTTTTTTTCCATTTCCCATTTTTGCATTGATTATGTATTATTTTTTTCCGATCTAGAGTTGTTGAAAATATTACGAGAATTTTTTTATCTCACTTCCCCTGAATTTCAAGTGATTTTTTTTTATTACCCATAAATCGATCTTTTATCCATTTATCAATTTTAAAATTAAGGAATGAATTTTTGTCCTAAAAATATCAAACTAAACTGTAAATATATCAACAATGACGGCTAAAAAGTTCGCCTAATTTATCTTTTCAATTTTCCAATCAATGCGACGCAAGTTGTCAAGGGTTGTGTATTAATTTTTTCTCCTCTGAGGAAGAAAGAAAAAAGTTTAAACCTGAATTCGTGGTATGCCGTATTTCGAATAATCGAAAACGTTGAGATTTAATAAATTACAGCAACAAGAAAAGTGAGCGGGGTAAAAAATTGATAAATTGCGGTACATACTCCTGCTGTAAACTCTCCTTCCGATTTTCGATAATGTCGACGATTGGCAAATTTTCGAGAAAAAATAACACTTTTTCGTTGAGCTTAGAAACATTTAAATTTAGTGACGGTAAGGGTATTGCGTGGTTGGTATAGCGAGGTGAACGAGACTCGAAGAACGAAACTCGAATGGAGTATTGGAGTCTCTTTGCGGAGAGCACGCTCGTCGCTGACGCGGGATATATAGAGATTAGGGGGACGTACGACTCGGAACGCTTTTCTCGTAATCGCGTCCATGTTCCCGCGAATAACAAGATTTTTCAATTTTTTGTTCATCCTAACTAAGCACGCCATAAAAATCTCACGATAACAAGCTGAATTTGTTTCTTCAACCTGTTTATAGTTTATGAAAATTTCGCGGCTATTATTTTTCAAATTTGATTTTTTCTGAATTTTGAGTGACGTTTATCATGAGCAATCGATTACTTTCTACTGATATTATTATGTAAAAAAAAAAACTCGCGCTCGACAGTTATTTAATTGACAATCACGACATTAAACTTTTAATTTCTTTTATATTTTTCAATTTTTGTATTAGTCGTGTATTAATTTTATTCAAATCAAATACAGAGATATTGAAAATATTACCAGAATTTTTTTCACCTCATTTCCCGTAAATTTCGAGAAATTATTAGTAGAATCTATGAATCCATCATCCATGCATTTATGAATTTTTAAATTGACAAATCCTTTTTTTTATAATAAAATGACATCTGTGCTCGCGACGAAAGGGTGGGAAGACTGGAAAAATGTTCATCAGTGTCTTAAACAACATGAAAATTCTTTCGAACATAAATCAGTAATTACATTGTTGCTTGAGCACAGTCGAACTAAAGGAACAATTGACAACTCACTGAAATGGAAAAAGAGATTAATTATTGGCAAAAGGTGCTCTCGCGAGTAGTCGCAGTTATAAAATCGTTGGCAAAATCTGGCTTAGCATTTAGAGGTTCAATTGAACGTTTTAATTCTGCCTCTTGTGGAAATTACATCGCCACCCTTGAACTTATTGCTGAGTTCGATCCGTTTTTAGCGGAACATATAAAATTGCGCGGAAACAAAGGCAGAGGTTCTACCTCGTATTTGTCGTCAACCAACTGCGATGAACTGATCGGTCTCATGGGAAAACTTGTTACTACGGAAATTATCGCGGAAACGAAGGCGTCTAAATACTTTTCGATAAGCGTTGACTCGACTCCAGATATTTCTCATGTTGATCAGCTGACATTTATCATACGATACGTGAACAAAAACGGATCACCAGAGGAACGCTTCATAAAATTTATACCAAACACTGGCCACAAAGCAGCAGAAATGATAACGCACGTTTTATGTACGCTCGAGGAATTCGGGCTCGATATCCAAAACTGCCGTGGTCAGTCATACGACAATGCGAGTAATATGTCAGGGATATACAGTGGCCTCCAAGCAAGAATTAAATAGATAAACCATCTAGCCGAGTACGTGCCATGCGCAGCTCATTCTTTGAATCTCGTTGGTAAATGCGCGGTTGAATCATGCCCAACTGCTGTTCGATTTTTCGCGGTTCTTCAACATTTGTATACTTTTTTTTCTGCTTCAACTCATCGATGGAAAATTTTATTGAATCATCTGAATGGAATTGGTCCTGTCGTTAAGAGCCTTTCGCAAACTAGGTGGTCTGCACATTCAGATGCTTTTAAGAGCCTGTGTAAATCGTGGGACGAAGTCCTTGATGCTCTCATCGAAATTTGCGATAGTGTTGCCGAGAAAGCAGAAACACGCGCTGAAGCTACAGGATTGGTTAACTCTCTAAATACATTAGAAAATTGCTTTATTGCTATTGTATGGAACGACATCCTGAACAGGTTTCACGCTGTGAGTAAAGCTTTCCAAAAAGTAGACATCGAGTTGGCCTCAATCGTAGAACTGTACAAATCGCTAATCGACTACATCGGAAGTTTGCCAGATGAGTTTAATGTTTATGACGGAAAGCAAAAGAAAAGTGCGGCATCGACGAGTACACGCAAGATACAATGAGAACACGTAGGCGTAGAGCTAAATTCGAAGAGAATAGGGAGAACGAACAAATTTTTCGTGGCAGAGAGAATCTAAAAGTCAACACTTTCTACTTCATTGTGGACCGTCTGCTTGTTGAGCTTACTTCTCGATCACAGGCGTATATATTATTGTGCGAAAAATTTAATTTCTTGACACAGCTTGCGACAATGAACAAAAATGATATTACATTGAAAGCACGTGATCTGCAGTCTTTTTACGCTGGAGATTTGGAAGATTCACTCGGAATAGAATGTAAACATTTTAGTGCTCACTTAAGGTCGTTAGGAATTACATCGATTCCAGCTCTGAAAATGTGCGCAATGCTCAACGACAAAAACTTGGGGCCAATATATCCAAATATTGAGATTGCTCTCCGCATATTGTTAAGTATGCCAGCAACGAATTGTTCGGCTGAGCGCTCATTTTCCGTACTGCGGCGTGTAAAGAATTATCTGAGATCTACTATTTCCCAGGAGCACCTCAATGCATCGGGGACGTTATGTATCGAATCGGAAAAAACAGAAAATCTAGATTTCGACAATCTCATAAAAGAATTTGCTAGAGCTAAGTGTCGCAGGGGTCAATTGTAACTAATTACGATATTTTTGAATAAATAATTTCAAGTTTCGTGTTTTGTCTTCTTTTTTTTTTATATTTTCCATTTTTCTCTCACTTTCAACTTATGGGGGGAAGGGGGGGGGGCGGCAGTCATAGGTTGGCCTATGAGCGCCATCAACCTTAATTTGGCCCTGCGTCTGCATATCAAAGTATTCATCGTAATAAGTCATTGCGACGACTTCTCTAATCCGTACGCTTGAACTGTAATGTCACCGTCAGCGTCCCGTACTCAAATGGTATAGGCTGCCCAAACTCATCCCTTATATCGATATCAATCGATTGAAAGTTTGTATGAAGCAGAGGTACGTAGCGTGGTGGCGAGAAACCTCTAATCTTCACAGAGCCGTAATTGTTGCTATCCGCGGTATAAGATGGTACAACACGTAACAGAGGTGCATGCACGTCGCCGGTAATGTAGGGTTCACAAATATCCGTATAAACGAATAAAATATCGGGAATAGCATTAGTTAGGCTGGCAGGTCGTGCGCCAGTGTAACTAACATCTCTGAATGCAGGCGGGAGCATCACAGAGCCGGGCGTGGTAAATCCTAAAATCTTGTAGAGCCTTGGTGAGAAATGGAAAGCATGAATGAAATTTTTGCAAGAATCGCAGATACGGGTCACTTGGACGTAGCCGTTGCGAGCGCACTGAAATCGTAAATGACTGGCAACGCCCTGTAGTTCATTTATTGCTTCGAGCAATGAGTCTATACTCTTATATACACCGGGTGAAACATACACGCAGCTCTTTTTTTCAAAGTCAATAGTAGAAGGGTGAATATCCGGTTGTACTTTATACGGCACGGTCTTGATGAAGTTCTGCTCGTCTTCCTGAGGTATATGCAGAATAGTCATGGGTATATGTATTTCTGTAAGTCCAACGGCCCAATTGCCTTGCAAAGATACGCGTTGTAGCAATCGTGTGATATAACGCGTTGTCGTATTTTCCGGGTAATATTTCATACTGCTGTTGCTCGGTATAACGATATAAAATTCGTCTCTCATCGTGATTTTTTAATTATAAAATTTTATTAATATTTGTACCTCTCGAGCATCATAGTACTGCTTAAATAGATCGATATCACCACTTTAACAAAGATACTGATGAATACCCTGTTACAAAAGGACCCTCTTACATACTTGCTTAATTTATTTTTCATATGTAAGAAAAATTATTTACCAGAGTCGTCATCAGTCACGAGTATTTGAAGCCAATCATCAACTCTTTGAAAGGCTATTTCCTCGTCTCTCTCGTTCTCGATCGGATATTCCCACAGCTGATTTTTGCGATGGTCAAAAACATCATCAGGGTCAGAGGCTGGGCTTGTTCGTCGTCCAGAATTGCATAGGCGTGATAGGCCTGGTACAGCAGCGTCTTCTTCGTCTGGTACCCTCTCCCGGTCTATGTGTTCAGGATAAATTTTTCATTTTTTTATTTTTTTTATTTTTGTTTTTTGCACCCTAATTTCAACTTATGTTCGAAAATCGACGAATTAGTAAATATGTCCGAAGGATGCTCGACGCTGGAAACAGTACTCATAGGCCGCTCATCATTCAGCTCACAAGGAAAGTCTTTCCGCTGACGTCCTTCGATTTTGACGAAATTCAAATATGTTATTCTACATCAAAATCTAAGAGACACGTATTTTTTTTATCGGCGGAAAAACGTTTCTAGGGGGTGAAATTATCCTTTACAGTTCAGACCTCCGAGGGGTACTTTTCAGGTTTCACCTATTTTCACTTGAGATAATCGAATGCACCCAAATGAATAATTACCTTAATGATAAACGATGAAAAATGCAACTGGTTTCATATCGGGGGGTTGCAAAGGAAAAAAATTACAGGGGTTGAAATTCACAAAATTGTTATAACAAAAAAACTATTGCACCTATCTCGATGGATTCAATTGCACTTTGAAGAGGGCAAAAAAATAATACATACATGTTTTTGCGTTTTTTTCGCAAATCAAGTTAAGGGGGTGAACTACCCCTATGTATGTTTACATTTAATCTCAATAAAACGGCAGTAATTCTTTTTTTTTTTAATTTCTTCTCCTAGTGATACGTTTTTTCTTTAAATTCTCAACATCTACATATCAAACGATGGATAGATTTTTCTCGAAATTACGTTCTCATAATTGGTGAAAGCGATAGAACCAAAAGTATACGTCCAATCTTAATGGTTTGTTTTTTATTTGAAAGCAATTTGAGACTCTTCTAGTTATACTTAAAAGATTCCATTTAAAATTAATTAAACAATGGATTTTACCTAATTGAGCGAGGAAAATTGGAAAAAATCAAATTTTTCCGTTAAAATTCTACCACTTTATGAGTTTTTTTATTTTTTGTTACTTTTTACGGCATTTATACGAATCACATCCATAGTTTGAAAAAATTCTCATATTTATTTTTTTCCACCAAAAATTACAGATTGGATAACTTTTACGGATAACAATTTTTTTTATTAGTTAATATTAAATAAACCACCCGACGAATTTCAAAAATATCTATTCCTTATATTTTTCACAAAAATTTAGTAAATACTGACGTATTTTCATAGTTATCATAACTCCCCCCCTCTTACTTGACGATGTTATCTGGGAGTCACCTCTGTTTAGTCTGTGACTCGCTCCCAAAATTAGATTTGAAATACGACGTAGAAGCAGTGATAAAACTGCGGTCGCGGAATATATTCACCGCAGTCGGCTATTTTTCTTTTACACGACGAAAGAAGTCACTTACAATTCGAGACTATTTAAAACGACATTGCAAATATCAATCAAAATGAAGATAAATCCTTTGAACGTTATTAGAATGGTTCAAGCAACTTTTGAAGTTATGCGTTTACCGGATTCACTAGTAAATAACGATAAAATACAGTTGAAAGAAAACTTTTAAAATATTTTGTTGAGTGCAATGAACGAATACAGTGGTTTCGAAACGGTAGAAGAAACTTCTTTGCATTTCGAAGAACCGTTTAAGGATTGGGAAATGGAAATTGTTGAGGATAATGAATCTGCAAACGCCCTATATGAACCAGAACTTCCACCTGATACATGCACTCGTGATAACGAAGACTTATCTTACGAGTACAAATTAAGGGCCGTTGAGTATTGGCGCAGCGGGAAGAAAGGAAATTTAGGTTTGGGCAGTGTTAAACAAAAGTTCAAGAAAGTGCAATCTATACGACAGTTGCAGCGGTGGGCCCACAATTTGAACAAGGGGGGGGGGGACATACAAAGAAAAATTAGCACGAATATGTGGTTACACTTTCGAAAATTTCAAAGCTGCTGTGGATGCTGGTTTAATAGTGTATGATTCCGATTTGAAAAAATGGGCCTTACATGCTCAAAAAGAAATAGGGCATACTGATTTTCGTTTCAAAGCATCTCGTACGTGGATAAACTCATTCAAAGCAGCTCATCGTATCGTATCGAGAAAAATTAATAAATTCATTACATTCAAAACAATTGAAGATGGAAAAGTCTCGGAACAACAAATTCAAAAATTTGTCTATGACGTAAAGCAAAATATTAGAACGTACGGATTGTCAAATACATTCAACGCAGATCAGAGTGGCTTCCAACTAGAAATGCATTCCGGAAGAACTTTATCAGTCGAAGGAGAAAAGCAAGTACAATGTCTTGTACAATCAGTGTCTTCTACGACCCACGGTTACACTATTCAGGCGACTATATCAGCTGACGGCAAGCTGCTATCTCCTCTCTTTTTGGTTTTAAAAGAACCAACTCGCAAGATTGGTCCAATAGTGGAGAAAACGCTTTTCAGACCAGATAATGTGTACATAGAAGTATCCAAGTCTGGGAAGCTTACTTCAGGTATAAATTACACCCACTGTTTTTGTGTAGACATTTTTTCGAATGAAAAAATAATACGTTTTTCTATTTTCAGATCATTTTAAAATTTGGTTGCAGCATGTATTTTTCCCGAAAGTTGGTCCAAAATCTTTATTACTGATTGATTCTTGGACTGGACACTGTCCCCAAGCTGTACTTGACGTGAAACCTTCAAATAGAGATGTCAAAGTAATGATTATACCTAAAGGAACTACCGGAAAAATCCAGCCCCTCGATGTTTTTGGATTCCGAGTATGGAAAAATTTTGTAAGACATTTTTCTGATAATTGTCTTTTGATGAATTACGATATTGATTTGCATTTGAGAAACAATATCATAAAGCTGCAGTCACTCGTTCATAACCAACGGTCGTCACCACGTTGTATCGATCTTTTCAAATATTCTTGGTACAAAAGTGGTTACATAGCAGAAAAACCAGCGAATTTTGAAAATCCTGTACACTTTGCATTTGGAGATTACTGCAACTCACACCGTGAAGTTCCAGGATGTGAAAATGTTGCTATTATTCGCTGTTCCTGGTGTAAAAAGTCGTTATGTTTTAAACACTTTATCAATGACTATCATTACTGCAGTACTTACAACGGCTAATAGAGCATATGATTATATATTCGCTTCTATTTATTGCTATAGTGATTATTTTGTTAGACTGTTGACATATTATCAATAAAAGATACAAGCATATTGTACGCTCTCTTTTTTTTACTTGACTACGCAGTTTTTCTATGCGTCATCCCAAAACTTGGTCTTATCTACCGAAACGAATATGTATAAGCGCTTATCGTATGCCTATATTATCTCATTGCCAAATATAAATCAGTCAGAATTATCGATAAGTCAGATATAAATACTTTTTCATCAAAAGATCGATCTATAAATAAGTTGGCTCCTAGATAAAACCGTTCATTAAATGCTATGTACGTGATACGGTTGTGGTAAATTTAAAGAAAAAAACGTATCACAGGGAGAAGGAATAAGAAAAATAAAAAAGAATTACTGCCGTTTTATTGAGATTAAATGTAAACATACATAGGGGTAGTTCACCCCCTTAACTTGATTTGCGAAAAAAACGCAAAAACATGTATGTATTATTTTTTTGCCCTCTTCAAAGTGCAATTGAATCCATCGAGATAGGTGCAATAGTTTTTTTGTTATAACGATTTTGTGAATTTCAACCCCTATAATTTTTTTCCTATGCAACCCCCCGATATGAAACCAGTTGCATTTTTCAACGTTTATCATTAAGGTAATTATCCATTTGGGTGCATTCGATTATCTCAAGTAAAAATAGGTGAAACCTGAAAAGTACCCCTTGTGATGGCCGAACGGGTTAAGTGAGATAGAAATGAAGTTGAACTCGAGATACTTTAGCTTGATGGTTTATTGGTAAATTAGAATGTTTGGGAGTGCACGTCTGGATTGATTGATGGTTGATGAAGAACTGAAGTGCTAATGAGCTGGAGGAAGGAGAGGACTTAGTGAGAGTGGAGGGGATGTCGCTAAGACGGAGGGACAAGGCCCGTGGGACCAAGGGCAAACTGAAGCTAAGGTGCTGACGATTATGTCTGACCGGAAAGAAGTATTGGGTTTAGCTGATATGTGGGATTTGAGCGTGAGAGTGGACTGATGGCGAGAGTGAAGTTGATGAGTTTGCGTGGGAAAGGATAAGAGTTTTTTAGGCTATAGGACGGGGCCGTTACACCCTCGGAGATCTGAACTTTAAAGAATAATTTCACCCCCTAGAAACGTTTTTCCGCCGATAAAAAAAATACGTGTCTCTTAGATTTTGATGTAGAATAACATATTTGAATTTCGTCAAAATCGAAGGACGTCAGCGGAAGGACTTTCCTTGTCAGTGCATGACAGGTGCTGACTCGTTACGCTCCTCTGCTGGCATGCTAATTCCACAGCACAAGCCCCTTCTATGAGAGTTGCTTCTTCATTCGGCGGTGCATCCAAGAGCTGTCGATATACTATATTAGGTGCACATCCATTCAAAATAATGCCCCTCTTTTAATAGAGTAGTGCTTTCAGCGCATAATTTTTTCCGGTAAACGAACCGTGTTAGAATTTCATATGAATGTTTTTCTTACGATAATAATGTAAGGCGAGAGGGAGAGAGAGAGAGAGAAAGAGAAAGAGAGAGAGAGAAAGAGGATATTGATGAATAAGAATACATTTTAAATATATCATATTGAAATTCGTAAAATATTTTTTCTAACGATAACAGGCGCTCTGTACCGCTTTAATGAAAGAGAGAGACAGCGAGAGGTAGAGAGCGCGGAACCACGCGAAGCATAGCACAAAGAGTAGAGCTCGATAAATAACGATTATCTCTGCTTACGCAAACAGGTGCTCTGCATCGCGGTCATGAAATAAAGAGGACGTTAACAGCTTCTTAATGAAAAAGAGAGAGAGAGTGAGAGAATGGCAGAGAATGCGGAACCACGCGAAGCATGGCACAAAGAGTAGAGCTCGATAAATAGGGCTTGACCATACTATCGTAATAACACCCGTGAAAATATTTTTTCAATACGATTCAAGTATTAAGATCCATACTGCTTTAACGAGAGAGAGAGAGAGAGAGAGAGAGAGAGAGAGAGAGAGAGAGAGAGAGAGAGAGAGAGAGAGAAAGAGGAAATTGATAAAGAAGAATACTTTTTGAATATTTCGCATTGAAACTCGTAAAAATTCTCTAACGATAACAGAAGCTCTGTATCGCTTTCATGAAAAAGAGCCAACGAGAGAGAGAGAGAGAGAGACAAGGAGCGGTAGAGAGCTCGGGACCACCCGGAGCATGGCACAAAGAGAAGAGCTCGATAAATAAGGCTTGCCCGTGCTAGCGTAATAATGGCGTCGTGAAAAAAAAATTCAATACGTGCTGGCGTAACAATGACGTCGTGAAAAAATTTTTCAATACAGTTTAAGTATTACAAATATACATGATTAGTTTTTATGATAGAACAGAACTTACTTTTGATTTCATCGACAATACCACGGACACACGGCGCGTTTTCCAATCCTCGACGCTGTAGCTCTTCAAACACACACGCTAGCACTTGTTGACCGTTTAGTATGCCTCTGTTGTAGGCTGCCGCTATGATTCGCAAGGGCACCCACCATACAATATATTTTAGGCGTCTTATAAGTCTATCGCCCGATAATCGATTTAATTCGTTGCACCATTGCTCGTTACACCGACGACGAAGCTGGGAAGTATGTAATATCGCCAAACGCAAAAGATTTAATATACACTCGCGAAGTGCTCGATCTGCCATGATTGATAACGATACGTGATAATTCCCTGCTGGATTGAGACTGATTAACAGTCCATCTTATTCTTTCCATATAAATACCTAGCGCGAGACTTCTGAGCGAATTTACTCATTTACTTAAATTGCAGCGCCATCAAAAATCGATGCCCCCTTGCGGCACAAAAACATGCATGATGAGGTATCAAGATATCAAGATATCAAGATATCAAGATCTCACCACATATGTATATAAGCATTCCAAATGCTCTTATTGTTTCAATGTAACATTATATAGCGAGGCTCTGATCAAATTTTCTAAACAACGACTTCTTCGGAAAGCGCAACGAAGCGGAGAGCGCCTAGCCTTGATATGCATTTTAAAACTTCATATCATTTTTCAAAAATTGTGACGCAATTTTTGTGTTTTAGCGTCACAGGTCGTTCCGACCTCCGGTTACGAGAAAATATACGAAAAATTCGGTTAATTTTAATATTCAGAGTATGGATTCGTTATCGTTTGCCTCAGTTTTCGCGTTATCGTACGTTTCAGTTTTCAAGTCCAGAAAGGACACCGAGGTACCGTGAGATCGGGCCAAAATAACGAGCCACCCGGTATATTCGGCCTTTCTTGGGAGAGTAATCGAGGGGAGTATAGAGGATCGAGTGGAAACCTCGACGCTTCATGTGTATGGTATGGAGGGGAGAAGGACGGTTACGTTTGAGTTCCGTTTACGTATGGAAGGCCGTTGTCGGCGGGGCTTGCGATCCCCCCAGCCGCCACGGATTGCCCGATCGCATCGCTATCGTTAGGCTTAGTTTTAGGTAGTTCTGGATCTCCCCCATATCCGAAGAATACCCCTCAGAGGACGATCCCCGAAGTAAAGAGTAACCCCCACGCCATAACACCTCGGCATTTTTCAGTTATCGATTGGTCAGCGATATTTCGTCGTTCGAGTTTCGTGCTATCGCTCTAATTTTCCCTCGGGTTCCTGTCTGTGATAGAATTTATTGTATGTGTGATGTAAGGAGAAGAGTGGGCTTGGAATCTAATTACGCGTGCGCGTAGTCACCCCCTCTTCCCACGTTACCTTCTTCGATCGAGTGATCTATTCGGCGAGACTTGCTGCGCGTCCCTCGACCAGAGTGGTTCACCGCTCTGAGAGCACCCGTTATGTTATCGATTCTGTCCCTGTTCTCGTCACCACGTGTCTTTTCATTTCCTTCGCTATCGCCTCGTCATCCGTTCTCGTTAATTTCGTCATGAGTTATTTTGTGTGTGCTTTTGGTAAAGGATCTGATTTTTCTTGTACGCTATCGAAAGTAATTGAATAAATTTGCCTGAACCAAGGCCCCATACCGTATTCTTCTGTGTTGAGTTCTATTATTTTAGAGTACGTTTTCGAAGGCACTCGAGAGTTGGCTAGCCATCCACGCCCTCTCACCACAACCTACATCCTGAGCGAATCGGGTATACCGTCACCATTCTCGCCATCCGACACGCCGGCGTCCCTTTTTTGGTTAAGTTTTTCGTTCCCGTTTATTTTGTTCCATTCAGTAAAAATTACGTTTAGCAGGTTTGGTAATTCCCGCCGTCGAATCAAAAGATTACCTGGCGCTCAACGGCTCTCCCGGCGTGGAGGATGGTGAGATCGGCCGAAGGTGACGCGAATCGCGAGATTCCCGTCACAAAATATACTTTTAAAAACGAGAAATATTTATTTAATATTAAGTACATAATCGGTTGGCCTCAATAATTTTTATAAGTCTTAATGGGCCTTGAGGACTAAATATATTAAAATTATATTACTATAAAGAGCATGAATTACGAAAACATATTAAATGAAGAATAAGGAGAGATTTGCAGCAATGAGCGAAGAAGGCGTGCAGTCTGCTGATGCTCCGCTGATGGTGCGTTGCACGCACCTCGAGAAATCGAGAAATCTCGTAGTGTTATACCCGAATACTCGGTATACATCGAAAATATAAAAAAATACCCGCTATTGTTGCGATAGAAAGACTCTCGAGCATGGAAAAAGATATGGGTGCAGAAAGAGAGACAGAGAAAGAGAGACAGAGTTAGCGAATATTCGCACAAAGATGAGAGCTTGATAACTATGCTCGTGATCTCAGCCGTACCTCTCTGCTGACCCTCGAGCGTATATCTCTCTCTCTCTCCTATATTTTTTCTTCAAGACTGATCAAATTTTCTTACATACCTCTAATAGGTCTTATATATATCATTTCCATGGAACATCGTAATATTGATACTCTGTTTTCGTCAAAACAAAGTAAACCTTGGTGTGCGCAAACTAGCTGTCATCCTCTATTTCAAAGAATATGACTTATGGATTTGGCTTGCAAATTTTTTATAAAATATTATTCTTATGCATATGCTGCTCTTCGAAAGAAAGAGTTGTATATATGTATATATATATATATATATATGCTGAACTACGGTGCTCGCGAAAAACGCGAAATAAAAAAGATGCTGTATAGGCTAAACAGACAGTCGTGTCTCCGTGCACTGTTTACTCTCATATTAATTACAAAGGGCTCATTTACGAGGACCACGTGCATTTTTGCGGACCATGCATTTCTTGAAGATCGCACCTTTAATATAGTCACAGCATCTTCTCTGTTGCTGTATATTATAGCATGTAGACTTTAGTCGTTATTAAGCAGTCGAAGAATTCAGATCGTGCGCGAGAAATTTTGATTCAAATTAAAAAAAAAGAAAATGTATCCGCAATATAAAGAAGAGCTACCAACGAGTGCGGTTTGGTGTCACGTGGTGGGTGTTCTAAGCGCGCAATTTATAATCATGCGCACCGCCGAAATGGTGGATGCGTATGAACAATTGGCCCTGTTGTTGTGCTATTTTTATATCGCACAACAAAACGGCACCCGTATGACGGCCGAAGATATGCTGGCGGGAACGTCGTGCGTCGCGCGGTGCGGTACCATGATGTTACGCGGGGAGATAGTTTATTCCGACGATGCCGGCTTTAAGGAGGTACGCCTCATCGACAATGGGCACACCGAATATTTCGAGGTCGCGGATCTGTACGAGCCGGAACCGTTGTTTGCCATGCTACCACCCCAGTGTGTGGTATGTCGATTGATGGGCCTGGCTGGCGTGGACGACGATGGCACCATGGCCCTTTCGGAAGACCTGTGCCTCAACGAACCCATCATGGTGGCTCGCATGGTGTACCGTAGTCACGATACACCATGTATACGCCTGCGGGGCCCTGATCGTCGGGATGCAGGGGTCATTTTGATAGATGCCTTCGGTGGCAACATACCCTACGATCGGGGTACCCCGATAAAGGGTTCACCGAGGAGGAAGGGGTGGTGATGCGTAGCGAGTCCGCTTGTGTGTGTGCGTGCGTGCGTGCGTGCGTGCGTGTGTGCGTGTGTGTGTGTGTGTGTGTGTGTGTGTGTGTGTGTGTGTGTGTGTGTGTGTGTGTGTGTGTGTGTGTGTGTGTGTGTGTGTGTGTGTGTGTGTGTGTGTGTGTGTGTGTGTGTGTGTGTGTGTGTGTGTGTGTGTGTGTGTGTGTGTGTGTGTGTGTGTGTGTGTGTGTGTGTGTGTGTGTGTGTGTGTGTGTGTGTGTGTGTGTGTGTGTGTGTGTGTGTGTGTGTGTGTGTGTGTGTGTGTGCCTCTCAGTGCATCGGCTGTAGGCGTCGTCGGAGCAGCGCACAGTGGGGCAGAATCCCAAAAAGCTGGCCAAAAATCAAATTTTTGAATTGTATGTATTCGTCTATATACGTTAAGATCTGGTTTACAGGTAGTCTTAGCATGAAATTCCGGACCTAGCAGGTATATACCTGCTCTAGGGTCGCCTCGGCATCAGTCGACATTCAGCCGTCGTTCGGTACGCACTAAACAAGTATACGCGTCAAAAAATTCTTGCCTGTTTCAAAGTGCTGTGAAACGGACGAAAATATCGCAATTTGGATTCTGCAAAATGGAATCACTTTCTGAAGGTATGCAGAATATATAGTTATGCACAGTTATTGCGTATTGTATGTTAGAAATATTTAAATTTTGCAACAAGTAAACATAAAAAATTGAACTTTTTTTTTCTAAAATCGATTTTCTAATAGAGTTTTAAAAATGTCTTCGCGAGTCTCGGCCTCGTTTCAACAAGAAACTAATAGTGTATAGTATAAAGTATAATATAGTAAAAAAAACTGGCTGCTCAGGAGTGCTCAACGAATAGTTAGACTAATTTTTCGGGAGAAATACGTGGCGTGACATTAACGGACGTGTGAATGTAATGCATTGATTATTACGTTGCAGCGCGTTGGTATATTTTGAAAATTAAAGATTTTAATAACATCGACAAAATTATAAAAATGGACATTACTACAGATAATTTACGATTTGGCATATCTACATTGCATGCGTGGATTCGTTTTTTCGAGTGCTGTTTGCATTTGTCATATAAGCTCACAACTCAAAAGTGGCAAGCTCGTGAAAAGGAAGTAAAAAAGATTGTGAAAACACGCAAGGAAGACATACAGACTCAATTTGAGATAAAACTGGGGCTCATCGTTGATCGACCAAAGCCAGGATATGGCAGCTCAAACAATGGAAATACAGCCCGCCGTTTTTTCGGAAATGCTGCCACATCTGCTGAAATTACAGGAGTTGATGAAAATATGATTCACCGATTTCATGTTATTTTGCAGGTTATTTCGAGCGGATATGATATAGACGAAGAAAAATTCAAAGACTATTGTGTAAATACTGCCCGTTTATTCTTTGCTTCATATCCATGGTATTACATGCCAACATCTGTACATAAAGTGTTGATGCACGGACCAGAAATTGTAAAATATGCCCTTTTACCGATAGGACAACTTTCTGAAGAGGCCCAAGAGTCACGCAATAAGGACATTAAGAACTACAGATTACATCATTCAAGAAAATGCTCTAGAGAATCGAATATGAGAGACATTTTCAATAGGCTTCTCGTAACATCAGATCCATTTCTCTCAAGCATCAGGAAATTGCCCCAGAGACCGGCGAAATCTCTATATAAAGAAGCTAGAGAGATGTTTAAACAACCTGAAGTCATCAGACAAGAGACAAGGAACGATTCCGATTTAGATACAAGCGCGTCAACATCAGAATCGGAATCGAATGATTCGAACATCGAAGATGACATTCAAGATTTTTGTTACTAGAAATAAATAAGAGTTATTTAATTTTTTGCAAACTTTGTACTCAAAAAACTTTTGATAAATAAATACATTGCTCAAGAGATTTTTTACTCATTCAAACCTAAAAAAATCATGAAATATTTTCTATTTAAAAATATTAAAAATTGAAAATTTTTACGGAATCGACCATATATCGCGTCTGCTATTTGAAAAATTAACATTTCAATAACAAATTCATAATCAGCGATCCCAAAAACCCTTCAGAAATACGATTGGGTATTTTTTACTGAATAATTTGACTAATTAGTTCAGTTATGTCTGCCATTTTGGGTCCGCCATTTTGAAAATCGTGATTCTGATAACAGATTCGTAATCAGCGACCCCGAAAACCCCTGAGGGAAGGATTTAAAATCATTTACGCCACTTTCTGATTTTTGGCCAGCTTTTTGGGATTCTGCCCCACTGTGCAGCGTAAGGATCTCCCCCAACAGACACGTAAGTTTTTCATATTTAATAATAAATAAAAATAAAGAGAAAAAGTATGAATTATTATTATTTGAATAATGATAATAGTCGGGCCACTCTGGCGAACCCTCAGAACTCTTTCCCCCCACCACCTCTCCCGAGAGAGAAAGAGAGAGATAGAGATAGAGATAGAGAGAGAGAGAGAGAGAGAGAGAGAGAGAGAGAGAGAGAGAGAATATTGAAAATAATAAAAATGAATAATAATAATAATAATAATAATAATCGGACCACTATGGCAAGCCCTCAGAACTCTTCCCCCCACCACCTCTCCCCACCACGACCCCCACCACGCTCGGTAAGAGGCTCCAGCGCGGAGGAAAGTGGAGGGGATAGGAGTGGGGATAGAAGTGGGGGTCGCCATAGTGGTCCACATACTACTCACGTACATCAAATAATAATCTTCGTCGATTCACCTATGAATTCTGATCAACCGTATATCTATGATATATTAGTTATTTTATGAGTCTCCCCAATGTAATCATGATAGTTTATGTATTCATAGTTTTTATCTTTGTCACCACCAACTCATTCTTGATCCTCTCAGAGTTTTCCAGAATATAGCTTATATGTACTGTTTAATTACAATCAGCAGTTTTACTTAATAAAATATAGGTATGGCATATATGCAGAATTTGAAATATTCGCGCGACTATAATTGCGCAGGTGAACCCTCTGTCAGCGAATCCCTACATTCGTCACATCTGCTTTACAAAGGCCTTTATAGAGATATTGAGTAGCTTATGCTTTACTCCACATGGCAGCACTTAACTCGGCCTACTGTCGGGTTCCCCCTCTGGGTTCCCCTACCCTAAGCGTCTAGCGATAAGAAATTCTATTTAAGCCCGCGCTCTGCCTATCAGAACGTCTTATTCATTTGAAATTTAAAAATAAAACATATATATATGTATTTTCGATCATAATGATTTCTCTTCAGCACAAAAATAAAAAGAAAGTGAAAAAAATACATTTAAACGAATTACCCCGTGACAAGCGCATGATCTCTTCGATCTTTTCTATCCACCAATCCCAATCCCGATCTTGATCGCAAGGCTGCAAGTCTTTTACCCCTTTCAATCGACGAGAAAAAGGAACGTGTTGCTCAGTCGAGACGGTCGAGATCACGCATCTCCTGAGCGATAAAGTCTTTATGTTTATCTTTCTTTATCTGTCTTTATCTGTTACCCGAATCGACCAATGTAAATACTTGCAACCCAAAACCGCTTACAAAATCTTGACGAAGTCGATATTGGTCGAAAGCTTATCGTTAAATGTTATTTTAGCAAGAGCGACTAATACCAATGGGGTTCTATTCACCAAGCCCGAATGTTGCAGCTGCACGTGCGACTTAAATGATTTATGTTTAAATTATTTATTTCTTAATGTAAAGTAGGTGCCAATATATCCATGAGTAGTATATGGACCACTCTGGCCACCCCCACTCCTATCCCCACTCCTATCCCCTCCACTTTCCCCCCGCGTCGGAGCCTCCTTCCGAGCGTGGTGGGGTTTGTGGTGGGGAGAGGTGGTGGGGGGAAAGAGTTCTGAGGGTTCGCCATAGTGGTCCGATTATTATCATTATTCAAATAATAATAATCCATACTTTTTTTTTTCTCTTTATTTAATTTTATATACATTTTCACTTAATTATACGTAATGCTTTTATACAATGAGAAAAGGATTTATCTTTTACGGGCTATAACAGTTTTAACTATGTGATCCAAATGATGCGTCAGTAGATTGTCAATTATCGTTGTTTTTGTACAAGTAGGTAATTCGTTATATGAATTAATCGGCGATATTCGTTTTTGGGTAGCTCTCTCTCGTATTTTCGCATGCTTCGTGCGAATATTACGGCGTATGCAGCTCGTTGTAAAAAAGGATGTTTCTGATGTTATTGCATCTACAAGAGAGTCTCTGCACTTCGTTACCTCGTTGCAAACACGACGAAGCCACGAGATATTTCTGTTTATACTGGCTTGTAATAATGACAGTATAATGAATTGCTCTTTTGTAAAACAGAATATCGGTAAAGAGCGATGTGCAGGGTCTTCTTCATCCTCTATGTTGAAATGATTTTGAAAATCGTGCCAAGAACGACCATCCATAGTTAAACAACCGTGGATATAACATTTAAAGCTAATCACAGGCCGTAACGTACCGTTCCGACATATATCAAGGCCCACCCACACAGATTTCGTCCCCAAATTATTTAGCTTATAGGCGAACGGTAGCAGTAGCGCACGTAGATTGTTAGCACGTTTCGCATCCATCGCAGGACTTAATGATTTGTTGACGGTTTGAATTCCAGATTATTGAATTTTGTGCCGCGATATTCCATGGCCAAATTATTTTCACGGGCTGCGGCTATCATCTGCTGAAATAGCTGATCGTCTTTTTCGAACAGTTGGACGAATCTGGCTGGTAGGAAGCACGCAAATATGTTTTCCACGTCGACGACGATACGCGTGCCCCATTTAGTTTGAACGGTTCTTATGTCGTTGATGCTGTAGTCTTTTTTGAGCTCTAGTTCCGATAACTTTTTCACAGGTAGAAACGCGGCCGTTTGTCCCACTTTGTTGATTCGTGCGAAATCCATCGTAAATATCGAGCTCGTCAAATTTTCGTGTTAAAAAGAGAAATTGCGATCTCGCTTGTATTACTGCTTTGATACTCGCAATGTCGTGTGAAAGTGCTTCTATTCGCCGCTTTAATTCGCGTCGTTTTCTCAGCATACACCTCAAATGACAGCAAATGAAAGTCTTTAAGAGTTTTTGAAGTTTACTTCGATATCTGATCACGGTTTGATCGCGAATGATGGTCGTTCTCCAGGGTCTAACTTATACTCTGCAGTCGCCCCTCCACTAGACCTCCCCCCACTATAAAGATTACTCATTTTATTAGAAATACCAAAGACAAAAAGAAATTTGATCGTCTACATATGATACCCTATAATGATGACTCATTTCCTTAGACATAACAAAGGCAAAAAGAATTTTTTTCCTACTGATTCGAAGAATCAATGGTTTGATGCACATTCCGCTTGAAATATGATAGTCGCTAAAAGTGACTTTTGTACCCAAAGAATGCTGACTCCAAGGCGCGTGATTGCAGTTCAAGGATAGGTAGAAAAAATAAAACGTGAAAAATTTCAATGTCGATTTTATTTCTTATATTAAAATTAGATTCATTATTGCCGTACACGGGAACAACAGTTCTGTATACAGTGTAAGTTTTTATGATTAAAATTATTTGTACCACAGCCACCACCAACCGCAGAGTCCATATTGAAAACTTTGCCCCGAGGCTTAGACTTTTCGCGTTTTTTTATATACGCATTATAATAATCGTTCACTGTTTTATCGTTTCGGGATAAATCATCTGAAAATACGCTTCGAAACTTATTAATACCAAAGCCAGTAGACATATAATGAAGAAACATAATGCAATACTGTCCGCAACACTGCGAATCTGGACCCTGAAGCTGAGTAGCGTTGCATCGGAAAAGCTTGCAGTTTCTTCGGAGTCGGATGAGATGCTGCGGAATGATTGGAGGGATCCCGTAGCTGTCAAAGTATCGTCCTTCTCCAGTTCGATCGACGTACATGGCGACCCAGTGGGATCCGGGTAATTTGTGGCCATCGGTATTAACGACAAAAGCTGTCGGCCACGTCCACACCTTCGGGATACGATCGGCTGGGTATACGCCTATCGTGTGGTCTGGTATGTTCCGCAAGGCCTGCAGAATTTCTAGACTGTTCATAGCAGCCTGAAGCAGAAGGTTTCTTTTTATTTTCCTCGCGAGGCCCGTCTAAGCTCCAGCTCGTGGTCGTTCTATATTCCCATAAGGAGTCGATGCGATCTTTATGACAAAGCCAATCTTTTATTTGTTTCGCATTATTCAGCGCATATTTGTACGTGAGATTGTTATGTAGCGATCCGTGGTATATGCAACGAGTGTCGTCCTGATGAAGATAGCGGAATGAAGGAGGCTCCTCCTCCTCCTCTAAATTTATAATGAAGCAACCTGTAAGCTGCGCCAGGTACTCTGATTTTATTGAACCCCTTGTGAATATTCGATCAGATTGTTCCGCAATATTTTTCAAAATTGATTCCATATGTTGCGACGTTGTATCGCCCTCACGCCATTGTAAACCATGATGATTTCTAGTCAACCAGAAATTCTGACGCTTCAGCGCCGGTGATAGATCCTCATTATCGTGAGGTGAAGACACAAGCCAATGAGCGGTGTACGGCCTGTGTAGGCAAATGATCGCAACTTCTTTCGGCACAAAACGATTGTTTTTATCTCGCAAACCCTGTATATCGATTGCGATATTCATGATGCTTTCTCGTTGCTCTCTCTGATAATACTGTTCAGCTCTTTGTGTCACGGAGACCTAGCCCGGAGGATACAAATTCTGCTGACTATCCAGAAAAGTCAACGATTACTTGTCTGGATGAGTCGATCTCCAGCACATTATCATACTCGGCGTACACAATACAATTTACCGTTGATGCGAGAGCCTTTTCGAATCGTACTTCTATTCTAACACTGCCGTGTTTTACCAAATTCCAATGAGTACTGCTGTTTGCTGATAAATCGGGCGTAAGATCAAACGCGAAAAGGCAATACCCTTCGGGGTAGGCCTCCCGTGAAATACAATTACCTTCATTGAGAAAGTGAATACCCGTTCCGGAGAACAGAGTATGATACGCGTCTACGTAAAGTTTCGATTTTGTAAAGTCGGGCTGCAGAGCCTTTGACGGTATTTGCATACCATCCACATACAACGATAGATAATTGATTTGATAATTTTTAAAATTAAACGGGTTTTTATCGAGGCAGCCGTTGAACGCTTTATTATCGACGAAACCAATGATGATACGTTTTGGTAGCTGGCCGAGGATTACATTATCGAGAGTTTCGCCATGTACTCCGCTATGCATGGATATAGCCTTTACCTCCACGCGTGTCAGGGGGTATTTTGCCGTAGCTTTACACAGAGTTCTTGCATGTGCTAAAAGTATACCAGGTGCTATCTTGGCGCGACGTACGAGAAGCGAGGCTTCGACAATATGTATTTTATAGTCTGCCGTCCCGCCCATAAGGCAAAATGAATTATTCGTGCGTACGAGTCGCAGACGCATTTCAACACCGCTCAATAAGAATCTCTCTTGATTAAAGACATCGCAGTGAAGATGACCGAGGAGATCAATAGTTTTTCCACTGCTAAGAAGGTCTCTGCGGCCAACAAGCCCACCGTTTGCTGTATCTGTATCCTCCATTTTTCCCGGTGTATCGGCGAACCAGAGCACACTCGTAAGATGAGAGTTTTTTGCGCCGTCTCCATAATTTAGCAGTGCTTCAATGTATGCTCTGTATGCATACGCGTTATTCGGGGGGCGATACAAGTTTCTGATTGAAAAACACATCTACTTGATTAAACATTGAATGCATCAGATTATTGACGGGACCTATTTTAATCGTTGAATCAGGCTTCTCAGCCAAACACTGTATTTGAACGCGCATGCTTAGCATGGTGTGAGCAAGATCAATGTATTCATCACCCTGACCAGGTACCACAAACTCAATTGGTGAATCATCTGTTAAAGATGAGATCGGTTTGTAGTACACCCATTGTGTTCCCTCGATGGTGGTTTGTGTAGGAGGCAGTGTAAATAGCTCGAGCTCTGACTTTAAACACTCGCAAGAGTGTGTGTGTAAGAAAGCCATATTTACCCTCTCTCTCTCTCTCTCTCTCTATGCGAAAATATCAGCCACCGTTCGTAGAGCCTTCCTCTTCTTGGTTGTCCTTCTCTTATTTATCCTCCTCTTTGCCGTTGCCCGCTTTCTCGGTTTTCTCGACGAAGACGTAGCTTTCTTTCTTTTTTTCACACTATGGATACGTCGCACACCGCGGCCTGAAATGGAATGCCGAGATCGATTAATTTTTGCCATTTTATAGCCAGAACCCTTCATGAGCGTATCAATTTTTTCCTCCGCCTTTCGCTTCAGATTTTCGCCAGACTCGCGTAGACGCGTTTTGAACGCTTCTCTTGGCCGTACACCATTGTCCATTATATCGGTGGCAACATTAACACCGGCACGCAGAGCCTCCTTGCCGACAGCCCGTGCTCCATTCTTCAAAATAGGTATAATACGGCGGAAAAGGCCACCGAGAAAACTGCCAATCCCGTGGCCCCTTTGATTCGGTGAGCCTATGTACACGTTACTGATACCCCCATATCCGGTCCGAGCACCACCCGTCTGCATATCAAAGTATTCATCGTAATAAGTCATTGCAATGACTTCTCTAATCCATATGCTTGAACTGTAATGTCACCGTCAGCGTCCCGTACTCAAATGGTATCGGCTGCCCAAACTCATCCCTTATATCGATATCGATCGATTGAAAGTTTGTATGCAGCAGAGGTACGTAGCGTGGTGGCGAAAAACCTCTAATCTTCACAGAGCCGTAATTGTTGCTATCCGCGGTATAAGATGGTACAACACGTAACAGAGGTGCATGCACATCACCGGTAATGTAGGGTTCACAAATATCCGTATAAACGAATAACATATCGGGGATAGCATTAGTTAGGCTGGCAGGTCGTGCGCCTCTATAACAAACATCTCTGAATGCAGGAGGGAGCGCCACACTGCTGGGTGTGGTAAATCCTAAAATCTTGTTGAGCCTTGGTGAGAAATGGAAAGCATGAATTAAATTTTCGCAAGAATCGCAGATACGGGTAACTTGGACGTAGCCATTGCGAGCGCGCTGAAATAGTAAATGACCAGCAACGCCCTGTAGTTCATTTATTACTTCGAGCAATGAGTCTATACTCATATATACACCGGGTGGAACATACACGCAGCTCTTTTCAAAGTCAATAGCAGAATCGTGAATACCCGATTGTACTTTATACGGTGCGGTCTTGATGAAGTTCTGCTCGTCTTCCTGAGGTATATGCAGAATCGTCATGGGTATATGTATTTCTGTAAGTCCAACGGCCCAATTGCCTTGCAAAGATACGCGCTGTGGCAATCGTGTGGTATAACGCGTTGTCGTATTTTCCGGGTAATATTTCATACTGCTATTGCTCGGTAAAACGATATAAAATTCGTCTCTCATCGTGATTTTTTATTTTTTTCGGTAATAGTACGAACTCTCGATAACTCGGCCTCGTAAAAAATGCCGTCAATATTGTGACGGGAAATAATTTCTGACATAATTTTCCTCGACGTCATCAATCTAATCCCATATGGAGAAACGAAATTGTCAGGTACGTAGTCGATCGCAATTAAATCTGAGCGATTGACCGACGATAAATTGGCAACAGCGTATTGACAGGGGCTGAGCGGCGATTGGGCAACCGCGCGCGGTCAAGTGTATATAAGTGACGAACCCTGGCCAGAGTGGGGACTTCTCGTCTGCGAGTCACATATATTCATTCTCTGTAAACTCTCGGTCGAACACTCATCCTGTCTCTGTCTAGAGCAGTCGTGCGTTTTGACAAAGAGTCGTAAAATATACGTTACAAAGAAATTAGTATACGAGAGGCTTCTCGTGCGTTCTTGAGCAACGAGGACCTCTCAGCCACGGTCGAGCGTTGTCCGTCTAGTGAACACGTCAACCGAAAAACCTGTACAAGCGTTTATTATATTGTTCATTGAAAAGTATCGTATTTGTGTAATTGTCGATAAAAGAAAGTGTAAACCACTCGTCAACGTCGAGGTCCGTCGAGTTTGGAAAATTATAATTAAAAGTAAGTAAAACGAAAGATTCATATATCTCTCAGGCACGTTCTTTCTTTCTTCTATATCCTGGTCCTCCAGCGTCCCACCCCGCCGTCTCAAGCTCGGGTAAAATCATATAAAGTCAATCAATGAAATTAATCAAGTTAAAATTTAAGGTTGTTAATTCGTCCTAAAATTAACTGGCGCCCAACATATGAAATTCAGATAAAATTATATAAAACTTAATCGTCAAAGAGCCCTACCAGCCGGTGGACCACGGCCGCGGTAGGTGAGGGAAAATTCCTTGTCTAAAGAAAATCCCTTCTCATTTGGCGCCCAACGTGGGGCAGCGTTGGAAAATTTTTGTCTAAAAAATTTAAAATCGTGCCTATTTTCTTAATTGTTCAGTGTCAAAATCGTGAATAAAATTTCATTAAAATTTTTTCGAAAGTGACAAAGTATAAAATTATTAATTAAACAAAGATCTAGAATTTTCTCAAGAGAATCAAATATTACGCGTGAAAAATTTCGTGCCGAATAATCGACCAGTCAATTATTTATTGTGTGTGAACATTTATAAAACGCGCGAATCCATATAAAAAGTTTGCGTAAAATTTGATAAACGTGCGGAATTCGAGTTAAATTAATTGTGCTGTCCAATTGCGGAATTCGTGTTAATTTAATTGTGCTGTCCAATTGCGATATTTGCGTTATACGACAAAAAGTGCGTACAAATTTATTTCGTGCACGAATCATCTAGAAAATTCGTTATTATTGCGCGACGAACATCGTCGAAAATTTTCGTCAAAATTTATGCGTAGAATATTCAAGGCTAAATCAGCCAAGTCTGTAAATTCCAAGAACGTATAGTGAAATAATATTTGACGAAAAGAAAATCGATAATAAAATAAATTCTTGAATTTCAAGCAACGGGAAAGAAAGTCAAAAAAATTTTGCCCGGTAACAGCGACGACTTCGCGCCCGGCGTTCGTCATCTCCTTTGTCACGCGGGTCAAATGTAAACACATGGTCAAAACAAAGCGAGACCTTCGAGCGAACGCTCACGTTCCCTAGCTATACTTTCTTACGCTACACTCTCATGCTATGCTTTCTCGTGCTAACGATATTTTCCTCAAATAATATTTCACGAAAATTATTTCGCTCGATGGAACCGCTCTACAGGCTATTCTATGCGTAATGAAACCAATCTACAACGCTTTCTATACTATGTACTATCGCTTTCTGCTATTTATTGTGCGCAAGTACAAATGTTTAGTTAATAATTTATTTATTGTGTCAAATTATTTATGTCATATTTATTTCCGTCAAATTATTTATGCAAATTTACTTCGACAAAATTTATCTCGCCTGCGTAAATCATTTGTGCGATATTTATTGATTGCGTGCTAACAATTGTGCGTAAAATTATTTCGTTAGATTTAAATGTAAAATTCGACGATCATTGGTATAGTTATCGTCGAATAAATTGATTCCGAGAATCTTAAATCTCAATAATTTAACGAAAACAATTCCAGAAAATTGAAAAAAAAAATTTTTCTCTCTCTATTGTTCGGTGTGGTCAATCTCTATATCAGGATAATCCCGAATTTTCGATCGAAAAAATATTTACCTCGACAATTCAGACAAATCGAATTTCATTGTCGTAATTGAAATAATTTGAGAGTTTTCTTTCGCGAAGGTAATCCCAATTATTTGAATTTTATCTCATAATCCAAATTATTCGAGAGTTTTTTTTATGAGGCAATTTCTCAGAATAAAATGTCAAAATGACATCGATGTTTTTCTCACCGCCCAAGAGAAACACCAGGTTGCAAGCAAAAATGAATAAGAATAATACGGAAAAACCCGAAGGTACGGCAAACGTCCAACCGTCGGATTCGACGCTTAACGAGACATTTCCCCTTCGAGAAGAGAGGGGGGGCACGTTGAGCGAAGACGCAGAAGCCGACCGCGTTCTGGCTGAAGCCCTGAGTAGCGCGGGAGCGGGGGGTTCCGACAATAATCGAGACGCGAACAGACATACATCGTCAAAAGAATTAAATCCAAATCCTCACGTAATGACACCTGGAAGATTATCCATGGGAAGGGGTAGGGGGTCGCGAGCTAATACCCCAAACCCGGGGCAGATAAATCAACCGTCGTCGACAGATCATCTCTTCGAAATCCTGATGAGAAAAATGGAGAGAATGGACATTAATTTTCAGACAGTAATTACGCGCGTTAGGTCTATGGAAAATCAGATTGAAAGTTTCTCACACCCTAACGTCGCGTCTGAGGGAGGAGAGGCGGCACGCGTGGTAACAAATACCTCTCTCGTAAATCAAATCTCGGAACAAACGTCGCGAGAAAATTTGTCAAATAATTCCGGAGCTTTCATTCCGTATCAAGGTCAAAACTCGCAGAGAAGGTTGCCAAACGCGCGGTCGACAAACAACTTTTCACGCGACGAACAATATCGATTGCCCACACTCGAACAACAAAATTTATTCGGATCGAACTCCCAGAATAACGGATTATCAAATAACGTAACTCGAAACGAGCCCCCTCGATCTTTCATCAACGAACAATCTGACATAAATTTTGAATCTAGTAATAGAAACGCACAAGTGTCAGGGCCGCACGGTAACAGGCAACAGAGAGGGAATAACCCGATCGATGAAATAGGCAGACTCGAGGAGGAAATACGACGAGTAAGATTTTTCGAACCGATAAATACGGGAAATCAATTCTCAAATACGAATCGGGAAGAATCGATTAAATTTTCAAGACAAAATCCAGGGTCAACTGGGGAATTAGATTCGAGACTCGAAATTCTTACACAAAAATTATACGAAATAAGAGAAGAATGTCAGAGAATGAGGGGAAATCCAAACGAGATAAACCCTCGCGAAAACTTTACTTCAAATTATCGTCAAAGACGCTCAGTAACACCGCGAAGAGGGACTATGTCATGCCAAAGCGAAGACTCGAGTGACGAAGAATCCACACAACAGTTTAGAGCCAGTCACGACAGATACACGACCAACAAACTTGACAGAAGGGGTTATGACTCGCTGCCAAATTTTGATCGAGAATTAGATTCGGCAATGAAAATCGGACGTATCGCCAGTAACTGGAAAATCTCATTTCCAAAGACAGAGAAAGATCCCGAACAGTTCTTGTTAATTTTGAAAGATCAATTGAACGCGAGCGGGATAGACAGAAATGCATTCATCCCCTGTTTGTCAAACGTCTTCGAGGGCCCGTACAGATCATGGTACCTCTTGCACAAGAAAAATTGGCACTCGTGGAAAGACTTCGCACGAGCGTTTCGTTATCATTGGGGAGTAAAGAAACAAGACGGCGATCTGTTCGTCGAGGTGAGTAACCTCAAACTCGAAAAAGGAGAATCCCTCGCGGAATTTGCGTGTCGCGCACACCTCATTTTCGAGCGAATGCAAATACCCCCGCCTTTTCGCGATCAACTCAAACAAATATTGACAAAGTTTAACCCGCGATTAACTTTCGAAATCCTGAACTTGCCAATAAACAGTTACGATCAACTCTTGCATTATTTAAACGAAAGAAACTACCTTTATCGAAGATCTGTCGAAACACAAAAAGAACCGCGAGACCGAACGACTAAATCGGGATTGAGAACCTTGCAAGAACAAACTGACAGTGACATTGATATGCAAGCTCTTGATAGCGACGAAGACGAACAATTTCTCACAGATTTAAACGCATTCCAACCAAATTCGAAACGGGTCGAGAATAAAAAAGAAACCCAGTCAACCAAAACGAAATCTCTCGTGAGACAACGTCTCGACAATAATCTCTCGCGATTCGAAAAAGAGAATAAAGTTTCGACAAATTCGGGAGAAACTGAAACGAAAAAAAACAACCGGTAAATTCACGTTAGACACAAGTAAGTTGTTCTGCTATAACTGCGGGGCAACAGGACACAGCGCTCGTTATTGCACGTCAAGCCCACAAGCCGTTTGTTGCTTTTGTCGAAAGACAGGGCATACAAATATCGATTTTCAAGCACGTCAGGGAAACGACCAGGCCCGGCAGTAATCGCGCCTCAGATTACAGCCGCGAAGGGCATGGACGAGGTAGCACCCTCGAAGATCAAAATTGACGAAATAAAATCTCTCGATAAAATCAAAGATATCGGGTCCTGTTGTTCTCAGAACGATGAGGTCACTCGCGAAGATTCTCCATCAGGGTTAGACGTATTAAATGCGCTCAGCGAAACGGAATTGTCCGATGAAGAATACGAGCCCGGGGAAATTGAAGCATTTAACTTAGACTCTGACGGAAAAGTTAATCTAACAACACTCTCGGTTGACAAAACACCCGACACTACGGACGAAGACTCAACCGATCACTCAGAAGAAATTAAAAATCTGAAACATTGGAAACCCGCAGGATTACCGCAATCGATAATACATCGTCTCTCACAGCGACGAATTTTTTGCGCGAATAATGCCCTTACCGAACCGAAAAGAGTCATACGAATACCGGTAGAGATACATATCTTCGGGGAAAAGATTCAAGGAATATTAGACAGCGGGAGCGAGAGGTCATACTTAGACCGACGCACGTATGATCGTGTCAAGAATTATCAGGTAAAAGAACTCTCCCCTGACGCGACCTCGAGAAACGGAGTCCGCCTCGGGGACAAATCGGTTGTCAAAACGGAGGGAGGCACTTGTTTCGTGATTGACGTAAAAGATATTTACGGTCCACAATGGTTCAGTGTACTCCCGGATTTAGCTAACGACGTAATTCTCGGGATGGATTTTTGGTTAACTTTCAAAGTCAGGGTAAATCCTTACACAAAAACGTGGACACTGGACGGGAGTAATTATTCATACCCGTTATTGGACCGGCGTCCAAACCTGACCGAATTAAAAATCTTGACAACAAACGAGACAGACAAATTGAAAAATTTTCTCGATACCGAATTTCAAAAGTTAGACAGAGAATCGACGGGCGTAACAAACCTAATAACACATGTAATCGAGTTAACAGACACAACTCCCCATCGACAAAAACCCTATCGACGCAGTGAAGTAGTTCGCGCTTTTATAAGCAGGGAGGTCGATCGTTTATTGGAAAAGGGTTATATTACATGGAGTAATAGCGATTGGGCGTGTTCTCCGGTTGTAGCCCCGAAAGCTAACGGAAGTTTGAGGTTCTGTATCGATTATCGTCCGGTAAATCGTCAAACAGCTAAACCCGCGTACCCGTTGCACCACATGAAATCAATTTTGTCTCAATTACATCAAGCTAAAATAATTTCGACCTTGGACATGAGCGAGGCTTTCCATCAAATCCCTATGGACCCTGAAAGCCGAAAATATACCGCGTTCGTTGTCGAAGGAAAGGGACTGTTAGAATGGGTCAGAATGCCGTACGGTTTGACGGGAGCCCCTTCCACTGTTCAGTGCCTTATGGACAAATTAAAACGAAGAATTAAAGACCTAATTGTCGAGAGAAATCTGCCCAGTAAATGGATAGACCAGGTATTCGCGTACCTAGACGACTGGATCATCGTCAGTCAAGACTTGGACGAACACCTAGGGTTATTGTCTCTTCTGTTCGAGGTATTACGGGAGGCCAAGTTAAAAATAAACCGCGAGAAAAGTAGCTTTGCCTGTAAGGAAGTGAAATTCCTTGGTTATATTGTCGACGAGCTCGGTATGAGACCGAATCCCGAGAAAATACAGCCTATCCTTGACTTCCCGGTGCCAGAGGACAGGACACAGTTGAGACAGTTCAATGGCCTTGTCAACTGGTATCATAGGCACTTAAAGAATATCGCGAAAATACAGGGTCCCTTAAATAAACTAACAAGTCCAAAGGTTCCATGGAAATGGACAGAAATCGAACAGAAATCTTTCGACGAAATAAAAATTGCTTTGTCAAATGCACCGCGTCTCTGCACCCCAATACCGGGACAACCATTTACCCTTTACACAGACGCCAGTGACTTCGGTCTCGGAGCGGTGTTAGTTCAACAAGGTCTTGACAAAAACGAAGAAAACTTAATCGAAGTTTTAAGTCGACCATTGAGAGGCGCGGAATTACACTATACGACGACAGAAAAGGAATGTCTAGCCGTCGTATGGGCAGTTCAAAAACTCAGATGTTATCTTGAAGGGATGCCGTTCAAGGTTATCACCGATCATCAAGCCCTCCAATGGTTGCACGGAATCAAGAACCCTGTAGGTAGATTGGCCAGGTGGGCGATTTATTTGTTACAACATAACATGACAGTCGAGTACAGACGAGGTACTCTGAATGAGGCCCCGGATGCACTCTCGCGGATGCACGATATAGATGTCGACCCGTCCGGATGGGAAGACCTTATCGAACAGACAATACAAGAGAAAACCCGGTTGACAACGATACGTGACAAAGATTGGTACGAGACCAAACGCGAATTAGTTGTCAAACACCCCGATAAATTCCCCGACTGGAAAGTCGAGAATAACGAACTTTATTATCACAGGCCAGATTTCGGGAAAATGCTAATCGATGACGAGTTCCCGTGGAAGAGAGTTGTCAGGTCATGTGAGGTCTTACAAATCCTTCAAGAAAATCATGAATCGCCCCAAGCCAGACACCTGGGTAGAGAAAATACGTACGATCGGATACGACGAGCTCATTATTGGCCAGGCATGTCACAAGACATAAGATCCTTCGTCGAAAACTGCGAAACTTGCCTCAAGGTCAAATTCAATCAGAATCCAGTAAAAGGCGCGTTAACGACGAGACCTTTAATCAAACCGTGGGTTCAATTGTCAGTAGACACCGTCGGGCCATTCACGCGATCTAAAAAGGGTAACGTTTATATCATCGTTGTACTAGATCTATACACGAAATTCGTAGAATTATTTCCAGTCCGCCAACAAACTGGCAAGACCGTGGTAAAAGTATTAAACATCGTATTTGACAAATGGGGAACTATTCCAGAGTCGATCGTTACAGACAATGGAACCGAGTACGTGAATAAAGATGTCAAAGCCTTCCTGACAGCGCACAAGGTCAAACACTTAAGAGCATGTGAAAGGCGACGGCGAACTCGAACGGGGTCGGCATAGTAGTGAACGGGGCGCGTTACCGCCTAAGCGGACCGCGCCACCGCTAGATGGCTCCACAAAAAAAACAGCTACAAGCGTACGTGACGCCTAAGCGTGTATGCGTGCGTGGATATATTTGTGCCTGCACACAAATGTATTCACACGCGTCGCCGAGAACGTGTACTATATATATAGTCTCGGCAACTAACAATACATCGACTCTTTCTCTCTCTCGATCTCTCTCGCTTGCTCGCTCTCTCTTGGAGAATCGACTGTGGGTACGTCAACGAAAATTTAACAAGCCCTGACATATTCATAGTCTGCTCGAAGAGTTTTCGGGCGAGGATACTAGTTTCTCGATCGAATCTCGTCGAAATGAATCGTCGAGCTAACGGTAAGAGAGCATCATCGATGGAGAGTGTGTATTTTTACCGAGCAAAATGAATCTCGGCTAAAATGGCTCTCTCTCTCAGTTTCTCTCTATCTAGGAGAGTCGATTGCATGTACGCGATCGAAAAATGCGACGAGCCCTGACATATTCGAATAGACGAGTTTTCGGCCGAGAATATTAGATTCTAGAGCAAATCTCGTCGAAATGAATTGTCCGACTCGTCGAACGATGCTAGAAGAGCATCGTCGATCGAGCGTATTTATCATCGATGAGAACGTGCAATTTCGGCGAAAATGTCTCTCGCTTCTCTCTCTCTCTCTCTCTCTCTCTCTCTCTCTCTCTCTCATCTCTCTCTCTCTCTCTCTCTCTCTCTCTCTCTCTCTCTCTCTCTCTCTCTCTCTCTCTCTCTCTCCTCTCTCTCTCTCTCTCTCTCTCTCTCTCTCTCTCTCTCTCTCTCTCTCTCTCTCTCTCTCTCTCTCTCTTCTCTCTCTCTCTCTCTCTCTCTCTCTCTCTCCTCTGTCTCGCTCTCTCTTGGAGAGTCGATTGTACGTACGCGAGCGAAAATTCGACGAGCCCTGACATATTCAAATAGACGAGATCTCGGCGAAGAATACTAGATTCTCGATCGAGTCTCGTCGAAATAAATTGTCGGACTCGTCGAACGATGCTAGAAGAGCATCGTCGATCGAGCGTGTTTATCATCACCGAGAATAACGTGCAATTTTAGTGGCAAAGCACTCTCGCTTATGTATGTACGCGATCAACAACTCGACGAGCGCGAATTCATTCCAAACGATGAGTTCTCGGTCGCGAATCTATGATTCTCGATCGAGTCCTATCGAAACGAACTGTCGCGCTCGTCGAATGACGGTAAGAGAGTTCCGTCAATCGAGCGTTTATATTTTTACCGAAAACATGCAATCTCGGCCAAAATTATTTTCTCTTCCTCTCTCTCTCTCTCGCTCTCTCTTGGAGAGTCGATTATACTTACGCGATCGAAAATTCGACGAGCTCTGACATATCCAAATCGACGAGTACTCGGCCGAGAATACTAGATTCTCGATCGAGTCTCGTCGAAATGAATTGTCAGACTCGTCGAACGATGCTAAAAGAGTATCGTCGATCGAGCGTGTTTATCATCACCGAAAACGTGCAATTTCGGTGGCAAAGCACTCTCGCTTATGGCGAGTCTACTGTACTACGTACGCGATGAGCAACTCGACGAGCGCGAATACATTCGAACCGATGAGTTCTCGGTCGCGAATCTATGATTCTCGATCGAGTCCTATCGAAACGAATTGTCGCGCTCGTCGAATGACGGTAAGAGAGTTCCGTCAATCGAGCGTTTATATTTTTACCGAAAACATGCAATCTCGGCCAAAATTATTTTCTCTTCCTCTCTCTCTCTCTAGCTCTCTCTTGGAGAGTCGATTATAGTTACGCGATCGAAAATTCGACGAGCTCTGACATATTCAAATCGACGAGTACTCGGCCGAGAATATTAGATTCTCGATCGAGTCTCGTCGAAATGAATTGTCAGACTCGTCGAACGATGCTAAAAGAGCATCGTCGATCGAGCGTGTTTATCTTCACCGAAAACATGCATTTTTGGTGAAAAATTACTGTCTCTTATGGCCGGTTTCTGCACCTCTGATTATGTTCCAGTTAGAGTTATCCACTAGATATCCTATGCTTTTAGAATGGGTTATCTGGTAGATAACTCTAACTGGAACATAACCAGAGGTGAACAAACCAGCCATAAGAGAGTCAACTGCATATATATATTATATGTATACTATGTATGTTACATATATCATATATGTTTGCGTGTGCGTGTGCATTTTCGTCAAAATGCGATTATTTGTAGTTATTACAAGTGATTATCGCTATAAGGATATAATGAAACATACAGGACATCCTATGTTTAACCACAAAATCTTTTAAAAATTTCCCGTCGCTTTTCGGCTAAATAAATGGTTTCGAACAACAAATTACTACTTCAAATATTATGAAATTGAAAGTCACGTTGCTTGTGTTTACACGACATAAATACAACGATTATACATATTCTGCGTGTGCTGAAAATCTCGTGCCCTCGCACCAAATATCGACTATGTCTTATTTGGCGTCGTGAAATAATCTAAAACAGCGACTGCAGCGTAGATAGAGAGAAAAACAATTATATTCTAGCGGTGATACGAATGAAAAGAAGGAATATATCTCGCGCTTTATTTACAATGCATGGCGAGCAGCACACCGGCAGTGGAGGTAAAGGCCAAATTACATTTGGTCAATGCCAACAATGTGACAAAATATTCATCTACACTGAAAGTAAGTTCTTGCCCAACGATAGCTGGGGGTATTCGCAATTCATTGAGAAGAAGATACTTCTGAGAGAAGCCAAATTACTGTTATCCGATGACATTCAACGGAACAGCATGTACAGACAGATGCAGAAACTGTGAGTACATCGATAACTACGTACTGTCACTCTACCACATCTCTAAAGCTGCGTGAAATAATCCAAAACACCGACGGCAGAGTAGATGGAGAGGAAAACAATTATATTCCAGCGGTGATACGAATGAAAAGAAGGAATATATCGCGCTTTATTTGCAACGCATGGCGAGCAGCTCACCGGCAGTGGAGGTAATGGCCAAATTACATTTGGTCGATGCCAACAATGTGAGAAAAAATTCGTACATCTAAGATCTTGCCCAACGACAGCTGGGGGAAACCCAAACCAAACCCAAAACCACCGTTGGGTTTCGAACTCTTTCATTTGAAACTTTTTTGTTTTTTTTTTTTCAATTTGATTATTGCGGCTTGAATTAGAAAAAAAAAAATTGAACCTTCCGAAAAAAAAATACAGCCTAATTAATATGAGTGTATTTAAAAAGTCGTTTTTCCGCCATTGCGCACAGTTCAAAAAAAATGTTTACTATTTTTTCAGGAAGCTGAGAAAATTTTACAGAACTATGTAATTTGTAAGATGAAGTCTCTAAAAACACTCGTTTTTTTATTCCTCGAACTTTTTTCAAAAGGAATACGTCTCTTTCCAGATGGCGAAATCCAATCTAAAGGCTCAGAAAAAAAGTAAATTATGAAGAAAAATTTTCTGCAAAATTTGAAATAAAAATGTTATATGATGCGAGTATATTTCTCAATATTTATTTACAAAATATTCGTAAATATATTGAGATATATACTCGCATTATATAACATTTTTATTTCAAATTTTGCATAAAATATTTTTTTCCAATTTTCATTTTTTTTCTGATCCATTAGATAGTATATTTCTCAATATTTATTTACAAAATATTCGTCAATATATTGAGAAATATACTCCCATTATATAACATTTTTATTTCAAATTTTGCCTAAAATTTTTTTTTTCAATTTTCTTTTTTTCTGAGCCTTCAGATTGAATATCTCCATCTGGAAAGAGACGTATTACTTTTGAAAACAGTTCGAGGAATTTAAAAAAAAATATTTCAAATTTTTGAAAACTGTCATAATCGTTCAAAAATGGATTTTTATTTTTTGAATAGGTTTTTTTCCATTAAAAATGTAAAATTTTGCTTTCTACAATTTTTTTACAAAATTTACAAAATATTCGCAAATACATTGAGATATATACTCGCATTATATAACATTTTTATTTCAAATTTTGCATACAATATTTTTTTTCCAATTTTCATTTTTTTCTGAGCGATTAGATTGTGCCATAAGTGTGTTTGCAAAATGTACCTGTATTTATTGCTCCTTCGGCGTGATTGAGGACGATCTTTTAAATTATTTTTATTCTCCTCTTTCACCTCACTTTATCAATCACTTTTTGTAGGTATGAATTACGGCACTTCACGAATTTTTTAATCCAAATTCTTATATTTGTACACTATTTTTTCTTTACACATGAATAATACTATTACTCATTAAAAGTTCACGTTACGCGCAGTCGTCTGCTATTTAGTAAAAACCGCTTTTTACAACACATGCATTGAATACGATGAAGCTGGCGAAACGCGTATTGGCGGGTTTCGACAGTTCGCACGGGCGATTGTTTTTTTTTCCCTTCTCCTCTCACGGGCTTCAACGAAATCAAGGCACTGACCGTTACAATGTAATAACACGCTGAGTTGATGAAACTGTATGCTTATACAAAAAAGATAAAAGCACTACTTATTGTAAAAGGTTCAGTGTTTCACGAAACGAACATTTTTGAGTGAAACTTCTTCAGGCACGTTGAGAGAAAATGTCTCTCTCTCCCTGTCTCGCTCTCTCTTGAAGAGTAGATTGTACGTACGCGAGCAAAAATTCGACGAGCCCTGACATATTCAAATAGACGAGTTCTCGGCAGAGAATACTAGATTCTCGATCGAGTCTCGTCGAAATAAATTGTCGGACTCGTCGATCGATGCTAAAAGAGCATCGTCGATCGAGCGTGTTTATCATCACCGAGAATAACGTGCAATTTTGGTGGCAAAGCACTCTCGCTTATGTATGTACGCGATCAACAACTCGACGAGCGCGAATTCATGCCAAACGATGAGTCCTCGGTCGTGAATTTATGATTCTCGATCGAGTCTCATCGAAACGAACCATCGAGCTCGTCGAACGACGGTAAGAGAGTATCGTCGATCGAGCACGTGTATTTTCACCATGAACATGTGTTCTCGGCGAAAATCTCTCTCTCTCTCTCTCTCTCTCTTTCTCTCTCTCTCTCTCTCTCTCTCTCTCTCTCATTCGCTCTCACTTGGAATGTCGATTTCAGGTACGCGATCGAAAATGCGACGAGCCCTGACACATTCGAATAGACGAGTTCTCGGCCGAGAATATTATATTCTTGATCAAATCTCGTCGAAATGAATCGTCCGACTTGTCGAACGATACTAGAAGAGCATCGTCGATCGGGCATATTTATCATCACCGAGAACGAGCAATTTCGGCGAAATTGTCTTTCTCTCTCTCTCTCTCTCTCTCTCTCTCTCTCTCTCTCTCTCTCTCTCTCTCTCTCTCTCTCTCTCTCTCTCTCTCTCTCTCTCTCTCTTTCTCTCGCTCTTTTTTCTCATCAGTCTCGAATGCAAGCACGTGAGCCAGGCCCACGGTCTTCCAGACCCGGAGACTGCGCGGAGAAAGCCGAGAATGCCCGACGCACACGCACACACGGAACCGCTCCCACACCGATTCATCACGCGAGTTCTTTCGGTTTTCTCCGCCGCATATATATCATTTTTCTTCTTTGAAACAAATCTTCGATCGTTCGTGAAGGCTACGCGAATTTGATAATATAAACACGCTAGAAATGAATAATTGGAAGAATATTGTCAAATTGCGCGAAGCCGAGTCATCCGCGAAATCTACTTAGTATACACGTCGCACATGAAAAATACCTGTATAATACGTGGATTTCGCGGATCACTCGGCTAGGCGAAATTATACAAGATTCTTCCATTCATTCATTTACATCGTGTTTATATCATCAAATTCGCGTGGCCGTCACGAACGATCGAAAATACGGTCAAAAGGAAAAGAATAGATGTATATATAGGAGTAAAAACATCAATTAACGGCCAAGTTTGGGTTTCACTATCGGGGATCATTTTTTAAATGACACAATTTAGTGTCGGTGACGAAAAACACGTGCCATAATTTTTTCCTCCATTTTTTAGCCACCGTTGGGTTTCGAATTCTTTCATTTGAAACTTTTTTGTATTTTTTTTTTCAATTTCATTATTGCGGCTTGAATTAGAAAAAAAAATTGAACTTTCCGAAAAAAAAATACAGCCTAATTAATATGAGTGTATTTAAAAAGTCGTTTTTTCGCCATTGCCCACAGTTCAAAAAAAATGTTTACTATTTTTTCAGGAAGCTGAGAAAATTTTACAGAACTATGTAATTTGTAAGATCAAGTCTCTAAAAACACTCGTCTTTTTATTCCTCGAACTTTTTTCAAAAGGAATACGTCTCTTTCCAGATGGAGAAATTCAATCTAAAGGCTCAGAAAAAAAGTAAATCATGAAGAAAAATTTTCTGCAAAATTTGAAATAAAAATGTTATATGATGCGAGTATATTTCTCAATATTTATTTACAAAATATTCGTAAATATATTGAGATATATACTCGCATTATATAACATTTTTATTTCAAATTTTGCATAAAATATTTTTTTCCAATTTTCATTTTTTTTCTGATCGATTAGATAGTATATTTCTCAATATTTATTTACAAAATATTCGTAATTATATTGAAAAATACACTCCCATTATATAACATTTTTATTTCAAATTTTGCGTAAAATTTTTTTTTTCAATGTTCTGTTTTTCTGAGCCTTCAGATTGAATATCTCCATCTGGAAAGAGACCTATGACTTTTGAAAACAGTTCCAGGAATTAAAAAAAAAATATTTCAAATTTTTTAAAACTGTCATAATCGTTAAAAAATCGATTTTTGTTTTTTAAATAGGTTTTTTTCCATTAAACATGTAAAATTTTGCTTTCTACAATTTTTTTACAAATTTTACAAAATATTCGCAAATATATTGAGATATATACTCGCATTATATAACATTTTTATTTCAAATTTTGCATACAATATTTTTTTTCCAATTTTCATTTTTTTCTGAGCCATTAGATTGTGCCATAAGTGTTTTTGCAAAATGTGCCTGTATTTATTGCTCCTTCGGCGTGATTGAGGACGATTTTTTAAATTATTTTTATTCTCCTCTTTCACCTCACTTTATCAATCACTTTTTGTAGGTATGAATTACCGCACTTCACGAATTTTTTAATCCAAATTCTTATATGTGTACACTATTTTTTCTTTACACATGAATAATACTATTACTCATTGAAAGTTCACGTTACGCGCAGTCGTCTGCTATTTAGTAAAATCGCTTTTTACAACACGTGCATTGAATACGTGAATGCTGGCAAAACGCGTATTAGCGTGTTTCGACAGTTCGCACGGGCGATTGTTATTTTTCCCTTCTCCTCTCACGGGCTTCAACGAAATCAAGGCACTGACCGTTACAATGTAATAACACGCAGAGTTGATGAAACTGTATGCTTCTACAAAAAAGATAAAAGCACTACTTATTGCAAAAGGTTCAGTGTTTCACGAAACGAACATTTTTGAGTGAAACTTCTTCAGGCACGTTGAGAGAAAATGTCTTTCTCTTCTCTCTCTCTCTCTCTCTCTCTCTCCCTGTCTCGCTCTCTCTTGAAGAGTAGATTGTACGTACGCGTACGCGTACGTACAATCACAACTCGACGAGCGCGAATTCATGCCAAACGATGAGTCCTCGGTCGTGAATTTATGATTCTCGATCGAGTCTCATCGAAACGAACCATCGAGCTCGTCGAACGACGGTAAGAGAGCATCGTCGATCGAGCACGTGTTTGTCACCATGAACATGTGTTCTCGGCGAAAATCTCTCTCTCTCTCTCTCTCTCTCTCGCTCTTTTTTCTCATCAGTCTCGAATACAAGCACGTGTGCCAGGCCCACGGTCTTCCAGACCCGGAGATTGCGCGGAGAAAGCCGAGAATGCCCGACGCACACGCACACACGGAACCGCTCCCACACCGATTCATCACGCGAGTTCCTTCGGTTTTCTCCGCCGCAAATATATTATTTTTCTTCTTTGAAACAAATCTTCGATCGTTCGTGAAGGCTACGCGAATTTGATAATATAAACACGATAGAAATGAATAAATGGAAGAATATTGTCAAATTGCGCGATGCCGAGTCATCCGCGAAATGTACGTAGTATACACGTCGCACATGAGAAATACCTGTATAATACGTGGATTTCGCGGATCTCTCGGCTAAGCGAAATTATGCACGATTCATCCATTCATTCATTTACATCGTGTTTATGTCATCAAATTCGCGTGGCCTTCACGAACGATCGAAATTACGCTCAAAAGGAAAAGAATAGATGTATATATAGGAGTAAAAACATCAATTATCGGCTAAGTTTGGGTTTCACTATCGGGGATCATTTTGTAAATGACACAATTTAGTGTCGGTGACGAAAAACACGTGCCATAATTTTTTCCTCCATTTTTTAGCCACCGTTGGGTTTCGAATTCTTTTATTTGAAACTTTTTTTTTTTTTCAATTTGATTATTGCGGCTTGAATTAGAAAAAAAAAATTGAACTTTCCGAAAAAAAATAAAGCCTAATTAATATGAGTGTATTCGAAAAGTCGTTTTTCGCCATTGCCCACAGTTAAAAAAAAATGTTTACTATTTTTTCAGGAAGCTGAGAAAATTTTACAGAACTATGTAATTTGTAAGATGAAGTCTCTAAAACACTCGTCTTTTTATTCCTCGAACTTTTTTCAAAAGGAATACGTCTCTTTCCAGATGGAGAAATTCAATCTAAAGGCTCAGAAAAAAAGTAAATTATGAAGAAAAATTTTCTGCAAAATTTGAAATAAAATTGTTATATAATGCGAGTATATTTCTCAATATTTATTTACAAAATATTCGTAAATATATTGAGATATATACTCGCATTATATAACATTTTTATTTCAAATTTTGCATAAAATATTTTTTTTCAATGTTCTTTTTTTTCTGAGCCTTCAGATTGAATATCTCCATCTGGAAAGAGACGTATTACTTTTGAAAACAGTTCGAGGAATTTAAAAAAAAATATTTCAAATTTTTGAAAACTGTCATAATCGTTCAAAAATGGATTTTTATTTTTTGAATAGGTTTTTTTCCATTAAAAATGTAAAATTTTGCTTTCTACAATTTTTTTACAAAATTTACAAAATATTCGCAAATATATTGAGAAATATACTCGCATTATATAACATTTTTATTTCAAATTTTGCATACAATATTTTTTTTCCAATTTTCATTTTTTTCTGAGCGATTAGATTGTGCCATAAGTGTGTTTGCAAAATGTACCTGTATTTATTGCTTCTTCGGCGTGATTGAGGACGATTTTTTAAATTATTTTTATTCTCCTCTTTCACCTCACTTTATCAATCACTTTTTGTAGGTATGAATTACGGCACTTCACGAATTTTTTAATCCAAATTCTTATATTTGTACACTATTTTTTCTTTACACATGAATAATACTATTACTCATTAAAAGTTCACGTTACGCGCAGTCGTCTGCTATTTAGTAAAAACCGCTTTTTACAACACATGCATTGAATACGATGAAGCTGGCGAAACGCGTATTGGCGGGTTTCGACAGTTCGCACGGGCGATTGTTTTTTTTTTCCCTTCTCCTCTCACGGGCTTCAACGAAATCAAGGCACTGACCGTTACAATGTAATAACACGCTGAGTTGATGAAACTGTATGCTTATACAAAAAAGATAAAAGCACTACTTATTGTAAAAGGTTCAGTGTTTCACGAAACGAACATTTTTGAGTGAAACTTCTTCAGGCACGTTGAGAGAAAATGTCTTTCTCTTCTCTCTCTCTCTCTCTCTCTCTCTCTCTCTCTCTCTCCCTGTCTCGCTCTCTCTTGAAGAGTAGATTGTACGTACGCGAGCAAAAATTCGACGAGCCCTGACATATTCAAATAGACGAGTTCTCGGCAGAGAATACTAGATTCTCGATCGAGTCTCGTCGAGATAAATTATCGGACTCGTCGAACGATGCTAAAAGAGCATCGTCGATCGAGCGTGTTTATCATCACCGAGAATAACGTGCAATTTTGGTGGCAAAGCACTCTCGCTTATGTATGTACGCGATCAACAACTCGACGAGCGCGAATTCATGCCAAACGATGAGTTCTCGGTCGTGAATTTATGATTCTCGATCGAGTCTCATCGAAACCAACCATCGAGCTCGTCGAATGACGGTAAGAGAGTATCGTCGATCGAGCGCGTGTATTTTCACCATGAACATGTGTTCTCGGCGAAAATCTCTCTCTCTCTCTCTCTC